>VRYO01000577.1:2769932-2818727 GCA_009812075.1 Sialia sialis | reverse complement strand
GTTCATCATCCCACATGGACTTCCCAGGAAATCCAAGAGGGGAGTAGAAACTGTGTAAACATGCAAAGTTAGACTCATGCTGAGGAGGAAGAAAGTTGGAAGGTCTTTATCTCTTAAAGCTTTTCTGTTTTAGATGATTCATCAGAGCAGTCATTAAATAGGTCCCAAAATGAGTCCTACAAAGAACAGTAATGCTCCTGCCCCCACTGGTTCCTACACAGATGCTTGGTGAAACAGCAGGAGGGGTCTGCTGCGGTGTGTTTGCCCAAGGACTCCTGAGGGTGGCACGAGCTGTGCAGCTCTGCAGGTCACTGCGCTCCTGTGACCCTGCTCTGCTGGGCTCTGCTGTGGGACAGCTCAGTCACAAAGGCACGAGCATCTCACTGAGCTCACCCAGGTTCTGCACCCTCACACACAGGGAGTGCCATGGGCTGTGCCCCAGGAAAGCATCATGAAACACCCCCAGGCATTTCCTGCCAAATGAAGCTCTCCAGAGCAGTTTGTTTTTGAGACATTGCACAGCCATACCCACCTGCAGGCAGGGAAGCTGTGCTGGGCTAAACCCTTACACCATGGATACCCTGGAGCACAGCCTGGACAGTCCAGATCTCCCAGCAAACACATGCAGTCAGCTCAGATAGCTGTGCCCTGTTTGTTTGCACAAGGTTTGGATCTGGGGCTGAACCCAAGCCAGAATCCTTTGGGAAATGAACTGGTTCAGAATGAATGCTCACATCACTCTCCCCCACACTGACTCAGGGATAGCTCACCTGGATGGGAAGGTACCACATTTCCAGATGGCAGCAGCAGAGCCTAAGTTATGCATTAATGGGAAGCACTGGTCTCAAGTCTGAAAAGATGCTTTTAAAACCAAAAAACACAGAAATGCACTGGCTTTGCATCTTCCTCACCACAGACTGCAGTCACCTCTCCTTAGAGCAACAGAAAGGAAAGTGCATAACAGGAAAGCAGCAGAGGCCTTTCCCTTGTACATGAAAAGCAGGTTGAGAATCTCCACAGAGCCACTTAAACATCTCTTGCTATACAGAACACAATGCTCTGATACTCCTGTTATTTGCTTTTCATTTTCTCAAGGATTTCACAAATCCTTGAGTGTGCTGGGAGCTGTGTGACAGATCCTGCGCAGGAAGGCGGCCCTGGGGGAGGGAGGGAGCCTGGCATCATTCCACTGGTCTGCACAGGCAGGGATGGCCCCTCTGACCACTGCAAATTGCAAAATGCATCTCCAGGCATCTCAAATACAGGGTTCAGCAGCCCTGCCTCACTCTTCTGTCACCAGAGGAGCAGGAGAACACAAATCCCTGATTGAGAGCAAAGGCACAAACCTGCTGCAGTCACCCACCCACAGCCAAGGGAGTCCCCTGGGGCAGCTCTGAGAGCAGGGCAGCAGCTTTGCAAAGGAAATTTCTCAATGCCTTTTAGCCTTGAGAGCACAGTAAATCCCTTCAACCCTAACTAGCATCCAAATTAGCAGCAGAAGGAATGCCAGTGGATGTCCCCAGAGAAACTGGCTCTGGCAGAAGGAATCAGCACTTTGATCCTCCTCTCTGGACAGTAGAGCAGGACTGTTTGCACTCACAGCTAGCACAGTGCAGGACCCAACAGGAGCTGTTCTTTGAGGGGACAGCCCTGACAATGTGTGAAGGCCACCTGCCTCATCCATGGCTAATGCTGCATTTCCCAGTGGTTTGTCCAGGATCTCCCATCATGGCTTCACACCTGGCTTCAACCCTACAGAAATACTGGTGCATTCAGAGCTCACTCTGACTGAAATCAGCACTTACTACATCTACATGTTTTCTGGTTTGGCTCCTTCCGTGACAAGGTGGGACTACAGGGAAATGATCATCTTTCAAATGCAGAGAAGCCCTGCCTGGTTCCCCAGGTGGGCATCACTCACAGCCTGAGGCAGCTGCTGGGCATTTCCCACAGTCTAAAACAGACAACAGTGTCCCACAGCAGCCTTACACAAGGATTTAGGAGCTAGGACACCAGGATTTGCATTCTCATCTCCCCAGAAAAGCAGAGCTGGACTCACATGGGGCTGACAAATGTCCTCAAATCCCACATGTGCACCCTGAAAAGTCGATTACTGCAACATTTTCACATGCAAATACCTCAGAGCTGGCTTCTCAAATTGACTTTTACCAGATTGATCCAGGGCCCACAGGCACTAAGCTCAGGCTTTAGCAAGCAAGAACTGTGGTCTGATTTCCAGCAATGCCTGGTGTGCACAGCAGCAGGGAGCACCAGACAACTCCTGGCACTGCCATGGAAAACTCTGCTCATTATCTTTATAATTCTGTATTACATGATTCAGCTACAAATGATCCGCCATCAGATGAGACAGAAAGAGAAAGTGCTGTATTTACACAGAGCAGCACACAGCACATGTTTGTGTGTGTGCGTGTGTACACAGCCTCCTTATGTTTTTCCAGGAAGCTACAGGAATCAAAATCCATCTCCATTTCAGTTAGATAACCCTTACAGACTTTCTTGAAAATCCCCTCATTTTTCATTTCCTCAACGTTGCAAGCTTAACCAAATATGCTGAAACTGAAACACAAATAAACACCAATGATTCTGTCCTGACTCCACCTAATCTACACATAAGGAGCATTTATAAACTCATTACCAACACCAGGAGGATTTCCTTGCCTTCTCTGAAACCCAGCAAGCCATGGCCAGCTGCTCAAAGCAGCACAAATCTCAGAACTCTTAGCCCAATGAAGTTTTAATAGCACTGCCAGGAATGGGTAATGAAGGCAAACAGACACAGCCTCTGCAGCCACCCTCCCACCAGGAGAAATTCCAAAGCCATGGCAGACACTCCACGTTGGAAAGCACCAAGATGCTCAATGAGAATCAGAAAGCAAAATACTTTATGGCACATCCAAAGCCCAAATAATAATAATGTTGAACTGGAGGTGAGTGCATTTGAACAGGAGTATTTCCAAAAGGACCCAACAGCAGGAGATTTCATGGCAGTGCACAATGTTTCCAGCAAACTCAGCTGGAAGGTTTTGGACCTTGCACAGCCAGCACTTCAGTCTATTTTTTGGCATACTGTTGGACCATGGAGGCCATCAACATAAAGCTATTTTTCCCAAGGCCAGTTCATAAAGGAGCACCAGCAAAACACACAAGGTACCACCAAGAACCCAAGGAGCTCTCCCTCATCAGGCAAGGAGCCTCTTTCCCCACAGAAATCCCACAGACTGGGGGCCTGACACCACATTTCACACACTGGCAACACCAGCCACCTCAAAAACAGGTCCCTAAGGAGCTAAATTTAGATGTGAACTCTCAGTCCCACTTAAATGGCACTTCTGTGATGACTCAAACAGGGCTGTGAGTTTAGATGACAACTTGGCTGGTGTTTGGAAGGAGGACACCAAGGTGCAGCTCAGCTCTGCAGTCATTTCAGCCAGCACACACGTCTGCCTGCAGTATCACATGGCAAAACACTTCCAGCAAAACAGGTAAAGGACAAGGAGGTGATTACATCACAGCCTGAAGCCACAGTGCCTCCTCAGACAGCAGGAGGAGATCAGGCCTGGCAGAGCTGCAGATCTCCCCAGCACATCCCAGCCCTGCAAGACGCAGCTCCTTGCACCCTTGCCTCACCTCTCTGCTAACATAACACCCCAGAAAGGCATGGCAAAATGTGAACATGCAAAGTTCAGATTTCCTGGTAAGACAAGGAAAACCACAGTTTGTGACATCTCAGATTTCCAGAAATCCCATGGCAGGTTTCCTTGTGGAAGGTGGCCTGACCCAGCACAGGTAATCATCTTTTCTTCTGTCTAGACCAAACAGCTCCAACTATTCCATCCTCACTGGAGTGTGGCACTTGGGAGGTTTAACAGCTTCTAGCTTTGCAGAAGAGCCATTGTGGGAGAAGCACTGCGGCTGAGTTAGATAACCCTTCCAGATTTTCTTGAAAATCCCTCAGTTTTTCATTTCCTCAGCATTGCAAGCTTAACCAATATGCTAAAACTGCAACACAAATGAGCACCAATGACTCTGCCCTGAGCATGGCACACCTTTAGGGGGTCCCTATAGCAGCTGGCCCCAAACCTTCATTTCACTTGCAGCATTGGCCCATTTCACAACAAAATCCCAGTCAGCCTGTAAGAAAATCTGGATGACTAAATAGTGGCAAAAGCTCTTAATTATCAGTCTACAGCAACCAGGCAGCATCCTTGATTAGGAAAAAGGCTACAGGAGACTTTGGTAACAGGGTGACCAGCACAGTAAATGTGCCTCTGGTACCTCCTGGCTGCAGCTGCTGTGCCGCCACCACTTCTCCACTCTGTCTGTCACCTCCTCTCTGTCCATCAGCTTTTCACTGGGCCCATCCCTGCCCCAGGGACAGCTCAGTATGGCAGGCCTGGCCTTGTAAATCCCGTGTGCTCCTCTGGCACAGGCAAGGCAGGAGAGCAGCCCAGGCCAAACCCATGGCTCCTGGCTCTGCCCCTCCAGGGGCACAACCCACAGCTGCTCCCTCCATGGAAACACTGCACCAGCAGGCTTCTGTGCTGTCCTCACAATGGAGGGAGCTGTGGAACCTTCTGGAACGTTCTGCCCAATTAGGAACCCTTCACCCACTGGGGGCACCTGGGGCCAGCCCTCCCCAAGGCCGCTCACCTCAACTTGACAGTGAGCTGCTCAGAGAGCCACAGAACACTCTCCATGGTTAATGTAAAATATTAATGTCTCATTTGTTCAACAATTTTGTGGAAATTAAAACTTTTAGGTTAATCATATACTGAACAATTTTAATTAAAGCAGTTATAAAACAATTAATCCACAAGAGCAGGCTTGGATCCTTGCCAGCCTTATTGGTTTAATACATGTAGGCAAAGCTTATTTCTCCCCGTGTTTGACTTAATGAATGCTAATAAGTGACACAAAATATGCATGCAGCGCTCTTAATATAGTTAGTCCATCTGGTTTCACTTGCATTTTGTATTTGTCATTTTGCTTTGATAGAGGAATTGAAAATGAATTCTCTGTGCTAGAAATTAGAAGAACTTTGTACCCTGCTTAATTTAAAATAATTTTTGCAAACCTTTGGGGGGAAGAGAGACAGCAATTGAGTACAGCACATTAGCTAGCTATCTTTTAGGTTATTCCAAGGTTGGAAAAGAGCACAAGACAGAAATATAAGACTGTGCCACAGCATGAAGGAACAAACAACATGCACTCAGCTTTTTTTCCACCAGTATTTCAAAAGATGTTTTTTGCTTGACTAGATGGTAATATAAAGTCAGGGGATAAAATATGATTTTAAGCATCTGAGACAAATCCTCTACTATTCCAATTTGTTCTGCATTACAACTTGTTTGATCCATTTGGGGATGTACTTGTTTGCCAAAGCAAGCAGAGCTCAACCCCTTTGTTGAATATTTAATGTATGCCAAAAATTTTTACCTTTTAGCGCTTATGTTTGAATTACACACTCATGTTACTTCCAGTAATGCTCCAGACCATCACTGCTGGATGCAACCACTCAACTTTGCCATGTAAGAGCCATGGGCAAAGGGCCCTGCAGAGCTGAACTCCTCTAACCACCCTGTGATCTCTCCCAAGGACATGCCAAAAATGAAAAATCAAAAAAATTGAAAATGGGTTCTTCTTGGCCTAAAATCCAGATAACATAACTCATGTGACTCTGAGATCATACATGATGTGTGACAGCTATGGGAAGTGGCCTCTGTGGAGATTCTAGTAGCCAACACACCACCAGCATCCCTCTGCAGTCCCTCAGAGGGCCCCAATTGCCCCTGAGCGGCCAAGGAGGGTCCTTCCATTAACACCACTGGGCTCTGCACCAGCTCTAGAGCTCTGGACACATCCCCTTAAAATCAGAGTGCCACACAGGAGGCACAGCTACCCCAGCTTAAGCTGTGCACAGCTTGCTTCTTCCCTGCCTAAGGTCACTTCCTATTTCTGCTGCTGAGATGTCCCAGAAGGTGATAACAGGGAGCTGTTAGAGCTCAGAAACTAGCTCTGTTCCCAGGGTACCAGTGTGCCAAATTCAGTCACACCAGGACAAGCAGGAGGAAGGGAATCACGTGTGCATGTCTTGAAAAGTGCATGACAGACAGGAGGGCAGAAGAGGAGAGCAGCACCAAGCACCCCGAGCCTCCTTGTACCCTCAGGGTGATGAAGGGGAAAGCTTCCTTTCTCCCAGTGCTTCAGAACTGCAAGTGTCATGTCAGTGGGGTCTCAGGAGCCTGACATGACCACCTCTGTTGTTTAAGAGTCTCTGTTTTCCCAACTTGAGCACCGAGGAAAGAATCTGAGGCCGTCTTCTGCGGTTTCCAGACTTGTTTATTACATCTTATCTAAAATGTTCTCTCTGTGACCAGCCCAGGTCTGCTCAGCAGGCCAGTTTGGGGGCACACTGCCTGCCCCAGGGTGGGACTTTTTATACCACAAACTATGCAATTCCTGTTTACAGTTATCTTCTAATACCTATCACCTACATTGTACAGTCCAGTTCTACTCTAAACCAATCCAAGAATGCAAACATCAGAATACCAACATCACCCAGAAGACGGATGCCAAGAAGAAGGAGAAAGAAGGACAGAACACGCCCAAATTCCTCCATCTTGACTCCAGACCCTTATTATAAACAATCTTAAAAATCTACTTTTTCACCTTACAACAAACTAACTTACACTCCACTCATTTTTTGTGACTTGTAACTCTTCATACAAAGGTGGTAATTTTTCCCAAGGGCTGAAATTGAAGCCACAGGGGTCTTGGGCTCTGTGCCAAGGCTTCTGACCCCCTGCCCAGCTTTCGAACCATCCAGGGCAGCCAGAGAGATGTCCTGGGTTCCCACAGTGTGACAGTAAATACTTGCACTAACCACGGGCAGTATGTGCCTAACCTGGTGAGTGGTTTATGGGCCACCCTTGGGCTCACCTTCATCTTCAATTTCTGAGTCACTGCTCCTCACTCACGTCTCGTGGTGCTTCCCTCAGCAAAGGTGCTCTGAGCACTGCAGGAGGGCAGTGTGGGCACACAGCCTGTGCTCCACACTCATCCCACACCTGACCTGCCCGTCCTGCAGCATTTAGTTGTGGATGACCTGAAGGCAGAAAGACCTGGGACACCTCCAGGGTAGGAGATGCAGCCTCAGTCCGTGTTAAATTTCCAGCCTCTCATTAAAAACGCCAGCTCAGTAAGACAGCACAAGAGGAAGATGGAGTGTAGGGAGCTCAAGGAAAAGAGAAAGAGGAGGTGAGACAAATGGGAACAGCCTCAGGTACATGATTAACTGCCTTGCAATGAACTTCCTCACTGTTACTGAGCAAAATTTGGAAACTGGTGTGTGAAATGAAGCCCTCTGAGAGCCCAGGGTACTGGGAAGGGCAGCATGGAGCTGCCCCTTGACCAGGGCTCAGAGCCCATTAATTTTTCAGCCTGGTTAACCCCTCCTGCAGCATGACAGGAGGGGCTGAGCCTCCCTGCTCTACACCCCACTGCAGATCCCCATGCCTGGGAGCTCTCTGCATAGTTTGCCAGCTCAGATCTTAGTCACAGTTTATCCTGCAGCAGTCTCTTCAATGATGATATTGCACTTTTCTGCCAGAAAGGTCCCAAAATAGCTCACGAATTACAGGCTGGAGGCCAGGGTAGAGCAGCTCCTGGTGCAGCAGGCAGGGGAGCTGGGGCTCCTGCTGAGGTGATGCCCAGCAGGTACCACAGAACTCTGAAGTGATGCCCAGCAGGTACCACAGAATCCAGGTGATGCCCAGCAGGTACCACAGAGCCCTGG
Source organism: Sialia sialis (assembly GCA_009812075.1). Lineage (NCBI taxonomy): Eukaryota > Metazoa > Chordata > Aves > Passeriformes > Turdidae > Sialia > Sialia sialis. The sequence continues at coordinate 2,810,911 of VRYO01000577.1, read as the reverse complement.
GAGGTGAAGCTGTCCTGAGCACATCCTGCCCAGCACCATGGGGCTGATGTTCCTGGTGGTGACACCAGACTGATGGGCTGATTCTGTGCAGAGTCTGAGCAGAAAGGGAGATCCAGCACCAAAAGGAAATTAAAATAGAGCACCTGGGTTGCCCCTGCATCCCCAGAACTGAGAGCTCGCCAACAAGCTCTTTGTAAGTGCTAAATACCTTCTCTGTGTGTCACTTAGGAAAAAAGAGATGTGAAAGATGTGAACTCGGCAGAGCAGATTTTTTTTTTTTTTAAGTGTTTAAACATCCTACAAACACTGTTTAGGGAAGTCAGCAGGAGGTCAAATAGAAGCCTTGTGTCTCAGTGGATAACAATCCTTCTGTGAAATCATTCCAGCACGAATCAACTCACTCTTACATCTCCCTCTCCACCTTTTTTTTTTTCCTTTTATTTTAGAGGCATTTTAGCAAAGCTCACTTTGAAGTTTAAACCTTCTGCAACAACACCGCTTGCCAGCAAGATAAAATATTTAGTACTGCTATATACTAAAATCATATCTCTAACAATACCTTCCACGCCTGACATAGCACAAAAGTTAATTCAGCCAACAAAGCAATGCTTGCATTTTGTGTCTTGAGAAGCAGCAATTTATCTTTTTTGTATATATAAATTACATACACTATTGTGCCATTTAAACCTAAAGCCTCCTGTTGTTAAACAGAGAATAGAAAGATCTTTAAATACAGACAAAAAGATCAGAGTTCTAGAAAGAGCTGTGACAAATGCAGGATAATATTACTAGCCTGGCAAAATAAGTGTGAAAACCATGGTGCTCCCCCAAATCCTCCCTGCTCCAGATGACAGGAGTTCATCTCCTCAGTTTGCTGAGGCTTCCTCCCTGTCTTGGAGGGTCCCTGAACAGCTGATGGGAAGCACTCACCACCATGGATTGAGGGCTTCAAGGGGAAAACAAAACAACTGCAGGTGAGCTGGCAGTGACAGCAGGCAGTGTCACACCTCCTGCACCCACTGCCTCGGAGCAAGGTGAGCCAGGGGATGCTCCCCTCTGCAGAGATGTGCTCCCAGCACAGGCAGCAATGCTGCAAGGGTTAGGGAGAAGGGACACTCATCCTGCAACCTGACCTTGTGTGTTTGCTGTTTGAGAAAACAATGGAGATGTTGTAATGCCTGCAATGCTTCCTTGGCAAGGTTGTTTCTCAGTTTTTTTCTCCACTAGTGGTCTTGCCTTCTTTACTCACCTGTTAAAAACGGACTTAAAGAGCCAACAAACACCTTCCCCCAACAAGAATCTCCCCATCTGTTCCCATTTCTGCCCTTGCTTTTATAAGCTGCTCTTTACCATGCAAAGAGGCATCACCTCAGTGCCTCACGTATCACATCCCCTCTCCCAGTACAATTCAATGCCTTTTCCTCTCCCACATAAAATTAGCAGAAACAGTCCCAAAACGTCTGTCTTTTCTCATCTCTTTGCTGTACCTAGAGCTGACAAACTTCTCTCCAAGCAATTCAATTCCCCTCTCACATATGCTCAGCACACATGCACTCAGTAATGCCATCTCCACAGAACCAGCTCAGGGCTCCCAAACTCACAAAGAGGCAAACTAATTTAAAACAAAAACATAAAAGCCTTTTCTATCCCTTTTGCCTCCAGAGGATGCAAACCACAACAGTGGCAGTGTGCATCAGCCCCAGTCCCTGAGCCCATCTCTTACCGCAGACACAGCTCCCTGCACTGGTCCATGGTGCCAGCTGGGATGGATTTGCCTCCCCATCCTTGTGCTACCCCAACTGTCCCTGCCTTACTCCTGTTCCTTTCAAACACTGTCTTCAACCTCCATGTTTACCTCTCAAAGCCTTCCAACCAGGAGCTTTAAACATCTCACATCCTCCTTTGCACTCTGGTGTCTCTCCCATTGCTGCCCAGAGCCAAACCCTTCCCAGCAGACTGAGGAGGCCCCACTGGAAGCAAGGAAAACATCACAGCTGGGGGCTTTTTACAAGGTGAGCCAAACAAAACCCAGACACTGCCAAATAACTCTTACCTGCAGCTAAAATAACTGCTTTCTGTACGTTTATTATTTTTTAAACAATAGTTTGTGTGTACACATCCATATATGTGCTTTTTTTAAAGTACAGACAGGATTCTCATGTCAGGGATTTTATTTTGCTTTTCTTTGAAATTAAGAGCATAAATCACCAAGTGCAAACTTCTGCTAGGAACAAGCATTTCTAAAAATTCATCCTCTGCTTTCCCATTTAGAATTACACCACGGCAAGAGCCTCGATCTTTATCTCACATACACATGATGTAATTCAAAGGCAGAAGCAGAAATACTACGAATTCATTCCAGAATAAATGTTGCATTTGTGTGCATAACATTAAGATCAACAGCACAGAATCAAGCCCTCCTAACTCAAATCCAACACCAGGACAGCAGTACCTACCATAACCTGGTCTAACCAAGTATTTAGGCAGGTTATTGTTTCTCCCCTGCCTTGTGCAGCTGCTGCTGCAATGTTTTTATAAGAAACCTGGCTCAGGGATCTGATGGGCAAGGCAAGAAGCAAGATTCTGCCACTATGGGAGGCATGGAAAGGTGGAGAGAAACTTGCCCAACTGGAAGGCAATCCCAGCGAGCCCTGTCCCTGTGAGAGCAGCCCAAAAGCCTGGGGAGCACTGCTGCCCACACCAGGGCCCTCCTGCATCCCCCACAGCAGCCAGCAAACTGAGAGATGCAGCTCTGCAAAATGATCTATGGGAAGGAATCAAATAACAGTAATAAAAAAGCACTCCACCTGTGGGTGATCATACTTTTTAAGATGGATTAACAAAATGACTGCTTATTTATTGAAAATAATGAATAGCCTAGTGCTTTTACTTCGGAAAGGGATGCAGGGGGGAAACCTGCTGCAGCAGGGTTTTAAATAAACTGAAAACTTATGGCAATGGCATGCATCACAGCCAGGAGGGAAACAGGGACTCTGGGGAACATGACTAATGGCAGCTCCTGGAAAGCACACCAGGACTATAAGCAAAGCCAGTAAAAGAGTCAAATGGAGAGGAAGGGAAATGTAGAAAAAGAATGTAGGTTTGCTCAGCCTGGCTCTGGAGACTGATGCTTCAAACCAAGGTTTCTGAAGAATTCTGAAACAAAGAGAGGGAAATGCCACCTCTGCAGTAACCCTTGCATCAGGCTCTATCTTGTGTCTCTGGACTCTGGCCAAGGCCACGAGCATCTCTGTTAATACATGAGCTAGAGCAGAGACTGTCTAAAAGGAAAAGGAGCAAAATTCTCAACCTGGGCTCCAGGGTCTATCAGTCAGACTTCCAACAGGTCAGCACTAAGCCCTCAGAGCAGATTTCCAATTCTGGGTATTTTCCCTCTTACCAGGCTCTGTAAACACCTAAATCTTAAAGCATCTTTCATCAGCACCTATTACTGATGCAGGAAAGGGTTTTTTGTTTTACAGAGCAGTGCAGAGAAAACAAGGGATCAGATTTCTGGGTCTAAATTCCCCTCCCTACACAACAGGCTGTCTTTATTACACCTTATCTAGAGATCTTCAGGGTGCTTTGCCACAAGAAACCTCAGGAGCGAAGATTTAAGTCAGATTCAGCTGTTCTTTACATGACTGCACAACACCAAGTCCCCTGCCAGAAGAGAAACTAAACCCAAGTTCCACTGCTGTTCCTGGCCATTACACATCCCTGTCTACCAAAAAATCATTACATCCATCCCTAATATTTCAGAAGTGGTGAAAAACAGGTATCAGCAAAGGTATTGCTAGGATTTAACTCAAATAACCAGAAGAGCAGTGCAACAGCACAAAAGTAAAAGTGCCTTTTAGAGATGAATGCCATAAGCCCAAATTTAACTTTCCTCTTTTTTTGGGATTTCATTAAGCAGCAGCAAGAAACAGGCAAAGCAAGTGTGACTCTTCACCAGGACCTTCATGACAATGGGATAAGGGGAACACAGCAGCACCACAGACTCATTTTTATCAGCACTTTGTAACACAGCAGCACAAGAGCAAAGTGGGGTCATTGAGGACAGTGTGATCTCCAGTACACACGGGGGGAAAGGAAAATGCTTCCCTCTGGATTAGCTTTCTTCCCAACTGTACCCAGTGAATCATGGAAGCAGATTAGTTCTGGGTGTTCATTCCAACCATAATCCTCTCACCCCAGTGCCATTGCCTTCATGGTGCTAATTCACTGAAACACAAGATCCCCTGCCAAAGCCCTCGTGGCTCATCTCGATTCCCATGTGATGGCTGATAAAAAACAGGACTTTATTCAAATTTCAGCTACCACAGTGCAGAAGCATGGGGTACATTACTTTGACACCCACACTGCTGAACAAAAACTACCTCAAGAACTTACTAATTTATTTTAAACTAAAAAAATGCACATTCTTGTTTTTTCTGCCTGTCACATTTCTATTTGGACATCCAGGACTTGCACAGCACTGAATAAAAAATTATACTGCTCCTGACAGCTCATTCCTATACTGGGAAGAGTTAGATGAAAACTGAAACTCAGCATCCAAGCTTTTAAGAAACTAACCTGGCAGATTGCATGCAAACTTCCTTGGCAAACACAAACAACAGGAGCTGAATAATACATAAAAATACATATTGACAGAACTGCTTCTATGCACACCACTTTCAACGTACATGATGGAAGCACCAGAGAATCTTTATGGAAAGCCAGCACTGACTTGGCTTGAAAGGCACCTTAACAAACAAAGGAAGTACATTAAAAAAAATGCAGTGCTAAGACATTATCAAAACATGCATTATAGCTTGTGAAAGCCCTCAGTGAGGGAGTGTGTCTGCAGAGGACTGTGCAGAGCATTGATCTGTCTGTGTTCTGGGCGCTTTTCGGGTGATGCCTGACCGGAGTTTACAAGGGCAAGCTCAGAGGTCCCTGTTGTTTATTTCTCTGCAGTCTTTTACTTGTCACTGATAATAGTTTTCAAGCCATCCAGCCTGGGAAGATGCAGACAGGGGTTTGCCAGGGGTGAGAGGTCAAAGCAATAATGTGCCGACCAGGGTCAGAAATATTTATCTGCACCAAAATGGTTCTGTATAATCCAATAGTTGAAAACTAGTTTTGTGACAGGGCTTGTATTATTTGGCTGTTTTCCTTACATAACAGGAATAAGGAGCAGGGCCTGTATCCAGTGGGAAGGGCATTCCACCACTTCTGTCTCACCTGCTGCATGGAGAGTTTGACAATCCTGCTGTGGAATTTATCAAGCTGCTCTGGGAAAGAGCCCCTGCCTGGCCCCAGCCCTCCTGAGCCTCCTGTGGGCACAAGAGGACAGGGAGCAGCTCTGCCCAGGCATCAAACATCCCAATGATGAAGTCACTGAGCTGCCTAAGTGGTACAGGGGGAAGATCAGACACCCAGCCAACAATAAATACTGAAAACAAGATTGCTTCAGAGCTGGCTGAGAGCTAAAATCTTCCGGGCAGATAAAATCACAGACAAAAATACACCTGAGTGTGAGCCCTTCTGCAGATCAGCAGGCACACCAGCACTTGGTATTCTCCATCTCCTTTTTACTCTGCCAGCTGTTTTTCACTTCATGTTTACTGGTAATTCAGTAGAGCATCAGCCCCCTGGATTTCAGTAAAGTATTTACTCACTCTGAAATGGCAAAACATTGCTCTTGTTAAAAATTTCCATCAGACTGAAGCAGATCTGCTCCTCAGATAATATAATGACACTGAGGTCCTCAAGAGAACCTCCACCAAAGCTAATAAAGTGAAAACAAATCCAGTTACATCAGGTTAATTTAAAGAACTTCTCTTCTTTAAATGTACATGGAGAGAAAATGGAGGAAACCTTCTAAATTAATTCCAGCATTATAAATTTGATTTAGAGAGTGCAGTGTGCACCACTGTGAGAGCAATAACAATATAGGAATGTTTTAAGCAGAGAAAATAAATTATTTCAAAAGGGAGTGGTGAGGGAAGAAATGTGTGAGAGAGAATCCCCTCCAATATTAATTAGAGATCCGCAGTTCTGTTTGCATTTGGCTTCATTAAATGAGGAACTGGAATTAGCAGAGGCTCCAGACTCAGTGGAGAGTAACAGCTGGAAACTCAAACCCCTCCAGATGGGCCTGGCTCTCTCTTACCCCCAGCCACAGAAGAGCCTGGCTCATGTTCCTGCTGCCACTCCTTGCACAGGCAAGTGCAAAAGATGAACTCCATCTCTGGGGAGCAGTTGCAGTCCCAGCTCCTACAAAGGAGCAAGGGAGACTTCATGCTTCAAACCAATGAGTCTGTCCAAGCTACAGCTCCCAAAGGGGGTTTTAGACCCATCTGAAGTGAGCAGTGATCAAGAAAGTGAAGAGCTCCAGCAAGCAAGCAAATGAAGTGCAGGTTATTCTGCCTAAATGTGGGAGTGTGTCCATGTGCTCCCCATGCTGGCTCCTCAGGAGGAGCTGATGTTGGGATGTTCTGGCACCTCCTGCTGGGACCAAATCTCGGGCAAATCCTGTGCTGGAGCAAGCAAACAGAAAAATGCTAAAGGCGCTGAGAGCAGCAAGAAGGACAGCCACCCTTCTCCCAGGATAACACAAACACAGGGAGGCTCCCAGCCAAACAATGCACCCATCTGTCCCAGGTAAATCATACTGCAAATTCTTCCATTTCCACAAGAACAGGGTTTTTTCTCCTACTCCAGGAGATACTGACCCAAACCACATTCCCTTAATGCAAACCCACATCTCCTTGCACAGCAGCTGGCATGTTTTCCTTTGGTTTGGAATCTGGCGTCTCAAACCCTGGTAGCTGGCAAGCAACTGCCGTGGCTACAAAACTTCCCCCCAAACCAGTGGGACACTTGAAAGAACAACAGACCCTTGCCCATGTGAATGTGAATTGCTGCCACTCCTGGAGGAGCCTGGCTGCTGTGGAGGCAACACTGGGGCCCTGCTCCATGCTGAGGGACCAGCTCCTCCACCTCCAGCACCATATGGAAAAAGGGAAAGCACATGTAGCAGCAATGTAATCCAAAGCAGATAACACCAACCATGGATGTATTCAATGAAAAAAACAAACAACAACAAAAAAAAAACCCAAAAAAACCAAACCCAAAAGACAACACAAGGAATACCAAATTAATACACAAGCTGAGCTCTTTTTCATATATAACATTTGTCAAAATACTGAAGTGTTTGCTTTTTTTTTGTACAAGCAGGACCCTATGATTGTGCAGACAGTCATAAAGCAGGGTAATCTTATAAAAATGAGGGATTTCTTTCATTGTCTCTATTGGTTTGCAGTTACTAATTATGAGATTGCTAAGTGCCAAATTGTCAACAAGCAGATCTAATTGTTATTTAAGTGCAGCCAGCCAGGTTGTAGATACACTCACAATACACATATGTACATTTAATACACTGCTGGTTGCATGTGGAGCCGGGTCTGGCAGAGGGAACACAGCACCACATCTCCCAGCCACGTGTTTGGACACACTCTGCCAGAAGGCACATCAAGGCAGCTGAGAAAAAGGCTCATTTTTTCTGACTTGGGCTCCTATTGTAGGAACCAAGTAGCAGGAGGCAGAATATAGAACCAGTGAATCAAAGAATGGTTTGGGCTGGAAGGGAACTTGAAGGTCACACTGCCCAACCCCCCTTAAACCCCACTTAAACAAGACTAGGCTGCTCAGAGCTCCACTTAGAGTGTCCAGGGATGGGCATCCACCACCTCTCTGAGCAGCCTGTGCCAGTGTGTTATCACCCTCACTGTAAAAATGTCTCCCCATTCTAACTTGAATCAAGCCTCTTAGTTTAAAACCAACTCCCCTCTCCTACTCTGCTGAAGTAGAATAGTAGCTCTTTAGGCTTTACTGAAAAGTTTCCCCATCTTCTTACAAGCCCCCTTACAGTATTGAAGGGCAATCAGGTCTCTCTGGAATACTCTGAATTTCTTTAAAAGTCACAGGAGACATCCATGCAATGCAGAATTAGGGATCACAGCTGAGCTTTAATTGCTTAAAATGCCAAAATCTGGCCCCTTTCTGCAGCAGGGTATGGGAACTGACTCATTACCCCACGGGCTGGAAAGGGAGGGACAGGTAGCAATGGGTAGAGATAACTGGGTACAAATCTTAAATTAACAGCGCCACATCAGTCACTGAGTCCCCAGAGGTGCAGCAGAGCGAGGATCAGTGCATCAGCTCGGGATGGGCAGGGAGGGAGCAGAGACTGGCACTTGTCACACCCCAGAGGGCTGCTGGGTCACAGGACAGGGGACACAGCCACAGCAACAGGACAGGAGGAGCTGAGCATGGCAGAGTGCAGCAGCTGCACTGCAATGGCTGGGTCCATTCCCCAGCACTGCCCAGCTGGGAGCAGGGAGTAGCACCCAGTGAAATAATTCACACCTTGCTCTAGCACAGTCCTGAGCCTGAATTACAGCACTGCACTCTCAATTACTGCACTGCACTCTCAATTACTGCCCTGCACTCCCAGAATGATTCCAAACTGACAGGGACTGCGTGCTGCCAGGAGTCCAGCGCCTGGCTCTGCTCCATCCCTGCACCCTGGGGACACAAGCTTCCAAAAAAAGCTCAGCCACCCTGTCCAGGGGCAGGCAGTACACACCAACCCCTGAGCAAGGCAAGGAGGGTCGTCCAGACCAGTAAGCTCACCTGAGCCTCTGGCACTGAGGTAAATTTATCCTTCCTCCAAGCCCCAGATCCCCAGAGCATCCCTGGTCAAAATGGGAGGATCTCATTTATTTGACCACCACTCCAGAGACAGTCAGCTGAAAAGGGGACATGGAGGATCCACAGGAATGAATGAAGCAATTCTTCCCAAGTAGCACAAACAAAATACAGCATGGTAATGAGGAAAATACTTTTTTTTACCCATTTGCAATGCAGTTATCATCTCAGATTTGCAGCTCTACTTCACCCTGCCAACTTCAGAGTTATTTTAGAGTTTGGGTCAGCTTTTTAGGTTTGATTTTTCTTTTTTAACTGCATTATTTTCCTGAACTTTTCTGGGGCACTGCATTACAATGGACTCCACAGAGCTTGTCTACGACAGTTCACCTTTAAAGGATTAGGCAACCACAGAAAGTATTATAGCAATGCAGTTTATGTAGACCTGGAATGTATTTTCCAATGAGATTAGCCTATCTAATAGGATTTGGGGAAGCTTTCAGGGCCATTAGGATGCCCCCTACATGCTAAAGGCTCCAGATGCTGTAACCATTTGATTTAATCTAATCAAGACTGCCTAGGTGTATTTTGTCAGTGGATGTTTCTGTCATTTTCATATTACATCTCAATAGACAGCTTCCATCCATTGTGTACAAACAGGCAGACACATTTGAGGCTCATCTTCAGTTAAAAGAGACACTAATTATTAAAGGTTTATAATCTAATCCTGCAGGGTATGGAGCAGTCCTCTAATGCTGCTGAAGGGATGCTCCATGGACCCACTTTCCTTTATTCAACCTTAAAAACCCTTCTACCCTGTCTCTGTTTGTCACCCATCCCTAGAAAGAACCCTGGGTGCTCCTGGGTGCAGGTGCTGCGCAGAGCAGCAGCACTGAGGATCAAAAGGAAATAAAATCATCCTTATCCCAGAGCTCTGGCTGTGCAAACACACACAGCTGGACACAGCCCTGGGCCAGCACGGCATGGGAGCGTGCCTGGGAAGGGAAGGAAGGTAGGGGGGCCTCTGCAAAAAGCTCCTTTGATAAGCAGAGATGATGCCATAAATCACACTGATGAGCACGTACCCTCTGCAAGTGAGCAAGGGCCCTGGGAGGGATGAGCAAGTGCAGGAATTACCGTCTCCTCAAAACATTTCCCTTCCCCACAGGTTAAATAGAGAGCCTCAGGACATGTTCTTTAAATCCCAGCCTGGAGAGGAAAGCAAAGATCAGCTCCCAGGTGGGCACTCCTGGCTGACAGAGACTCAGAGAAGTGTCCTGCATCCCCAAAAAACATCCACACATCAGCTGAAGTCAACTGTGCCCACACAGCTCCCAGCAAGCAAGAAAAGCATCCATAAGTGAGAGGGGCTGGAGCAACATCTGCAACATCCAGGTGTGAATTTTGCAGGTATCTGCTCATTTGTCATCTATGTCCTTGCAAGTATGAAGCAAACACAGACCTTTAGCATTCAGGAGGTTGCACCGGAGAAAGTCCTGAGGGCCACATTCACCTGAGGTGTGACTGTGACTGTCACACCTCCATCTGTGTCATTTTGAGCTCCCAAGGAGCAGCTGTAGTGCCAAGTGACTTTAACCTGAATCGGGCAGGCTCAGCACTGCTGCAGATCTGTTCAAGCCCTCCTTTGTGTTTATTTTCAAGGACTAGTTCAGGCATCTCTTCTTCAGTGATATTCATCAGAGGAAAGTAGCAAAGACGAAAGCCTGCAGCAGCCTCTGGGCAGGATTTGTCCAACTCTGTAATTCAGCCCTCCCAACAGACCAAAATTTGAGAGCTATGGGCACACCAGGAAATATGAACCATTTGAGCTGATCCTGACTTACCAGGTGGTGAGGAAGGGATTCCTCATTCCCCAAACACCTTCTCATGCCACTTTTTTCTTAAATGAGTATTTTTCCTATTATTCTTCCAATGGAAACAATTATTTCTAGAATCAAGGCTAAATGGCCCATTGTTTATTACTGACAACTCAAAAACACAATGTTCCTCCAAAAGCCTTCAACCCTTCAACCCAGGAATCCCACTGTCAGCATCTTGGCCCTCTTAGATTGCCTGTGCTGCAGAACAAATATCATCACTCATCCCATCAAGCTTGTGTAAAATCAAAATACACCACAGGCACAGCACAGCATATATTTTTGTTTTAGGGACTGGCTTAGATATAGGAATTTGTGGTTGTGAACAGTGACTGGATGTTACAGAACCAGCATTTCAGGAGATAGCAAAACAAAGTCAAGATGGAGGGAAGGAGCAGATGCTCAGCTCTGTAATGCAGAGGATCTCCATTGATTTCAACAGCTTTATATTCAGATGCAACCATCACCAGCTTCTGGCCTGGTGCATGTTGCTAAATACTAGGTGTTCTCCAGTCCAGTGCCAAGGCACAGGAGACCTCTGAGCAAGTCAAGTAAAACCTAACACTGGCATATACTAATAACTTCACATGCAAATAGACTGACTCATTGCAAATCTCTTTCCCCTCGGTATTCATGAGAAAAGCCAGGTTTAGCTCTCAAATTCCCTCAAAATGTTTAAACACTGGACCTGTTTGAAAATTAGAATTAAATCTGCATCCAGGAAGTTTTACTTTGGATGTAGGTTGGTGCTAACTCAAATTAAATTATAGTTCCATTTTTCTTAAACAAAAAGTTTTGTCACTTCTAGAAGCCCTGCCAGAAACAACTGGTCCCATTGCTTAATTAAATTCATAGAGCCAAGTGATGCAGATGCCAGTCTGGCTCTGCCACAGATACTGCAGATGACCTAAAGCAAGTCACTTCAGAGTCCCTAGGCTGCCCTGTCCCACAGGAGAGCGCTCCACTACATTTCATTTGTGCTCAGCAAGTACTGTTAACTCTTTGGGAAGAAAAGATTGAAGAAATGCAAATAACTTCATGCTTGTTCTCATTATTCTCAATGTTCTCCAATATTCCTTTTTGCCCCAGTGTTTTTACAATGCTCTTTTATTTCCTTTTGCCCTTTCTGTGCACAGGGTGCTTGTGTAACAAAAGCAGTGTGAGCTGCTATAGGTTATGCCTCAATTCCTTTGGGCTCTTTCCAGTTTAACATTTCCCCCTTCCACAGAGCTGCTCTGGTTTGGACAGGAGGGAGCTGGAAGGGAGCAAGGTTCAGGACAGAGCCCCCATTTTGATGGAGACTAATGACAAATCCCTCAGCCACCATTTGGCCATAAATTAAAAACCAGCCCAAAACAGTCTGCAACACTTTCGGAAAATTGCCTAAATGCACTGAAACTGAATACAACTCCTGTATCAAATCCAGCTGCTGCTTTAAAAAAAATAAAATAGCAATAACAAAAATATCTTACAAGCTCTCTGCAGCCCCAATAGTGACTACACAGGGATCAAGTACAAACACAGAAATACAGGAAAAAATCTCTGAAAATTAGTGAGACTAGGCATAAATTGAATGGATGATGACCATTGGTTTAGACATTAGAATTCTTCATTTTTTTTCTTTTATGTCAACTTCGCAGATTCTCCTCTTTAACAAAGCTGAGATTAAAAAAAAAAAGGAAGCCATATCTGATCTCATCAGCCATTCTGTCTTTAAAGCATTTGACTACAATCCACACCAGACATACTTAGCAAACTTTAAAATACAGCCTCTCAACATTGTTACAATTAAGTCACTCTGAAATGTCATGAAAAGCAATCTAGTCCCATTAAAATCTTCACACTCATTAAAAAAGCACTTACAGACTCGAAAATGTTCCTAATACATTATTTAAAGACACAAGATGTACAGTGACTAAAAACCTTGTACAGAAAGAGAATAGCAACAGTCTGCTTTAAAAAAGCCTGTGTGCAAATGTGTGTTATAATTAGCTAATTGGGAAACTGCAGGTAGAAGGCAGTTTGTCATCTACTGGGTTTTGTCTGGGGGTTTTATTTATTTCACTCTCTTTTTATTAAAGGAAGAAGGAAAAGGGTGCTTTCTTTTCATGGAAGGAAAAAAAATCCCATTGTAGGCAATTTATGATCATTATGCAGATGACATGTGCCAAAGCCACCTCTTTTCCTGGAAGGGGTAAGGAAAGCCACAGACATCCTCTGACACTAGGCAGACAAACAAAGAAGGGTCACTGGAAGTTGTGCCTGTGAGGACCAGAATCCCAGAACAAAGACAAAGCAGCTCAGGCTGTAACACAGCCACTGTCCTCCTATAATGCTGCATCTTTTTTTGATGCTAATAGAAGATGAAGGTATAAAATTTGCATCTTTATTGAACCCACTGCTAGATGAACCATGTTCATGCAGAGCCCCAGAGCAACAGAACAACAGTGGATGCTTCTTCCAGGGAAGGCTCTCACTTCTCCCTGCATCTCACTCCATTTAAATACTTGGATTTTACTGAGGTTTTTAACAATTCTGACCAGTGTAAGAGAAAAATCAGGCTGCAGAAAGGCATTCAGCCATCATTTGAAGGAGTTGGAAAAACAAGAAAGAATCTGGGAAAATGGATCATTGTGGGAGGGATCGCCCTGTTTTCAGCAACACCAGCACAAAGCAGTAATTTAAAAACAAATTTGGAGAAGAGGACAAAGAAAAACAGTATTTACTTGTAGAGAATAAGGGGCAAAAACTCCTTGGCATCCTCCAGAAGCTTCCAAACAATCAACAACAACAAAAAAAAAAAGAATAAAGAATCCAATCTAAGTCAAGTTTCTGAACAGCCTCCTTTTCCCCAACCCATGACCCTCTGGAGAGCAGCGTGGTCCAGGGAGAGCATGAGGGCTCAGCCCAGCCTGACAGATGCTCCTGTTCCTCTTCCCCAGGAAAGCATGAGGCATCACACTGACCCAGCCAGAGCAGCCAGCTGAAGGTCTAAGGAAGATCACAACAGCTCAGAGCACAGTGAATCTGCCCAGAATAATCAGCCACCTGCACAAGTTGTGACTAGGGATCTCCTGAGTCATGTTCTTTAGCAGCCTTGCTCTGTGTCTCTTCCACAAATGCCTCCAGCACATTTCCAAACCCACATCAGTTTCTCACATCCACCCAGAGGTGATGATTTCCACAGCTTGCTGCCTGCCTGCAGGAAGAAGTACCTTCTTCTGAGCCTCCACACTTCATCTGCCACCTCTAGGTCTGGTATGAAGAAGAACTTGAACAGTCACTCTTCATCTGCTTTATTCATGGCTGTATCAATGTTTATCACACTCCTGCTTAATCATCCCTTTTCCAGAGCAGAGCTCTCCTCTGTTCACCCACTCTGTACACGGAAGGTTTTTTCTCTCTCTCTGATCATCATCTTCACAGCAGATTCCTGTACCTCTGCCAATTTTATTATACCCATTAGAGACAGAGAGCTCATTCCACACACAGAAATCCAAGGATTCCTACAGCACTATGATGGCATCTTCTTTTCCTCCTGTATTTCTGCTCAACAGGTCCTGATACCCCATTTGTTCTGTGAATGCTCTGAACTGCTTATTTCTTTAGGACTGTTCTCAGAGGGCAGGGGAAGAGATGTGTGCAGGTTGTGTATCAGCCAAGGGAGAGCCTTTCCTCTGCTCATCCACAGTCCAGGAGTGCTCAGACTCATGGCCCAAAGTCTGGGGACAGAGCAGGTGTGGCTGGGACACAGCAGGCACAAACAGGACTGGGATCCATCACACACTGCTCTTCCAGTCCTCACCAAGCTGGGTTGAGACATTACAGCTGAAACACACTGAAGCACAACAGATAATCACAGTGATTTGTTATTCCAAATCTCCAATGAACACGCTCAAGAGACGGCCAAAAACTTCATGACTGTAGGCACTGAAAAACTGTCTGGTTCAGGCTGCAAACCCCAGAACTATAATGCTCATTACAATGCTATTAATTCATAGCTAAAGTGTCAGAATAAGATTCTCTGTTTGATACTCTCAGGAGGGGGCTACAAAAGTGCTGAACAGACTACCTGAATGAGTTTATCTTGGAGAATAATGAGTTTATGTTTAAAGAAAAGCCCATTCTAGGCAATTTATGACAGTTTTACAGATTAGAGAAGGAGGGAAGCATGGGAGAAAAGGAGGTGAAAGAGGGAAGCAAGAACATATTTTACAAATGCCAAAGACCTGAAATAATGTCACTTTAATGTCAAATGCACTTCAGCTTTCAGGCAAATCAGTCAGGAGGACGAGCAACTTCTCAAATCAGAGTGCAACTGCTCCTCCAAAAAGCTCTCCTTAGCTCCAACCTGCTCCCTGCAAAATCTTCTCCTGCTCTCAAACATCCCAGGCCCCTTCTGAACAAAGTCACCAATTAAAGGGACACCAAGATCCCATTGTGACATGGGCCATTACTCCACAGCACCGTTTTCACTTGTGACATGACTGCATCTGATTTTGGGCCTCTGGAAGCACAAGTCTCACGGATCCTCACCTATGAATGCTCCAGCTCCTGCAAAGCTCCTGGAACTGTTCTCCCTGGAAAGCCAAAGGAAGACAGAATGACTGTCTTTGTATAAGGTTTATCTTCTGTCTGTATAAGGTTTATCTGCTGCCAGTAAAAAACTCTGCCTGCACAACCCCATCCTCTCTCATACTGCCCCATTCAGGTTTGGTTCTTTTGGTAGACCTTAATTGTTGATGTGAATAGTAGAGTGTTACAGGGCATAAAATAGCAAGAACAATCTGGACATATTTTATTACAGTGCTTTATCATTTAACACACAATGGGGGCACGTATTATGAAATACCACACCACTGAAGGTGAGATATTCTGTTTTAATACAACTCCACAGCTTCCACAGGAGAACAGATTGTTTTAACCTCAGCTCCAGTAATTTCCAAATATGCAAAGATAAATGCTAGTCCTCGTACAAAACGTGCTGTTGTGAATATTGAACAAATTCAATGCTCAGTGAGAATGCAGGGAACTAACTATAGTTCTCACATGGCTCCAGTACCTGAACTTGACTCTCCAAACAAAAAGGCAGGGGTTGGTAAATACACAGCTGTTTCTCTTTCTCTCCTACAGCCCTCCCAGCGCTAGGGGATTCCCACAGCTCTGAGATTAATGCTCTGAAAATGGCTCTAAAGCCAAGACAAAGGTTTAGCTAATCAGGCAATGGAGCACCCCACCAGCGTGTGAAAACATGGACTGCATCCATCAGCAAAGCCCAACCCACCCACTGCTGTGTGAGGATTTGGGTGCTCAGAGTGCCAGCACCTCCAGTGGGCTCAGGCTGCACCCAGCAGCCATGAGAACTGAGCATGGAGGGGACACTCCAGGGACACTCCCAGCCCAGAGTCACCTGGAACTACCCCCAGCCCTGCACACCTACAGGGAGCTTAAAACTGGCCTGCTACAGACAGGATGATATCACACATACACTTCTAAAAACATCAATTAGTGAACAAGCACTGTCAACAGAGCAGGGACTTTGTGCCTTGAGCTCTGAGAAGCCATGTGCACTGAGCCCATCCTGTATGGGCAGGACAAAATCACAAATTTTCTACAAGTCAGATAACTACAAAACAGAAGGAAAAAACCACTCAACAACACACCAGTTATGTTTGATTCATTCTGCTCCCCATTTCCCCCTTCTCCCAACACATTTAGTCTCTTGCTTTCATTCTGCTCCTCTGTCCTAGAATGAAAAGAATATTCATCTTTAGTGCCCAGAAGAGGACAAATCAGGCTGTCCACAGCAGGAGACAGCCTTCAGCCTCTTCCAGAGACAGCAGGAAATGGCTCTGCTGTCTGAACAGTCCATTGCAATCAGACTTTATCAATAAAAACATCCAAAAATAACCCCACAAAACTTGGGGACAGATCCTACCTGAGCTTGCTGTGAGCAACTTACACATGGAAACACCTGCACTGAGAGGGAAGAGCTGCAGCTGCTGCACAGAAACATCTGGGTGAAGAGGCTGGGAGTGAAAGTAAGACATGGACACTGGCTGGGTTCCACTCCAGCACTCCCAGAGCCCTGCTGTGCCTGCTGTGCAGCCAGCCCAGCTCACCCAGGGCTTGCAGCACCCCTCCTTCCCTCTCAAAGCACCTCCTCAGGCCAAAGGCACCAAACTTTCCCTCTGCTTCCATCACTTGGGGACTCACTCAGCTGGGGGAATCCCTTCAGAATCCCAGCAGGGAAGAACCCAGACATCAATTTGTGCATTTGTCCAGCCCATATAAAAGCGATTTGTCACATTTAAGATTGTTGTTCCTTAGATCCCTTCAATTTTAAACACTCTAGAGCCTCCTTTTCCTATTGGGACCCTTTGCCAAGCACTCAGCAGTGCTCACAGGTGATGCAGCAGCTCCACATCCCACTGGGCTGGCAGCTCATCTGGGGGGACAGGGAGGAGAAGGACAAAGGGGTCTGATCATGCAGCAGTGAAAGCAGCACAAATCTGTCTGGGAGCAGGGGCTGGCCACTAATAACTCATTCATCTCTCAAAGATCACAAAGGACTGTGCCTCAGCCTTTACAGCAGCAGCAAAGCTGCCACACTGAAGGGAACCCTTGCTCCGAAGGGAACACCTGTGCCCAAAGGAATCCTCACTCCCTGAGACAGGCAGCGTGCTGCACCACTGGAAAAAACAATGAGGGCAGTGAGTATCTGTGTGTTCTCACACCTCAGGGGTGGATCCACCACAGGAGGCTTTGCTGAAGTAAAACCTGAGAGTAAAGCAAAGACAGTAAAGCCCAGGACTGAAGAATGCAGGAGGAAATGCTGGAGAGTAGCATTTACACCAATGAGTAGGTGGAAGTGCAGCTCCCCTATTCCTGCTGCCACCCAAGTCCATCTCCTCCACCCCCAATCTTGCCCCCAGCTGTTCATTCCTGATACTCCCATTTACACCAACAGATTGATTTGCATTTTGTCTCAATTTATTTTTATGTGCTTTTAAATCTCTCATGCTACTAAAATACTTGCTTTGCACCTGTGTCTTTTCCAGGAAAGCAAGGTGAGGAGCAGGTCCATAGGCCCC
This sequence comes from Sialia sialis, assembly GCA_009812075.1. Classification (NCBI taxonomy): domain Eukaryota; kingdom Metazoa; phylum Chordata; class Aves; order Passeriformes; family Turdidae; genus Sialia; species Sialia sialis. The sequence continues at coordinate 2,793,240 of VRYO01000577.1, read as the reverse complement.
CAAAGGCACCTGCCAGTGGAGCACATCTTCACCTCAGCAATGTGTCCCACCAGAGCAGGGCTTGCTCCCAGAGCTGGCTGGCACATCCAGAGGGCAGATATCTGCCTGGGTCAGTGCCATGGGAGATCCTGCTTCATGGCAAAACAATTGCTCATAAAAATTCCATTTAAGTTACTATAACTTAACATGGTCCAAATGAAAACCCAGAGGCTACAGCTGAACCCCGGGTGACTCTATTGAGTTGAAGGGCATTTTTTGTCTTGCCTTTTTTTTTTTAATATTCATTGATCTGAACAAACATAATAATCACCATCTGTTGTGAACACACTTGGAATGGAAAAAAAAACCCCACACAAAACAAAGAAAAAAAACAGAAAGGGAGGATCACATACAAGACTGGTGTAAACCAGCACAATTCCTCTGACCCCAGCAGATCCGTCAACACTCAGGTAAAGTGCTTCATTCAATTTCTGTCTGAAATTGCTCATAACATTAGAAATATACTTTAGCCAAGAGGTTTTGGTTTGGTTCCTTTTGTGATGCAGGGCTGCTTTCTGTTTCCTTTTGTTCTAATGCTCTTGTACACTAAGTGGAAAAGGATCTCAGATCTTGACATCCCACTTCACTAGAAAGATGTCACAAGCAGCAACATCCCTGCCTGTGCCTGCCGAGTCAGGCAGTCAAGCACCTCCTCAGCCCCTGCATTACCGGACTGAGACATTAAATAAATTCCCTCTGCTCCTACACAGAGTAAAAACAACAAAACGCTGGCAGAAATGTTTAATGACTCAGTGCCACAGAAAATAAATGGCTTAAAAACATAAGTGCTTTTTGGGAAAGCAAGCTCTCCAGTGCTGGAGAGGAGCTGATGCTGACTGGATCCTTTCATCACTACAGGTGCCCTCATCCTCATCATCATGGACATGTCCCAAGTGTTTGTGATGCCAGCCCCTTCCCCAGGCACCTGCTGGGTCCTCTTGCTGAGCTGGGGTAACACAAGAAACCCTGCTCTGGGTTGTTTTTGCACATGCATGGGGTGCAGGCACCTGGAGACAAGGTGGCCCCATGGGTGGAGGGTGAGCAGGACACACCATGCCCATGGTCACTGTCAGCGTCATAAAGCCAGCATCACTGAAGCCACAGGTTTGTCTAAAATCCAAATAGTCCAGGCTCATGGGAGGCATAGACCAACTCACAGCACTCAAGGACAAATCAGGGAAAGAGGCTTTGAGAAAGAAGCCCTGTCCCCATGGATTATGTATTCTTCTTCTTGCAAAATGCTTAGAAAACTCCAGTGGTGGTCATGTGAGCAGTGGGGCTGGACAGAGACAGGACAGGCTGGGTGTGGGTGTGAGGAGCAGCCCCAGCACCCCTGAACACAGCACTGTACCAGGCCATGAGCAGAAGCTGTGGCAGCTTCACACTTTTTACACAGCTTGGGACACCCCACACAGTGCAGAACACCACAGCATCTCCACTGACCAGCCAACAATACAGGGAAAAAAGTAGCAAAAATACAGGTGAGATTCTCCATCACTCACGTGAAATGGCAACAGATTAATAAGAGCTGGACATGAGGCAGTTGCCAGTGCTTTTAAAAAATATCCAAACCCACAACACCTCTAGCCTCCCAAGTGCCACTTTGCTGCCATTCCCATTTCAATGGAACTTCTGCAGCCACAATCCTGATGGCACTAGAGAATGGTACAGACCAGGATGAAACTCCGCAAATAGAGGAATTGATTCTGAACAATATGGGAATTTTTGCTGGATTTGAAGTATTTATCTGGGTTCTGGTGAAAGCCAGCACTAAAATGATGCTAGACTTGAAGTGGGAAAGGATCTCATATTGCTGGAGCAGGAAACAAACCGTGGAAAAGCTCAGATGTGATGTAGGATGAAAAGCAATTGGTTTCTATCTCTGGTGACTTGTGAATTTATTACTGCATTCTTGCTAAAGCATCTCACACTGATCTCAAGCATTCATGTTGTCACCAGTTTCCTGGACAAGCAGGATTATTTTGTTATTAATCCTTTGCTAGATTTAGCAGTGCCTCAGACACTGAAACTCCACATGAGAGCCAATCTCCCTGATTCTTCATCTGACTTCTCTTGGCTCCCTCTATGAGTACTGGGAAGAATTTCTAAGCCCCTGGCATCACTCAGCCCAGGACAATTAGCATTATTTTGTCCAAAAGGGCTTTAAGTGCATACAACTGTACCACACCAGCATTCACAGTGCACTCATCAGCCTGACAGACGGGGGTTACATTACCTGCTACTTTATAATACAACTATTATACACATTTTTTCCTGGATAACACTAAGCCTGAGTCTTTTGCAGTCCTCAGGGAGCCTTCTCACTGATGAGGTGGATCTGGCTGTAAAAGGCAGAGTGACCTAAAATCAGAGGCTTAAAGAGTTGCGTAACCTTTGAAAGAAAAAGAAATTACAAATTAAATTTCCAAATAAACCGGAACCTCAAGGGAAAAGTCTCAGCTTAGTATTTGGGAGCCGTTAGCCACATGTTTCCAGCTAACATTTAATGTAGCTGGAAGGGTAAATCCCTCTCTCAAGGAAAAATATGGCCTTTAGGTTTCCCATCCCAAGGGATTAAGAATGGAGAAGAGGGTTATTTGCATTTACATTTGAAAAATGTGTATTGCTAGATACTGAAAGAAAAAAAAAACAACTATATAGTAATGCCTGCCCTCGATTGTACCCTGCAAAAGAAGTGGACAGGCTAAACAGACGTCCAGATAAATCATTCAACACCTAAAAAAACCCAAATCCATCACAAAACCAACCCTGAATTTTCTTCTTTGATGTTTTCATACCACATCCAGGATGTAACAGTAGGTACAACAAGGCTTCCTGCAACCAAACATCAACCATGTCAGTAAGCCTAACTTTTCACTTGGTGGGCCAGGTTATTTCCTGGCATCCAGCAGCAATGCCAAAACAGAGGCTTCCCCACCTGTTCACAACCCAACAAAATCCCAAACATCACCAGATCAGGAGCCTGATTTCGGGTTGATTTGGGAGCTTATTTGCTCTCTGCTCTCTCTAGAGAAGGGGCAAAGGAATCCACACTGGTTTGCCATCTTTGTGCACCAGGAAAATTAAAATCCCCAGTGAAACATGAGGTTACCTCTCTGCATAGTAACAAAGAGTGAACTTTATCTTGTCAAAAGATGAGCAGGAAAGCAAAATTCATTTCAAGTTCTCTGTTTTCACAGGGATATTGTGTAAAAGGTACAAACAACTCAGAAAGAAATGGGGCTGACTTGTCCCTTAATCCCTCTTCAAATACTGACTCCGTCCTGGCTCTTGGCACTACAGACCTTTATCAGCAGCAGATCTGCCTTTTCCAGGGTACCACACAAGCATCCTGTCTGATTCCAGTGGCAGATTTAAAAAAGCCTTTTGGAAACACTGCTCCTCCTCTGCCTCTATGGACTGAGAGACCCCAAGCCCCAGGGAGGCACTGGAGGGTTTCCATCAGCTCAAGGCAATGGTGCAACAACAAAAAAGCCAAAATGAGACTTTACGTACATGTACGCACACCCACAGACACACAGGGAAAATTGCTATCCATTATGCTGGTTAATTATATATTATAATAGAATTAGAGTAAACCCTCCTCATTATCTCCTGGTTCAGCCCCTGCTCCTCAGCGAGCTGACCACATGCTGCACTAATGCCAATGGCCCTTCACATTAACCTTTATCTGTGCCTCGCAGCCTTGCTGTTTGCACTGTGGATAGCACTTGTTTTGACCTTGTTTCTGGCTGACCTTTCATTGAAATATAACATTTGTAGCAGTCCTGGAGACTGGCTCATCTCCCGTGGCCTTGCAAGCTCCATCCATTCTTGTACAGGATCTAAAACACAGGATGTCTTGTTTTCACTGTGTTCCTGGGACCCTCCCTGCTCTCTGTCCTCCTCAGAGAGGCTGGGACTCTACAAAGAGAGTTTACAGAAGCCGCTGTTCAGTTATTAGAAGGAGATCCCGAGGGACCTTTCATCATCATCATCATCATTATTATTATTTTATTTTTTTATTTTGCACAGAGGCTGTCACAGAGAGATAATCACACCATGCCTGTGAGCAGAGCACTGAGTGCCCTGATCCTGGGTCTGGCAGCAGCCAGGGCACAGAACCCCCCAGAGCAGCCTGCAGTCCCCAAATGAAACTGCAGCAGATCCAAGGGGCCCTTCAGGACTGATTCACTGCTGGAGGAAGCAGTGCACTGCTGGATGCTGTTTTAAGGTGTTTAAGGTGATGGTGTTTAAGGCAGATGCCTGTGTGGAATCCTGGGCTCCTGCAAGTGACACATCCTGGAGCATCGCTGCCAAGTCCTGCCCCACCTGCACTGCAGGGACAAAATCATCTTCATGCACAGGAGGAAGCTGTGACCTGCATAATACTTCTCTGCAAAGTAAACCTGCTCTACTTTAATTTTTTTTTTTAAAGAAAAATAGGGAAATGAACCCAGAATAAAGTTCTCCTTTGAAGGATTACAGAAAAATCCATCAGGAGGAGGAAGTGTCTTTCCAAAAACAACAAAGTCCCAACTGCCACATAACTGATTTGACACAGCAGTGCAGAGAAGACAGTAATTTATACTCCTTGGAGCACAGGGAGTGCAATGTAACGGAGTTTCCTCTTTTTTCCCTACAGTAATAACACAAAGTGGCAAACAGCTTCCTGGTTTCAATCTCTGCTGTGCACTCCCTATGACCTTCCCCACCGACTTTCATAGGGGCTTGGGTGTCAGAGATAAAACCTGAAAATCCCATTTGTGAGGGAAGGTCTGGGTAAGATTACGCTAGGGGAAAAAAAGTAAAAAGAAAATATGAATAAAGAAAGATTTACTGAAGATTTAGCTCAAAAATGGCTGAAGCTTCAAACTTGGCGAAGGGAAGTATTAATAAAAAACTAATAATCCCCTAAGGAAGATCATAAAAATGATTAAGTTGAATTCACAAATAAAGGGCACAGAAAATTTGGTTCCTGAGAACTTCCTCCACAAGCACACTGGTCATGGGATAGAGCCAGCGTGGCTGCTGAGAGGTGGTGGGGCAGTACTGAGGATCACACACACCAAGTGCCCCAGGAACAGAGGAATTTGCCTTATTGAGCAGGTGTGTGATGGTTACACACATTCCCCAGCAGGCAGAGCACCCTGGCTGCCTCCCCAGCTTCACTCTGCCCACAGCACAGACACAAACTCCATTGTGGGGCTGGTGGCACACCAGGGCTGGGAGGAACCTCCATGTGTCTCCACCTGCCCCCAAACACCCACCAAGGGCACAAGGTCAGTGGAGACCCTTCCCAGACCCCTGCACACACAGACCAGGCAAGGCCACTGCAAAGAAATGCTCTGCTGACAAAGAAAAATATTGGGGGTTTTATTTTTTTTTCCCTTCTGACCCATACTTCTCCCAAGACATGAAGTTTAAACAACTCAACGTTTAAGGATCATCAAGGAAAGCCATAAATAGCTGTATTTTAAAAAATTGCTTTAACATTTTAAACCCTCAAATGTCATCCAAAATAACTGCGTTCAGCTTGAAAAGATGGTATTTTTCACTTTGCAGATGTCCAGTGCAGGGTTTATGTCTCGCTTTCAAACAGCATCATTTCAGCCTTGCAATGGAAACCTCCATCTCAAGAGAGGCTTAGTGACTGGAAAGGAAGAGATGCTCTGAGCACAAGGAAACTGAAGGCCATGGCATCCTGTCCTTAGGGCCAGGGAGACCTAGAAAGATCCTCTGGGTAAGGGAGGGACACAAAAGCCACCAAGCACTCCCAGCAGGAATGAGCACAGCCCCATGTGGAAGGGCAGTGAAGCTGCTGCTGCACTCCCTGCAGTCCCTTCCTAGAAGTGAGATCATCTGCCCTTCAAACAGGATTCACAGCACCTGACCCCAAACCCACCGAGCCAGGGAAAGCAGGGTGAGTGGGATGGCATGCCAGGTGTTGGGGTGAGATGACCTCTCAGTACCTGCTAGGTTTTGAAAAGGCTTTTTATGTGTTAGATCCACCCCTTTTTTAATACTATGAGGACAAAAGTGCACTTACGAGGGAAAGGAGCATAAAAAAGGTAATAAACATTTAATGATCCAATAATTGGTTATATCAGAGTAATCACTGTTCAGTAATTAACTCCCATTCCTGCTTGCTCATTTGATATCTTCTGTACCCTTTGATAGGTTCCTGTGAATATCAGCATTCCTCAGAAACTCTTACACTGAAACCTTTTGATGAAGCTAAAAAGCACTGACACCATTAATCACTGCACATGTCCCAGTGGCTTTCAGACTCCATCTGAGACAGGGCCTTTCCTCCCTGCACGTTGCTCCTCAGCTGCCTTCAGCACAGCGCCTTGGCCCTACAATTTGGGATTTTCTCCCTTGCTTCTTCATGTTCCCAGGAAAATGAATTAGCTGTACATTTTGTGCGCCAAAGGGTTAGCGGGAAAGCACACCAACATAAAATTACATCTTGAAAGATAACAAAACAAATAATTACATTGCAGTGTCACGGAAGAATACAGGGAACAGCTGGCATGTTGTTGCAACGTAAAACTAGAATTAAACCCAGGTTAGTGTCACTTCCAACTAACTGCCCACGGTAAGCAAGAGCAGACAGGCACTGCTTTCTGCCATAGCCAGTCCTTCCTCACCCCAGCCAGCAAAGCTCTCTGTCCCTGGGGAGAGCAGAGTGTGCTGGCACTGCTTCATTTCTACCATGGCAATCCCAGCATAGCCAGGAGAGAACAAGGGCTCTCCCTGACAGAGTGCCCAGATGATCAGCTTTATCCACACAGGTACTTCTCCAGCCCTGGTCCTAAATCTAACCAACTGTGGCAAGTACAGTAATTTCACAATTATAAGCCGCACCTGATTATAAGCCGCACCTCCCAGTAGCCGAGTAGACCACGGGATTTGTCCATATATAAGCCGCACCTGAATATAAGCCACACCTGAATATAAGCCACTTTTTTTTTTTTTTTTTTTTAAGCTAGGATCCATGTGTGACAAAGTAACGAGTTAGTAACAGAATCACTGCCAGCTGGGTTTGGTGTCAGGTGCTCAAGTTGCAACAGTTTTCAGAGACCAGTAAAGTCTTTAAAGGCAGCCCCAGGTGCCCTCCCCAGCTAGTTCTCACTTCCAGATTGGTATTTCACTGGGTCTTGTCCATAGATAAGCCACACCTGAATATAAGCCGCACTTCTGGGGTAGGCTGGATTCTTCAATGAAAAAGGTGCGGCTTATAATCGTGAAATTACTGTATTTTAGTACAAACTCGTGTAATGAAGGAGGCTTCATTAATGGTCTTTAAAAAATGTATTACACAATTTACTTCTCTAGAGTAACAGCTCTGTGATTTAACTGCTCTAAGTTTGTTTAAGAAAAATGATAATATAGAATTGCTGACTCCAGGTTTGTTCCAAAGTAATAGATATCATTGCCTGCAGGGGGAAAATAGAAAAAAAAAAAAAAAGCAGCTAAGTTTGAGTTACTCTCTTTGGGGTGGATTTTTATCTCTATCACATCAATGCAGAGCCAAAGTAAATCCATGGTATTTCCTTATAGTCCACATTTCTCGCAGTGAGACATTTGTTCAATCAAAAGCTCTTTCTTGAGACAAATATCTACTGAACTTAAAGCTATTTTCCCCCTTTTCCCTATATTTATGAATTCTTTACCCTATATTTATTTTGAGATGCCACCATTTTATACCAAATCAGATCTGCTGCTTGCAGTGGAGCTGCCTTTGGCTGCCAGGCTCTGACTATGAGGTGCTCTCCTTCCAAAACATACACATACCTCCATCAACACAAACCACAGAGCAGTAACTTCTGCTTCAAAGGTTTGAAAAATCAGGGGGCACAGAAGAGTACAGAAGAAAAAGATTTCTTCAGAAGTCAAATACTCTGACCCAATTGTCAATACTAGGCAAAATGCTGGTATTGCAAAATCGTATTTTTAACTGCTGCTATATAAATTAATGGAGGTCAGTTAGCTCAAGGAATGCTGATACTGAACATGAAATATCAAGTTAAACAAAACCACATGCATGGAGCAGTCAGTTCTGCCCTGCATGGGCCAGGGGGATTTCCCAAAGCACAGTGAGTTGGAGCCACAGCCTTTGCAGATCTGAACCAGAGGGACTGTGAGCTCTTTGTATGTTACTCATGCATTTCAAGGCATTAGTAGTGATGGGAAGGGAGGGAGACAGGGGAACAGATTGAAAGGGGCAGGAAAATTAGAGAGAGCTCCTTGCCATTAATGGAAAAATAACTACAGAGTGTAGTAACAGATTTCTCCTCTTTTGTATGCATAGGAATATTTATTTAATCAATGTTCTGTAACAAAACAGGCCTCTAGTGAGCTATTGTGGAGAGAGAACTCCATTCAGAGAGTGGTGATTTGAATCTTGCCACCTGTTTAGCTGGTACTGGAGAAAGCAGCAATATGGGATGGGAAGGTGTCTGCCCCAGGGAGAGGAGGAAGTGCCCTGCAAAAGCTTTCCAAAGTAATTACCCAAAGGAATGCCACTTCCAGGAAAATCTTGATGACTTGACACTACCAGGACTTCTGCAAGCAAAGCTGCAAAGTTCCCCATTTCTCTTAGGGAGGGATAAATTCAATCCCATACAGTAGACGCTTCTGATGCTGTGTGTTACTGCCAGCCCCAAACCTGTGCTTGAATCCAAACTCATGCAGCTAAGGGACAGAAAAAAGCTTTTGGCAAATACAGGCTCATGCCAGTGAGTTATTTCAGTCTCACTGTTACCAGTGGTCCCCAGGCTCTATGTTCGGCTTTTCCAGCATTGCCATGGATGTTCTAGCATGAGGCCACATCCTGCATGATGCTGAGCTGCATCCCAAGGCAGATTTGGAACATGTCCTGGCCCTGTAGCTCTGGGAGCTGTCCCACCAGACTCAATCTTCTGAAGGCCCCAAACAAACAAAAAAATCCCAAGTCACTCTCTCAAGCTTCCTCTCAAAATAAACTATTATTTATAAACAAGCCACTGCTAGAGAGCTTCATATTAAAGGTGTGTTTCTGTCTGCACCTCGTAACATCCTGCTCCTGGCTGCACTTCAGCATGTCCTGATTTAAAGCGCACTGTGCTATGGTTTTTAATATACTCAAACACTTCCTTAAAGAGGGGCTGATTCGAACATCTGCATAAATAAGTCCTTAAACAAAGCTCTGACAAAGACCCACTTCAAAACCTGGGGATATCAGTGGGAGCTTCTCATCAGATTGCTTCCTTCTTCCCTTTGCACTGTAAAAACACACCATATACATGAACTTTGTGTTCACCTTACACAAACCTTATGGTAAAGCAGCTTTGCTCTTAAATTTGCTACACCAAGATTAAAAAACCCCTGCATTTATTTATTTTTATAGGCCAGCTAGTACCAGAGATATACCAGCTTCATGACATATTATACCTGCAGACCCTGGCTTTAATGACAGAGCTAATTTGCTTATCACCATCACAGTTGCCAGAGTTAGTAATACATCCTTGAACATTTCTTGTAGGCAGAATTGGGGTTATCTTCCCTCTTCTTCAATGGATTTAAAGAAAGATATTACCATAAATAGCCATGACAGCCACCACAGCTGGGACATATAATTAAAACTGAAGCAAGCCATAACTAAGCAATGCCAACTTTTACACATTTAATAATGGCAACAGTATAAAGAAAGACAAAGCATTAATCAGAATTTCACTGATACCCTACAGTCAGATTTCCTTAATTAAGCTGGCCGTTGTCAGCAATTTTAAGGCAAAATTAGAGCTTTATTTAAAAAGGTGGTTGACAACAAAATAGTGTTTTCAGTTATTTAACTAAGTCTTCTAGGCAGGTCCTTGCTCCATGTGTACAGGCACTGGTGCTTTATTGCCCTACCATAAAATTATGTCGATATTTTATGTTAACCACTTACTATTTGAGCACCCTGCAGATGCTAATTAAGTAGCCAGGCAAACTCAGAAGAGGGACAGTATTATTAAACCTATTTTGCAGACAGAAAAACTCAGCTACAGCAAAACTAACACTCTAGCTCAAGGTGATCCCTCAGCACATATTTTGACTTCACACTAAATACTACCTCCCACATCAGCATTGTCCTGGCCTGCCTGCTCTTCTCCAATCTACACTCTGAATGCATCAGGTCCCCTGAGATACACATGGATCCAATCCCAAATCCATCCCTGCTCAGCACAGCCCCAGAGCAGGTGCTCACACAGCCGTGCTGAAACGGGAAGGCAGCGACTGCTTCAAGGTTACCAAGGATGACTGTGCCAGCACAGAAAGCAGCCCATGTCCCCCAAGGACCAGCTCAGCATCTTCATTAGAAGTGTGTTTGTTTGAGGGAAAGAGGTAGCAAAGAGCTGCTGTGGAAGCCACCTATGCAAACCCAAACACCACAGCAAGTGCACGTGGTGAAGGCGGCCATGGGCCAAACGAGTGCCCGTCTGCTTCAGGGTGCCAGCCAGGCAGGGCACACAACTGAGCAGGCTGCAAAAAGTACAAAAAAACAATAATTAAACTAAAAAGGAATCTTCTTTATGTGTATTATCCCTCCCACTCTCTAGCTTTCCCTTTTAGATGCTGTAAAGAGCATGAGCATCGCTCCAGGCTGGGGACAGGCTGTGTGCCATGTCTGTGCCATGTGCATCCCATGATGGGGATGCTGCACAGGCCTTTGCTGACAGAGGTACTGCAGACCTCCAACCACCCCAGAAAAGCCACACCTCAAACTGTGAAGACAGGAAAAGATGTAAAAGCTGAACAGATTGCCCTGTATGCCAAAATGTGCGGAGCTTTGCAGTGTAAAATGAACACAAAACAAACACTGAAAATGTTCTGCATGGAGGACATGAAAAAAAAGGCCTTAAATCTTCAAAGCAAATTTTGTGGGGTTTACATTTGTGTTGTGGGGTTGTAAATGGCATTTCCTGATGAGATACTTTGTCAGTGTGGATGGTGAGCCCTGACCAATGTGATGCAGCCCTTGGACAGAGCTGCAGCTCACACCCTGCACAAAAGACACCTCCTTCCCCACGCATTTGAAAGGATCTTATACGAGATATTTTCAATAAATAAACAAACCCTTCCCTAACCTGTAACATAAACCAACACACTGCAGTGCAGCCTATCCCCACGAAAACGTGGTGACCCACACTCTGACACTGTAATCTAATCCTTGAACTAAAGACAGTTTAATGCCTTTACAAATCCATATGTTTTCTAATACCACCATTGCTGTCAGCAGACTACAGGAGCGCCTCTTTGAAGATGGAAGGAAAATGACAAAGCACATCATTGTGAAGGCAATTATATGCTGCAGTAACCATTTTACAATGGCCCATATGGGCTGTATTTCAACAACACAATTTCCAAATCTGCCTTAGCAAACATATATCTCCGTCCCAATCCCAGGTAGATTTTGCAAAACAAAATAAGACTGCAGCCAGAACAAATTGAAAATATGGATAACAGATGTAAAAATATGCCAACAAGGACACCAGAGCAATTTTTTGTCAGAGTACCAAACAAAGAGAGCAGCCACAGCAGACCTCACGAGGCCATTCACAGCAAAGCTGCCCATTCAAGGGACTTAGAGACCTGGGTTTATCAGAAATCTGATTATACAGCCGTGTGCTCTCCTATGCAGCTGCCCAATTCACTGCTGCAGCCACCGACCCATCCACCCCCCAGGGAGCACAGGGCAGGGAGCTGCAATCCCAGTTTAGAGGCTAAAATCAGACATGAACCAAGGCTGTGCACACTTACTCCAAATCCTCTCTGACACCCAGGGCCAGGGCTTAAACAAAGGGAAACAAGGGGAAAAAAACCAACCACAAAACCCCACAATAGACTCTTGTCCTTACCCTTGTGATGGCAGTTTCAGTGCTCTGTTTACCTTGCAGCCTGAGCTCTGCTGGGGTAGCTGGGGCCATGTCACCTCCAGCAGCCCCAGGGCTGCTCTCTGCCTGGCTCCTTAGAGGCACAGAGCAGTGAAACTGCAGCTCCAGCCCAACAACTCTCCCTCCTGCTGATGGAGAAGCAGGAGCCAGGGCTGAGGAGCAGCCTTCACCAGCAAAAGCTGAACTCTGGTGAAAATAGGGTCTAATTGTGCTTCTTTCCAGTAGTCCTCTGCAGTGGTTCATTGCTATTGAAGGCTTTGCAATGTTTTGGGATAGCTCTGTGCCAGTGCCATCATTTTGTAGGGGTTCTGTGGCCACACACTGGCCCTACAGACAGGATCCAGGCTGCAGGACACCAGCTGGACAGCCCTGCATGTGTTAGTAGCACCAATAAAGACAGGAACAGACATGAACATCTTTCTCCCAGAAGTGAAATAGTAATAAAAAATGCCTTAAGCTGCCTATAACAAAGACAAGAATGGTAAAGGTGAAAACTTACAAGTTCATTGCTAATTCATTAACAACAAACTGTCTGCATCAAATATCTTACATTTCAATGCCAAGGGCAACAAGCAAAGGAACACATGCACAGCATGGAGCAAAAAATCACCAGCACAAGGGAAACATGGAACTGGGTATTCAGTAGCCAGGTCCTGCAAAGTGCATGATCCTGCTCTTATCATTGTCAGCTTCTCAAAATGATCTAGTGAATCTGGGCAAAAGCATTTCAAAGACTTTAATCCATGTGAAATATTACTTCCTGGAACTGGAAATTCAATCCCTAGCAATAAAAACAAAAGCACACTCATAAAGGCACCTTTCAACTCAGCCAATATAGCCATATTTAGGCTCATGCTCTCTCAAAAAAAATCCTTTACTCATTAATACAGAGTAAACTTGAAATGATTGCTATAATTGCAGTTAAAAAATTAATCATGTTTTGAGATAAATGCAGATAAAAGCATGTTTTACTAATTATCTTTTGAAGCTTCTGATCATGAAAGATTAAAGGTGGAAGAAAAGTTGTTGAAATATTGAAGACAAAAAAATCCTACCATTTGAAACCACTTTGAAGCCATGTACCTATGTACCTCGTATGAGTGATCCTTAATGTCCAGATGTACTACAAAAGGAGTCTCTTTAATTCAGAGGAAATCTACCAAAACATGCCAATTGGAGATTTTATGCTGTCAGCTCCCTGGAAATTGGTGCATTTTGCAGCCCCCACTCTGCTGAGCTCCAGCTCAGGAGGATTTTCTCATGGTTCATCCCCAGCTGGGACAGAAAACTTCAAGCCCAAATTCAAAACTGAGTTCACAAATTTCAGGCTTCATTGAACTCCCATAGTATCAACCTACTTACAGCTAGTTTTACATACCCAAGCAACCATCTGAGGAATCCAGGAAAGGTAGCACATTTCCCACTCGGGGAGGAGCAGCTGGAGACACAGACATCTGGGTTTTAACAGAAGACCCTCATCACCAGCCACAGGGTTACCACAAGCCACAGGAAGACTTGCTTCTGTCCCCAGGCCACCTTAAGGAATGCAGGTTATCTGGGGTGCAAATTACCCAAAAGCAAGGCTGGCATTTCCATTCACAGCCCTGGAACTAACAAGGCAAATAACTCCCTTCCTGCTCCACACACCAGCCAGTTTGACATCAGCAGTTTGCGTTAATTAGGAGAGCGCATCTATCGACCACAGGCTGAAATGGTTGTCCACAACTCCACTGGAAATGTTTTAGGCTTCTGCAAATTGAAACAAGTTGAAAAATACACTTTGGTAAAATTCCTAAGTAACTTTATAGCCATTTCTCAGACCTAGTATTTCCATCAGATCTGAATTGCTGCAAAGTATAAATTTTAGAAGTTTGCACCTGCAGCATGAGCAAACCAGACCTGTTGTTACAGGGCAGTGTTCAAAAGCCTTGAACTGTGCTCAAAAGCTAGAGTGTCAATGTCAAGGACTCTTCAGGGCTCTGGAGTTTCAAGAGTCAGGGCAGATGTGCACTGGAGCAGCTGTCACCTCTTTGCTGAGGGGAGGGTCCCATGTGAAGAACATTCTCCCCTGCACTGCATTTCTGTGTGCTCCTTTCCCCTCACTCTGTACCCTCTGTCCATCACGAAGCATGGGGACACCAAATTATTCAATTCTACCCCTGCTACAAACCTGAGCAGGGCTAGGTAAATGATTAAATAGTTGGGTTTTTCATAACCACACATCCAAGGAAATTTGCCAATGTCTTTATTTGCATATCTGGCAGACTGCCCCAGACAACTAATACATAAGTGACAGCGTACAGGTGTATTAGTTTAGAGTTTGCCTTTAATCTAGAGGTGTCAATTTGCTTCTGTTTTAATTACATCCATCTTGATATGTTATTACAACCTCATGAAACTTCTTCATTATGTGAATGGCTATAAATACATATACATGACAAACAGTTGTTATAAATTTTCTGGTTCAGCAGTGGAGGCACAATATCTTAGTCCACACATCATGTTCATTTAAAATTGCAGTTCTCCCTCTCCTCTCTACCCCACTCCATTCCCTTCTTCTCTTTTCTTTCATCCAATACCAAAATATTTCCACCCCACATTTAATAAATTTTCTAATATTTACTAGAAGCAGCATCCCAATGCAAATACTCTCAGCTTAGGGAGCTGTTTCAGCCCATGTGTGTCCTGGGCTACGCCTCTGTGAGGTGTCTGTTTGCCATTAGGCAAATATAAGGAGATTGCACTGAGGACTTATAAACATGCTAAGATCCACTTTTGTAGCTACATAATTCATTGAGTTTTTCAATACACATTCTATGGTTGAAAACTTGGCTAATTCATCCACCAGATATATCTTTATGATCCCAGAACTCATTACAATTTACTTTTTTTCCCTCCTTTTTTTTTTTAAAGTCCAGCGGACTCAGCTGTTGAGCCACATTAATTGCATTTTTATTATTTTTTTTCCATAGTTCAAATGACTAATGCTAGCAGAGTCACTGCCTACAAGCACAATAGCCAGACAGTAAAAATTAGTAGGACTTCTAATCGTTCAGTAATATCCAAATCCCATAAAATTAAGAGAGGCAATTTGGTCCTCTCAAAACAGATGGTTCCGATTTTCAGTATTTATTTTGAATTTTCTTCAAGGGGAGACAAGAGAGGAGAAAAGACACAAATTCACACCAAAAGATTCCATCCAAAGGTCAAAGTGCACTTGACACGCATTAAACCCCATGACACCGACAGAGTCACGACATAAATCGTCTCCACCAGCAGCACTTCTTGCCACACAGACCCCTCAGAGGTCAAAACCACTTTCACAGGCTCAGCCCCCCATCAGTCCCTCTGTGATGGATGTCACCATGCAGCCATCCCACACAACCTGGGCCAAACTGGAGAGCATGTGTCACCCAGCTCTTGCAACAGCAGTACCTCCCAGCTCCTTCCCCTGGGCGTTCTGGAAGCTGAGCAACAGATCCCAGTTTCTGGAGGACCCTTGGGAGACACTCATGGTGCCCTCTGGAAGCATGTGGTGCTAAGGAGGTGCAGGAGACAAGAGGAAAATGACACATGAGCTGGGTAAAGGGCACAGCCCCATTCCTGGCAGCAAGTCAGGTGCTTTGGCTGCCTCTCTACCATTCCTAGCATCCATGGAAGCAAGGAGCCAGGTCCTTCAGCCACCTAGCCTCTATTCCCACCTTCCACAGAAGTAGATGGCTCAAAAAAAAAAAAAAAAAAAAAAAAAAAGTAAATTAAGCAGATTCTCAGACTGAAAGGTCTCAGGTCACTTAGGACTTCCAGAGAGAAAATAAACAAAAATCAGTGCCAAGAGCAATTATCACCATGTTTGTAACTCATCTCAGTCTCAGAAATAGGAAATGGTATGCAAACAACAAAACATAGGCTGTCAGAATTTGCCAGGGGAGTGAAATTTCACCACACGGGTGGCTCTTGGGTACAGAACCTAAGTGTGGTCCTGGAGAAGTCAGTGGCAACAATTTCTCTCACTGATTCCACTTCACAGGCAAAGGAATGAAAATGCCTTTAGTACACCAGGAGGGAGAGTTAGGAGGAGCTGTAGGACACTCTAGAGCAAGCTGCAAGAGGGTCCCCAAGGATGGGTGTCCTGGGACATGGTAACCCCCACCTGCACCCAGGGAAACAGGCAACAGTGGCTTTGGGTTTCACTGACAGGTAAGCAGGCATCTGCACCAGGCATTCTCACTTTTACACACTCTCCTCCAAAACACCTCCTCTCACAGTCAGCCTATGACAGAAAAAGGCTTCTCACAACCTTTCATGAATTTGGTCTGGATCTGACCACTACTTAATTTCATGAGAGTGTAAAAAATGTTTTAAAGCCTGATACAACTGTTAGCATAACTCCACAACACACAAGTACCTCTTCAGAATTTCAGCCACCCAAATGTGAATCTAACCTAGAACCTCCTGCTGCCTACCTCTATCTGCTTCTGGTGTTCACTGTCATCCTGCACCATCCACAAACCTGCCTCAGGTGGCTTCACTCAAATGATGGTCAGCACAGGCCTTGTGCCAAAGGCTGAAAATGTTTGCCTCTTTTCATGAGCTCATTCAACAAAGTAAAAGTCCAGGCTCATGTCTGGATGGAGAGGATAGAATTACAGTAGTTTTATTCTCAAACCATTAAGTCTCCTTTGGCACCAAATAAAAGTATGAAAATAGACAATTTTTAAGAGCACCAATTGAAGAGGAGAAGAAACTTCCACTTTAGGAAGCTGGCAAACATGTGAGACAGATTAAAGGGTGATCACTCCTGGAAAGAGCACTGAGCTGAACTGCATGGCTCTGAGTAACTATTCCTATGTGGAGCTGGTACATCAATCATGTCACTAATATGTGCATCAGCCAGCATTACACAATCAGAAGTTCAGCCAGCCAGGAACTTGGGCACATCAGATACCAGCACACCTCTGCACACCTCTCATGCCTTTGTCTCAGGACATTCTAAAAACAGCAGGACTGAGATGCACACCTAAGTAAATCCCCATGGTGTACATGCACCATGATCAAATTAAACCTCCTGAGCAGAACCTCACAAAAAGAATAGTATTTGCAGGGCCAAGGGATTATCCACTTCTTTTACTGACTTATTGCCCCACTACTGCACAGAGGATGACAGAAGCAAAACTCCTGCCTATAGTATTTACCAGACTGAAGACAACATCAACCCTTTGGTTAAAACCTTCTCTCTCCACCACATGAGTGTGTGAACTTCAGCAGCAGTGTTGCCAAGATACAAGGAGAAAAATCTCAAGACATTAAGGTAACACACTATTTAAAGGCAAACAGTACAGCAGAGCTGAGCTGGGGATCTGACAAATTGCCACTGCACGTTCTGCTGTTACAGCAAAACAAATCCCTACCTGCATTAGCCATTCCTCATTACTTACAAAGTGGATTTTCATATTCATTTTACAACAAAGGAGTTTAGAGGACTATGATGTTCTGAAGTGGTCTTCACCATGGCTTGGCATCGAGTCAAAACGACAACAAACTGACTATACAAAAAATGCACGCAGCTGGTAATTTGTGGCACATACAGAGCCAAACCCCAACAAGAACACAAGATACTGAACTGATAAATTATAAGGATGATGTACAAAAAGACAGAGAAATTTTGGAAGCAATTTTCTCTTGCAGAACCAAGGCAACACTGCAGTTCAAGTGCAAGAAAACTGAGAGTTAAACATTTCCACATTTCACCCTGCAACTTCGTAACTCCGTTACCTTTTTATTAATTGCATTTGAGACTTCACTAAACTTGAGCTTGGGCTATTTTTAAAACCTATCTGACTCAACTTATTGTTGCTCAGAGCAAAGATTAAGCTTCTAATTTAGCTGCAGATAATTACAAGGCTGCAGGTCAGACCCCCAGTGTAATGTGGTAGGGTGTCCCAGTCAAACTGATAGGTGTTCAAAAAAACCTCAAAAGACAATAGTAGCAGAGCTGGGGGAAAGAGGGGGTCATCTTCAGTGGGTATCTTTCTGCCTTCCTCCCAGCTGAAGTTACCAGGATTAATGAATCCTTAAGCAGGGACACATTTGGTCTAGTGTCTCCCCTTGGTACTGACAGCAGGGCTCTCACCAAGGAGCATTTTCATACACAGCAATGGATCTTTCCTGAAACTTCCACTTTTGGTAACAACATCCCCCCCTCTAGTTCTCCGTGTTGCCATACAGTCCCTGCTATTTCTCTATTGATCTCAGTGTTGTAAGTCAATCTTTCAATTACTCAGACTCTTGATGCCTTTCTGAAGATTTTTTTTGCCTTTCCCTAATGATCATTTTCCTTACAAGTTCCTGATCCTTTACCTTTATTTTATAAAGCATAGAATCATGTAACTGTTCAGGTTGGAAAAGGCCCCTAAGATCAGAGAGTCCAACCATTAACCATCAGCACAGCCAGCCCCACTGCTAGCCATGTGTCCAAGTGCCACATTACACTTCTTTTAACTCTCTCCAGGGATGGTGACTCCACCACTGCCCTGGATTTTACATTCCTTCAATGCCAGCAAAGGCCCCAGATATTTAATCAGAAGGGCTTAGTTACTCCCCCAAAGAGCAGGAAAAAAGATGCCAAGGTAAGGGAGGATAAGGGTGCTTTTTGACTTTTGATGTGTGGCATATTTCTTATTAATGCTAATCTTAAAGAGCTGTGCTAGTGGAGATTAACTGAATCACATTCATCTAAAAGAACTTGTCCTTATAGTTTAAACTCTTCCTTCTTCAACTCAAGGCTATTGTGCCTCCTACTACCACCTATGGGAATGGCAAAAATCCCCACCTTCATTACATGGTTACCTTCAGGAGCTTAAGAGAATATTTATGCAACAATCTCTCCTTGGTCATTATCTGCCTGAAGTGACAGCTTCAGCTCTCCAACAGCAACTGAAATCAGGAGTGCCTCGCCTCCCAGAAAGGTACCAGGCTTTCCCAGATAATTTTAAAGTATTTTTAAAGTATCCAGGTACCCAAATGATAGCAACATATGTTTCAAACATTCCTTCTGTGGAATATGCATCCTGCTGTTTTCAGTCCCACTTTCCACTTGAGTTGCTGTTTTTTCAGGTCTGCTGACTGAGGTTTTCATCAAGATTGTCAGCTGCTCTGTCAAGGTTATCTCAAAATTTAATCTCAGGTCAGTTTACTGTTTCCTCTAAATACACAGTGAAAATAATAAATGCATTACTTCGTATGATATCCCAGTGTCACACAAAGCTTAATGCCTCTTCTCATCCCCAGATATCTTCATTTAGTTACTCCCTTTTCTTCTCTGCTGGTCTAAATCTGCAGACTTGCATGTGCAAACAGAGACTGGGACAAACACCTAAGCATCTAAGCAGTCAATAAACACAAGAAGGGCCACCAAGATTTGCTGACAGCACTAAACAAACACCTGATGTTATGATGCTGCTGTGGCAAGACAGGAAGATCAAATTCCTTTTGAAATATGAAGGGATAGAGACAAGGCAGAACAAACTTGCTTGAAATCTCAAAGAATTTAAGCAAACAGGCTAATCAGGCCAGCTAGAGATTGGTGAGAAGAGAATGATTTGGGGAGGAAACGCACGCAGCAAGCCAGCCATTCTGGTGTCCAGCCCAAGGCTTCTGTTGTCACACAGCCAAGCTATTTCTATTTTCAGTGGGCCATGCCTAGAGATGAGCACCACACACCAGTTATTAAAGCAAATTCCTGCATTCAGATGCATTCACAGAGCCACACTGTCAGTGCACACAGACACACACAACTGAGACCACAGGATCTTCAAAACCTTCCTGCTACTTGCACATTTTGTTTCTGTGGTGTCTCTATTTTAAAATCCAGATTAGCTGTTAAGCTTTACTCCATCTAGTCTCATACTATCTGTGCAACTTGTGAAAGTGCTGCAGCCAACATCTGCCTAAACCACACAAACACCCTGGAACAATTGCTTAGAAATCATTTACACTAGGTGGATGGAATCATCTGACACAGAGTATGAAGCTCATTAAACAGCTCCTTGACAAATATTTGTCAGCATTTCTCATTTGTAATTAATTATATTGGGCTTTACCTGACAATAATTTAGTATGGTCTCAAAACAGACTAATGCCTGTGTGCTGAACAGAAATTAGCTCAGCAAATGCACAGTGAGAAATTGTGACAGTTTTATGAAACAACAATCCCCATTTAAATGCAAGTCCCTCGCTTCCCACCCCACTTCTATCTGTGCTTTATAAATATCTGTGTCCCATTTCAGGCTTGTCAGATGAGCTGCCTGAGTTGAAGCTAAACAAACATCCGCAGAAAAAACTCATTACCTTACTCGGTGTTCAGAAAACCTGAAACCAACTGCTTACTCCATAGGGATGGTCAGAGCTGACTCAGGAAACATAAAGTACTTCCCAGGCTTCAAGCCATCTTAACATTCAGGTCAGATTTCCTTTCTCATCACAGAAAACCATCTTCACCACAGCACGTCAAAAGCCATGTCACGTCAGTCTCCTGCCCGGACACCTCTGCACCAGGGAGACAAACATCTTCCTGAAATCTCACCTCACCAGAGAGCTCTGCAGAAGCCTCCATGCCAGCACTGCCAGAGCACATCATGAAGAAAGTCACTCCAGGGATTGATTTATCACATTCTGAGAAATGACCTTTCCCTGTCAAACTTGTGTCTAAAATGCTCACCTGGGTTTGGAGAACCTCATGCTGTTATTGCTGATAACAAGCACACCACCAGTGCAGTACAGGCTCCTCCAAGCTGGGAAAAGCACTCAGCTGGACAAGCCACCAGTCACACTAACACAGAGTGTTGGTGCCTTCCTGCTTTTCCAAGCTGGGACATTTGGGGAGGTGAGGACAACAGCGTGTGGGTAACTGCTCTGGAGTGACCCACAGAGCCTGCTGCTGTCAGACCCAGCAAGGCCACTCCCAGGAGAATCTGGTGAATCACATCAAAGTGTAGGACCTCATCTCAGCTGCTTTACTACAGATTAAGGGCTGGTTTCTGAAGGTCAAGGCTCCAAAATGCTCCCCTGTGTAGGGGGCAGGCCCATGTTGCACACAGCTACATTGAAATCTTGTAAGGCCGGGTGAGGATCAGTCTGGCCACATCTGCAATGACACTGAAATTGCTGAACTGTCACTCCAAGAAGGGAAAAATCCACAGTGAGATCCCACTGTCTTCACTTAACTCCCTCCTCCTGTGTATTCCCCACACAAACATTAGAGACATAAAGGTATAGGGTGCCATAAATGCAGAGACATAACCAGGAGCAGATGGCCTTTATTTCAACACCAAACAATTCACACTTGAGAAGTATGAGAAGGCAACTCACACCTAGACAGACAAGCAGTTCCCAGAGTGGAAGCTGGTTAAAGTTTTGCTTCGAGGGATGGGAACTCTTATCATTATGACCATAACATACTGGATGACTCCTCCTGACATCCTAGTAGCACAGGATCTGTGTCCCTTTGCCATCTACAAACTTCACACAACCTGGTATTTTGCACAGGTTGGGCTTTTTCAGTCACCCCAACAGAAAGCAAAAGCAACGACAGGTGAAATCAAGCTGCGTGGAAGTTCTTGCTCCATTTTTTGCAGCTTGATACATAAGAAGGTCCTGGGGTGACACCTCACACTCAGCCAACCCACAGCCCTGCAGCTGCAAGGATGTCCCCAGAAGCAGAGAGCTCAGCCTTGTCCCTCCATGGTGGCTGTCCCCTCCTGCATGAGCCACCTGTGTCCCCTCTTGTGAGCTGTGGACTTAGATCCTCCAGTGGGTGAAATGTTCTGCACTTTCCCTCTCACAGTTTTTCACACCAAGTAGGCAGAACACTGTCTCTGCACCCCTCCAGCTGTGCTAAGCCTGAGAAAAGGCTGAAGTTCAAGCAAAAGGCATGGGCTCAGAAAGTCTGGTCTACATTCAGGGCACGAGTGTCTCTGGAAACTGGGGAAAATCTCCATGGCCTCCAACGAGCATGAGGTGTATGAACACCAGGACACCTCTCCACAGCACCCAAAGCTTCTTGGCTCAACTCAAACACATTCACACCTAAACATCTCACCAAGGCTGAGGTATCTGACTACACCAGCCACCCACAACCTCCTCACCAGCACCACAATTGCAATAAAAACTCCAGGCTGCTACCAGCAACACACAGAGCAATTCCTGCCACACTGGGCTTGTGCCTCAGACACCTTCATCTCCCTCTGATCTTCAGAAACAAGTTTCACAACGCACACACGGAGCTGCAGGAAAAAGCACCTAACAACGGTTTTGTGACATTATTTCTTAACACAGCATGAAATCGTTAGGTCAAAACGTGCCACCTATCACATGAACATTAAAAGTATGTCAAGTCTCAGTGTGCAAGCTATTGTTTTATCTGAACGTGATATTAGCTGGCAGAACTGGGTAATGTATCTGTGCTCCTTTTTAGTGATACAGGATTACAAGAGGATGCAAGTAGTAGCCATGCTTGGCTTGGCAAAGAGAAGAGAGCACAGCAATTATTTTCAAGTTAAAAATAAACAAGTAAGAGGTGAAACGGAATAAAGAGATTTTCTAAAATGTCCTACCAAGTTCTAAACTCACTCTTCACTTCCTCTCCAAAAAGGACTACAGCCAAATTCTCAAGTCCTTATTCCATAAAAATGCTTAATGACACAAACTAGGGCTTTGTTTGAGGAAAAACAGAATTTTGTCTGAAACAGAAGCATATAAATTTCTCTCCTGCCAACAAACAAGTATTCAGACTTTTGGTCTCTCTGGTTTGAGCAGGGCACTCGTGGATGGGCTCACCAGGTGAGAAATGGTGGATAAATAGAGTCTGGACATTACCTCAGCATTTGTTCCTTATTGCTTACATGAGTCTAACACCAACCATGTGGAGGTTTGCTGGAGTGAACAAATCCTCCCTTAATTACACCAGAGTAAGTTCTGTCCGAGGCACAGTGTGGATGGATACAGGTGTAATGTAACCAAGGACAAATTCTGGCTACAAAACAAGAAACAAAATAACCCTGAAAATAACACTAACAATTCCTGGCTACATATTTAAACGCCTTAAAAGCTACACAGATTTCTTTTTGTTGCTGTTGTTTAACAATCAGCTTCACCTCCACATTTATTTTGACAGTTCATCATCGTTCCAGTTGTGACTCCAGTGCACGTAAACCCAAATAAATCTGCATTTCACCACAGCAAACTTCTCCTGATCAGAACTTACAAACAACAAAGCCCTTCAAGCACACAGGCTGGAGCTCCCCTTCCACGGCAGCATCACCACCAGGACCCTGCCCGGGCTCACAGCG
>VRYO01000577.1:2740971-2768932 GCA_009812075.1 Sialia sialis | reverse complement strand
AAAAAAAAAAAAAAAGCCCTCACCAAGCAGGCAATAAATCAGAATAGCGGAATGCTTTGATCAAGGGGCTGGGAGGGCGAGGATCTTCGAAAGAGAGGAAAAAAGGCTGAGAAGAAGAGGGGAAAAAAATAAAGAAAGGAGACCCGCTGGAAGGAGGGAGCTGAGAGTATTTCCTTGCACAAAATTTATTTTCTTTCTTCCTTTCCTCCCCAGCTAAAAGAAGTTCCAGGTGGGGAAAAAATATATTTGTAGATTTTCGGAACTCCCTTTCTGTCTGCGTGTGTGTGTGTGTGTGTGTGTGTGCAGGGAAGGGTGCAGCCTTCCCCTCCCCACCAACACGCACTCCTCTCCCCCTCCTCCTTTATCTCCCTGGATCAAACACAATAATAATAATAACGATGCATCCAGATGCAATTTTGCAAATTTCTCGGGCACCGACCAGGGATGGACTCGGGAATGGAGATCAGATCCCAGCCCGGCCCCTCCAAAAACAAAACCAAACAATAAAAAGAAGCAAAAAAAAAAGGAAAAAGAGAAAAAAGGGGAGGAAAAAGAGCCCCAAAACACGCCCACCCACCCCAGCTATTAATACGGATCAATCATGGCAAATTCATCGTATTAATTGTGGCGAGGAGGGGGGTGCTGGTGGTGGTGACAATAGATCCGAGCGGAGGGGAGGCGGCCCCCGGGAGCGGCGGCGGCCACAACAACACGGCTGGTGCCCGGGGGCGCGGCGGGGCGGGCGCGGCGCGCTCGGTGCCGCCCGGGCGGTGCCGGTGCCGGTGCCGGGGGGCGCCCGCCGAGCCCCGCGCGGGGCGGTCGCGGTGTCGCCCCCAGCGGCCGCGCGGCCCCGCGCCGCTCACGTGACCGCCGCCCCGCCCGCTCCCCGCCCGGCGGCGCGCGAAATGCGGCGCCCCCGCCGCGCGAAATAAGTCTCGGGCATGCGCGGGGGGCCTGCGCGGTGGGGCGGCCGGCACGCGCTGTGACACCCCCCCTCACACCGCTCCTCACGGCTCTGTCACACCGCCCCGCACAGCGTCCCGCACACCGCCCTCACACACTGCTCAGCACAGCCTCCCTCACAGCACCCGCACAGCGCCCCGTGTAGCCTCCCTCACACGGCTCCTCACAGCTCTGTCACACTGCCCCTCACAGCGGCCCGCACACCCCCCTCACACCGCTCCTCACAGCTCTGTCACACCGCCCCGCACAGCCGCCCTCACAGCGCCCCACACACCGCCCCTTATAGGCTCCCTCACACTGCCCCGCACACTGCCCCGTACAGCTCATCTCACGTCGCTCTGCACAGGGTCACACCGCCCCGCACACCACTCCTCACACCGCTCCGCACACCGCCCTTGACATTGCCCCACACACCGCCCCTCACACTGGCTCACATAACTGCCCCGGCACCGCTCTGTCCCTCGAGCCGGGCAGGGATGTCCCCCCGGGAAGAGGGCGCGGAGTCTCCCTCTCTGGAGTCACTCCAAAGCCGCCCGGACGTGTCCCTGCGTCACTTGCTCCGGGTGGCCCTGCCGTGGCAGCGGGTTGGACTGGATGATGTCCAGACCTCCCTTCCACCGCCAGCTGTGGTTCCGCGGTTCTGTGTCCAGCCCTTGTCCCCCTGCCCGCTCTCTTCCCTCACGGGGCTGGTTCAGGTGCTCGTCCCTCACGGCCTCGGCAGCTTGCCCAGCCCTGTGGTGGGCTGTGCTCCTGCTCCTGCTGTCCCTGAGGGGAGCCCGCACCCCTCTGCTCCTGGATGGCGGCTGTGGGCCTTGCCAGGGTGACCCTCTGACGTGACTGGCACAGATGCTGAGGCTGCGGGCAGAACAACTTGTGGCTGCCCACCTACAGCTCACCTGTCCTTGGCTCTGCTCTTCCTACGCTCCATGTGCCCTTTCTCCAGCATCAGCCTCGGCTTTGTTGTCTCCCCTCTTCATGTTCCCAGCTCCGTGGTATTAGGGCATATTGCCATGTCACCTCAGCACCAAGAGCGCTGTGGAATGAACAAATTCCCTTTTTAAGCTGGTTCTTATGGTCACCCTTCTCACCTGGTTATTCTGTCTCCTGCCCAAGGGAACCTGCTGAGGGAATACATATGGAAGGAGAAGGGTGTCTGAAGCTGTTTGGTCTGGCTTTGGGAGCATTAGGAGCAGAGCCCTGGAGAAATCAGGACATTTGCTAGGAAGAGAGAAGGACAGTGGAAGAGCAAGGAACAAGATGGGAAAGAAACCCCAACCTGTGAAGTGTCAACGATCAGAATGGAGAATAGGGACTCTACAAGCACAGCACTAGTTTTCCTCTGTCTATCAGGTGATCATGCTATTCTGTGGTTTGAAATATATTGGGGGAGATTGGAAGGGCAGGTAGAAAAAGGGAAATCATTTAATACTCCTCCACAAAGAACCTTTCAAGAGCCAAGTCAGTCTCCTGTAGCTGCTAATCATTCCTCCATTGAGAGGGGAACACACAGCCTGAATGTATTTTTCCAATGTTCTCCCTCTGGGCTGCTCTGACTCTCGGGGTTGAGGCTCTGCTTGACTGTATAATACGTTGTTTACTCTGTACTCTTAGGCCACCAATTGAGTAATATGTCTGATATGTTTTCTATGAGTTTTGAGTGATTATGTGGAACCCTGGAATCTGATACACCCTCTGTATTATCCAGAAGGCAAATGACAGCTTTGCCACCTCTCCGCACACCACAGCTCCTGGACAGCACGCAATGACTTTTAAGCTGGTGTGAGCCAGAAGAGGAGGAAGCACAAAGCTGTCGGTAACCCGAGAGTGTGAGAGCGTGTACCTTACAGAAGGCCATGCTGCTGATTTCAGAGGCACAGGGCTAGTTTTGAAACATTCTCAAATATCAGCCTAGAGAACATCTCCTAATCTGACCTTAGATCTCCCTGTTCAGATTTTTTTGCTGTTTAACAAATGCATTTCTCTGTCTTACTTTGGGTTCTTTTGTCTCATAGCTGACTGCCAATTCTATACAAGCTGACTATACGGAAGCTGCACTAGTATTGCTGAAGTGTTATAATTTGTGTGTACAGCAAGCTCAAATAGTACAAGATCTCTGTCTTCTGAGAAATATTAAGCTGTGCTGTGTCAAACAACTGTTACCTGTTGGGGATTTTTGAAAATAACTGTGTAATTTTCAGGGCAAAGTAATTGATTATAGTTTCCTGCATATCCATCACCATTAAAGTGACTTAAGAGACCTGTAGTTGGATACATTTCTGCAGACATTCATTGCATGGCTGAAAGTCTGCTCAGTCTGTTTTCTTCTTGAATACATGTACGTGGATAACAGACACAATACATGATTCATTTTGCATTCTTTGTAGAAATAAATCCCCAGACTTGCATGTCAACAAAAGAAAATAAGATTAAAACCCATCCATCTAACTCATCCTCCATTGCAAAATATTTTTGTTTTATGTAATGTTTATGTCAAGCATTAGAAATCACAGGTCACCTTCTAGGGTACAATACAGGTGAATTATCCCTTTTCTGGATCTGATCCAGCAGGAACATTTCCATGAACCTTAATTGATTTGGGAGTATCAGACAGATCCTCAGGAAGTTCTTTCTCCAGTGCGCTCTTGCCTCCAGCTGAGTATTTCAAGTCATCCTAGCAGAAAGAATACCACAGACCTCCATGCACATTTTTTCTTAAGCTGCCTGCTAGCTTTCCTCTAGAAATACATCTTGCCTGGCATCTGGTGTGAGAAAACAGCACGGTTTTTTCCCTCTTTTTTTTTTTTTTTTTTTTTTTTTTTTTTTTTTTTTTTTTTTTTTTTTTTTTTTTCTTAGGCTCTGGTACCTTGCTGAGTCACTGTTTTTGAGGTTAATGACTAGTGTACTCAACTGGATACTCAGTAATTAACACCCACGGAAAGGGTACTTCTCCAGCATGTAATAACAGACCTATAATCTTCTGATTTGAGACAAATATGAAAAGCTTTCTCTTCCTAAATAATGAAGACAGAAAGGCTAACACAGACCAAAAGCAACAATTGCAATTTCCATGTTACCATGTTACCATTAAGCATTGGAACAAAATAAAATTTGCAACTGTAAAAACACTAGAAGCCATTTTCTTAGGATTAGCCCCTGGCGTACCTAAATGGAAAGGATATTTTGAACTAACTTGAATATCAGGAGCTAATTCATTGCTTGAGGAAATGGCAAGAACCTTGCTTCCAGCAAGAGTGACTTGCAGCGTGCTTTCGCATTAAGCTTCAAAGATGGAATTTTTAAGTTCAGTCCACACAGGAGTCTCAGCAGAGGCAAATGTGAGGTTATCATCCTTGTAGGAGCTGGGTAGTTTACAATAGAAGAGTGTCTGTCTTGCAAACTATTATTTTTGTTTTAGAAGGAGTTTGATCTGGGAACACAAAAAAACCCAAGAGAAGTGGGGAAAAGAGCCTTTTTTGTTATTGTTTCCACCCTGCTTGTGTAGTGCATTTATAAGAATATAAAATAATGAGAACTAAAATTCTAATACAAAATAAAGCCAGGGTGATTGTGTGGATGGCAGAGGAATTTAAAACAGTTCTATAAAACTAATACAATTTTACCCAAACTGTGTTGCTTATCAGAGAGGATTGTCTGGCTTCATAGCTAAGGGCTGCACCTGTTGTTTTAAAAGGTGTTCTCCTAGAAGAGGTTTGGAAGCAGAAACAGTTACGGAAGAAGGAGCATCCAAAGTGAACAAAAAGGAAAAATAGAAACCTGTGGCCTTTAAACAACCCAAATAGTTCAAAACTAAAGATAAAGGCAGTACTAAAAGTAGCTAGTTGAAACCCAGGGGCAGGCAGTTTTCCAGAACAACCTCAAGAGAAAATACTCAGAGACAATTGTTCCTTTCACAAATGAAGGAACTAACCCTGTCATTGGAACTCACTGCCATGAGGCAGCTTTGAGGTCCAGAATAATGAGAACTCTCCAAGTACCCAGAATATTGGTTACAGAGTGGCTGAGGGAGATGTGCATTTGAGTGGCTCAGAACACAAAACAATTTCTAAAACAAAGCAGGAGACAGGAGACTGAACTGATGAACCATCAGCCTGATCCAATCTGCCGGTCAGGGCTGGCCCACACCTGAGCCTGTGCTCACTTCTCTGGTGTTTCAGTTCCTGTGTTTGCAGCATTGCTGTATCCATCTTCACTGGGACCAGGAGATCGGGGCACATGAAAAAGCTGTAAATTAACTGGTCCTGGAAAAGTTGAAGTTTGGATTTTTGTAGAAATAAATGCATAATGGGCAGTTATTTCTCAAAAATAGGTTAGAGTTCAGGAAATATGGGAACTGGGGGGGAGCAGTTTTAAGAAAAAGTTGGATGGTATCAGCAGAAATACCGGGAAATACAGCTTTCCCCAGAAAAGATGAAAAACTAATTCATCTATATATCTTGTTTTTCTAGTTGGTTATAACACAGTTCTGAAGTGTCTATGACTAATTTTATCAGGGAAAGAAAAGTCAGACCATGCAGGGACTAAGAACTTCAGAGTCTTGATTTATTCACTGGTGTGGATCTATAGTAATTTACAGCAGGGGGAAATGTGGTCCCTGGAGAAAGGACAGTCATGGGCAATAAAGCTGTGCATGTTTATCATGTATGGCCAAACTCAAGAACTTTTGGATCCTGATGGTTCCTTGGGATTTCTTAATAAACACCCTAAGCTGACTAAACCAGTGTTTTGAATTGCCTGAGATTCCTTCTCCCACTGCATGACCATTGGTGAATGGCAGCATTCATAAATACAGGATAAAGCAGTTGTCACCTGGGTTTCAGAAAGCTTAATTTGAAAATGTGATCCCAAGTTATGTGGATAGAAAAAATACTGAATTGATTGTGAAACTGTAAAGGATGGTGATAAATGGCAAGATCAGAGTTTGTGCCATTGTGGGTAGAGTATCCTGAAAGGTTTGATGCTGCAGCTCTGTTTTGCTGAATATCTAATATCCAAAATATCAAATAAATAGTACATTAATGAAATTTGGAGACCACACTGTATTTGGAAGAACCATGAATACTCACATTGGTGGAGGATCAAGCAGAAGATTTTCACCAAGAACAAGCTTTAAAGAAAAAGAAATCATAGAATAGAATCAGAGAATCATTAAGGTTGCAAAAGGTCTCCAAGATCACCAAGTCCAACCTTAGACTGATGCCTGCCTTGTTAACCAGACTAGAGCACTGAGCACCACGTTCAGTTTTTCCTTCAGCACCTCCAGGGATGGTGAAGCCACCACCCCCCTGGGCAGCCCTTCCCAATGCCTGACCATCCTTTCTGAGAGAACTTATTCCTGAGAAAGGCAGTTCATTATATTCACTGTGCAAAGCACAAACTGCAAATTACAGTTCTTCACTTAGCATCCTATGAAGTGGACTGATCTTTTAGGGTGAAATTCTGACCTCAGTTACATGTAAATGAGACAACTATTATTTTCTTCAGGAAATTCATATTTCAGGTTTGCAGTTTGATCGTAGGAATTTTTTTTCATATACTGGCCCTTAGGTCCCTTCAGAAACTGTTCACCAAAGCATATTGCTAAGTAGGTAGCATATATCCCTTTGCCCTGAAAATAGGTCAGCTTTTATTATGAGAAAACACCAACTGTTTATAATTTAGTGATGCTGAGTTCAGACTACTCTGTTGAGTGCTGTACCAGTTCTACTGATATGTCACAGGAAACAACCAATTTACATCTTTCCTTCTCTCCCACCTTCACCAAAAAGCATGTAAAAGAAACACAAGAATGAATTTTTTCCACCATTTAAAATCAATGTTTAAGGGAAACTATGTTTTAGCCCAACACAGGTTATTATATGGAGAGAACTACATGAAATTTAATAGCCTGGGTTATCCTGAAGGTCAGACTACCTGATCCTGGTCTTTTCTGGCCTTTTAAGTCTGCGAATAAATTAGAAACCTGATCTCTGAAAGTTTTAGTTTCAGAGCAGTCTTTGTAAAAAGGGGTGGAGTACATTCCGTAATGAATTACATCCTCCTCCAACATTAATTTTTCTCCCTGAGAAACAGTTTCTTTTGAAAAACAGTGTTTAATTCCCAATCTTCTAAATTACAAAAAATTTATATCTCTTTATATCTTACACTGTGCTGTATGCCAGCACAGCAATTATTAAAGCATTTTTATTGATATTACACAGATCTCTATGAAGTGTGAATTAAATTTATCATGAAAATTGATTTTTAATGACAAGTCAAGTTTACATTTCTGAAGTTCATACCTTTCCACTATTTTTCGTTGACACTAGAGCAGTGCAGCTACAATATCTTTATTTGTCAGAAATTGATTAGGAAATATGCTGTAATTTACTCACATTTATCAGTGTGATTCTGCTGATGAAAGCAATGAAGTCTTCTGCTGGAGCTTATGTGCAGAGATGAGAATTGAGTTAACTGGTCCAAATCTGCACACCCGAATACCTGAGGTCCCTCATCTGCACTTAGGCATTTATAAGACCATCTTGATTTTTAAAGCTGTTGAATGGGCTCAGCTTCCATTCTAGTTTTATGAGAATTATGGGACACACATCACTGGAATCAATCTGTCATCCTCTGCCTTTTTCCCTATATATTGTCATTCCCCATTACTAAAGACATGCTGAAGGTAACTTCTGGATTAGCAGCCTGAACGTGACCCTGGATACTAACCCAGTTACACTGCAGGGAATGCAGCTTTTTCATCTGGTTCTTCAGCTGCTCCACATGAAAAAGGAGAGAGAATTTTCTGGGCTTGCTGTTTAACATCTTGTATTGGTGTGGTTTGATGAAAACAGTGGTGTGATACAGAACACGCAGGAGCAGAGTATGGGCTCACAGCACGACTAGGTGTCCTCTGGCCTTAAGTAATCTCAGGACAAAAGGGTACAACGTGAAGTCAAATGAAATTATTGACAACTCCAAACATCATTCCACCAACTGAGCAGCAAGTGTGCTCAGTGCTCAGGTAGCTTCCAGAAGGAAATTAGGGCTGTGTTAGTGCAAGTTACTGTGGATAAAACCCTCAGCTTGGCAAAAATGTCACTTATGTGTCTCCAGAATTGTTTTATTTCTGTAAGATACATCTGTGCAGGAGCTGGGGGGAGGCTTGGGTTGTTTTTCATTGGCTGATGGGGGAAGGATTATTGGTTGCTGTTAAAAATGATCCCAAGCAAACTTTTACAAGGTCTTCTGTGACTAATAAAACCTGAGTCTTTGAAAATGTACTACTACAACTCGAGTTGTTTAGAGATAATTCTCTTCGATCCAGATGCTTCCATCTGAAATGCAGTGCAGAGAAAAGAAGAAGGGAGAAGGAAATTTGATGGAAATTCCCTGAAAGCAGAGGGAGAAGAAATTTATTTTCTTTCTCTCATTTTAACACTTCATGTGCTGACCTTGGGGACTGAGGAAGTTTCCTGGCCAGTGTGCTTACCTGTGCTGAGATCTGGGAGGAGGATAGCCCAGTCTTGGCTGGGTGGGGTACTGACACATTGGAATCTCTTCTGGAAGGTGATATCAGACACAGTGAGGTTTTCTTGTTCTTAGTATAATCTCTGTTACAGTGGATACATGAAAATAGGTCTATGAAAGTGCCTAGGAAGAGCCTGTCTTTACAAGAGTGTCCTGGGATTCAGGCAAAGGACTTTGATCATCCTCAGCTGGTTTGGCATATTCTGTAGATATAAAGGGCAGTAGAATCCTTTCTTTTCTGGATTATATTGTGTGTTTCCAGCCATTTTTTCACCTCTTCCTGCACTCGGACCCAAGGGCCTGTTGTGAGCATATGAGTGAGAGACAAGGGGTGGAGGCATTTTCTCGCAAGACGTGGTATGGCTGCTGCTCCTACAATGATGCAGCATCTCCCTCCAGGGAGGAATGAACATAGTTTCCTGACTTCCCATCTCTTGGGTTTTTTATCTCCTTTTTTCCAATCTTTTCGCCCTTCAACCTGTGCTCTCAAGGTTGCACTTTGTGCTGAAGAAGTGGAGATTGTAGCCATCTCTGGAAAAGCAAGTTTGTTTATAAACAGTAAATCATGACTGGCAGCCTTGTGTCATGGGACATCAAAGCTTTCTAATTATTCAAGATAACTGGAAATCTAAGGCACCTTTCAAAATCCTGGAATGACTTGGGTTGGAAGTGGCCATAAACCTCATCCAGTGCCACCCCTGCCATGGCAGGGACACCTCCCACTGTCCCCGGCTGCTCCCAGCCCTGTCCAGCCTGGCCTTGGGCACTGCCAGGGATCCAGGGGCAGCCACAGCTGCTCTGGGCAACTGTGCCCAACCAACAGATCTGATATTATTCTGCAGATAGTGTACAAGCAGCCTTGATATTTACAGAACTTCACTGATAATGTCTCATTGTTTGCTTGCCCAAATCTAAAACATCCCATCAGCAGACACTGTATATATTCTGTTCTGAGAAGGCAATCCCTTTTTATCTTCCAGGAATGTGAAAATACGCCATGCTTCTTGAACAAAAAATAAAAATAATAATGAGGCAGGCACAAGCAGTATAAATCAATATAGCACTATTGATGTCAACAGAGCTATGCAAATATATACTCACTGAGGATGACACATAAAATCAAGCCCTAACTTTATATGGAAAAAGATAGAAACTACAGCAGCAGTATTAACTACACTTTTCAGCTATGCTCAAAATGGATTTTGGAGTAAGTCATAGTTGTAATAAGTAATTTGAGAGGGTTGTGAATTTTTCTGTGAGCTTGTTGTGTCAGGAGACAGAAGAAAAATCAAAGCACAGCCTTGCAAGTAATATTCCCCCCTGATATTAACAATAAAACTGTAACTCTTCTTGGTTTTAAATAACAATTCTAACCAGTTTTTGCAGGTTGTTGTAAATTCTGCTCTGCCCCAAAGAGTCAGGGTTGCAAAGTGCCATAAGAAATGCCACTGCAGGTAAGTGATTTGCATCAGCATTGGTCAACTTTAGATTTTTACTAAAAACATCATTATTGCAGAAATCATTTCTGGCTGCAATGAGCCCTGTGGTGAAATACTGCAGGGAAAGTTCCCAGTGAGGGGCTGGGTCACTTGGATGAAGATCCTGAAGATGAAACTCTAAACATACCAGTGTCATTAGTGCATTGCTACTCTTTTTAGCAGGAGAAGATGTTGAACTCACACAAAGCTGTGGTGGTGACAGAGCAATAAATCTTTTCATTAAGCTGCCAGTCCAACACTGGTTTACCAGCACGAGACTTACCATATGTGTGAAGAACTGACCACAGGAACGGGTAAACAAAGGGCAAACAAAGCTAAGAATACAAGGAAGATTACTTAATAAATTAACATCTTAGCAATTAATGCATGTACCTACCCCAGAAGTTCATGTAACAAAACTTGTATGAGTTAAATATTCACCTAGTATTCATTTCACAGATGGAATTTTACCTCATGCACATTAACAGAGATAATTACTGAAACACCAAGAACAGCTTGGCTCCTGTATCCTGAAAGGAACAAAAAAGAAAAATCATTGCTGCAGCAAATTGCAGAAGTGTTAAAACGTTCAGAAGAGTGTTCAACTAGTAGACAATTTTAGGTAAAGCTAATAAAACGTGGCCACTTCATTATTCATTCATGAGGGAAAGCTGAGTTCGGACAGTGTGTTTCAGTGGAGAAGCTGCTCTATGATATCCTGTCTCTTGTTCATCATTTCCACGATCTCCATACACATCTCGTTCGTGTAGCAATTCTTTCAGTGCACTGAAGACCAACCAACTCAGGGAAGTGGAAGAAGAAACCCCCACTCTTTTTATAGACTTTAAATCCAGTCTTGATCACCATCTTCCCAATTCTGGGACGGAGCACTGCACAGTACTGAACCTCACGCTGGCAGCATTCTGCTTTCCAGGGAGTAATCTGTCCCTTGTTTCCCTGGATCCTTACAAAAATCCTGGGTCTGCTCCTCATGGGTTCAGTTGCAAGATTCTCTTTGCTTTTAACTTGTAGCAGGACTGTAAGATCAGATGAAGAGCCACATCAGGAGATTTATGATCTGTTTTCTGGCTCTGGTTCTGACACATGTCATGAATAATGGTGTGCAAATTACTCCAGTCATTTGTTCTTCACTCAGATGGTCATGGAAACAGGGATGGAATTAATTTCCCTGTTTGCAGAGTGCCTCGACACCGCTCACAGGAGGTGAGCCAAGGCTGTGGCTCTGAGGACAGGATGCCTCAGGCACAGAGGGCTACAGTCAGCAGAGGTTTCCAGAGTCAGACAATTTGGATACAATCTATAGAAATTTTCATAGGCATCCAGATCACCAAGGCAAGTTTAAATTATCATCTTTAAGCATCACTGGCCATAATCACTCCAGCATTTTCCCCAATCATCTTCCCATGCATATCCAGTTCACCACTTTCTCTTTGCAATCTTTCTGCCTCTTTTCAGGCAGAGACCCCTGAGCCATAAATTTCCAGGAGTGTAACCTACCATCGCATGAGGCAGCACACCAAATAGTTGAGTAAACAATGAACACCAGGGTCCATTGAAGAAAGACTTGGGTTGGGCAGAAACTGGTTCATGATGTTATTGATCTGATGCACTTTATTTTTATCTTCTCCTTTTCCTGACTTGTGTTGTTGCCTTTTAAAATTTAATGCCTTGATTTGACATTTTCTCCTGTCCTCCCTGCCACTTGCTATAATTACTCTTTCACTTTCCAATTCAGCTTTTGTTTTCCTAGACTGAAATTTACTTTGTAATTTCTCAGAAAAAAAATCTCCCTGTTAAAAAAAAAAGCCATAGATAATTGAAGGGGGAAGGAGAGAAAAATAAGAGAGGATTATTGCTTGTAAGGGCACAGTTGAGGTAATAAAGGAAAACAGCAAGTTCCAGCTGTAGGGGTTGGTCAGATGTGTCCAACAAGAGAGAGGGGATGATGAACCCCTTGAGGTGGATGTAATCCTGTGTTCTCACTGCTGGGCACTGTGCAAGCAGGGGGTCTTGCTTGGGGCCATTGCTTCCGTAGTCTGTCCCAAATCATCATAGCAGCAATAACTTAATCATAAGCAAACATGGGTCATTAGACCACAAAAAAATGGCACACAGACCTTTACAGCACACCTTAGAAAGTTACAGAGGTAGGTGGATCAAGATCAGCCTTCAAAGGTCCCTTTCCCAGAGCTGCAGAAGAGCTGTGTCCCAGCCCTGGCACCACAGAACAAGTTAGCTTGGTAGAGATCTTTAAGATCATTTAGTCCAGCTGTTACACCATAGAATCCCAGAATGGTTTGTGTTGGAAAAGACTTTAAAGCCCTTCTCATTCCACCCCTGCCATGGCAGGGACACCTCCAACTGTCCCAGGCTGCTCCCAGCCCTGTCCAGCCTGGCCTTGGACACTGCCAGGGATCCAGGGGCAGCCACAGCTGCTCTGGGCACCCTGTGCCAGGGCCTTACCATAAACCAATGACTGGTACCACACACACTGCATTTCTCTGGGAACAGCACAGCAAACCAGAGTATGGAAATGCTAGACACACTTCCAGTAGGAAATGCTTTTTCTAACATCCTAACTTAATAGGGCTTTATTATTTCAGCCAACTGTAAAATCAGAACATGACTCACTAGCCTGACAACGTTATCTTGTCAAGATCCCAATTTGTTGGCTATTGGAGGGATTTTTTTCTCCTTGTTTTCTATCTGCTTTTGGTTTATCCTCAATTCTCTTTTTGTTTCCCTGTGTATTGATTTGCAATTTTCCTTTCTGCTTTTCACATTTTACACACTTAGATTTCAGTGATTTAGCTTCTTTTCTTCCTTCATTGGTATTTAATATGTACATTTGTCTCCATGCTTAAACACATATGGAGGCTCAATATCTTATCAGTTTTGCAGAACTCACCCCAAGACTTTTCTTCTTTTGGTTTTTCTTGGTGTTCTGGCAGCTAAATGTTGGGACCTCTTCCCAACTAAAATTAATCAAACAGAAGAGCAGAGTAGAGGGGTTCCTTTGATAACGCCTCTGGTCTTTAAGCAAGTTCACAGGCTCAGAGATTACAGCCATATTTATAGCACTGCTGAAGAAATGTTAGGGGTTTTAGCAGAAAGTCTTATTGCTTTATTTATTATTAACATATTAACATAAAGGGAAGTACAAATACAGGAGTGTGAAATACGATTGTCACTGGGCTCAGCATTTCTAATGGATGCAATCATGGGCACAGCTCAGAAAAGAGAGTGTGCAGCTGTCTCCAGGCCTGGGGTTTAACACAGAGTAGCTGTGCTGGCACAGGCCATGCAGCAGACTTTGAGCTGCTCTCCAGACTCTTCCCGAGCAATGCCAGCTTGAGGCACAGCATTTCTGGTACTATGGGACACTGCTCACCCTTCTGTGTCTGCCTTGCCCTCAGCCACGGGCATGAATTGTACCCAGAAGGGAAAGTATCACACTCTGCAGCGCAGTGCCTCCCAAGGGGCTGAATGGTGTTTGTGGTGTCCTGCAGTGCTTGTAGCCAGCACCTCAGCTGCAGGGAAATTGTACCTCTGCTCCAGCCAGGATGGCAGCCAGGAAGATGCTGTGTGCTCTGAGGTGTGCAGTACCAAGCATTTCAAAGCAGTTCTACATCTGCTTAACCTTGCTGCCATGAGAAATCCCATTTCCTAGAATCCCAGAATGGCTTGATTGGGAGGAACCTTGAAGACCATCCCACTCCAGCCCATGCCATGGGTAGGGACACCTTCCACTAGAACAGGCTGTTCCAAGTCCAACTTGCCCGTAAACACTTCCAGGGATTTCAATATTTGAATCTATGTGCTTCATCAGAAGCAAAATGCTCAGTGTACAAATAGGCATGGGCTGGACCTACAGTCCAGGCTGAATTGTACTGGAGAACACATGTTCAGGAAACAACAGGACGTCTCTTTTTCGACTGAAACAACTGGATGTAGCACTCAGGGCTCTGGTCTGGTTGACAAGGTGGAGATTGATCAATGGTTGGACTCAGTGATCCTTGGAGGTCTTTTCCAACTTAAATGAGTCTGTACTTCTACGGTTCTGTGATCCCTTCACTGCAGGAAGAGGAAGAAGTCTGTCAGAAGAAACCTTTGCTGAAAGACTGTGACTGGCAGAGGTATCTCTTACATTGCGATGAGTCTTTAGCCAGTCTGGTTTTGCTCTATTTATAAACATAAGTTGTTACTTTTGTTGAACAGTTTCATTCAGTTATTCTGATAATTTCAGCTACAAATGGAACAGCCAGTTTCAATGAGATCTTGGCTTTGTAGAGTAGGATGAGATTGGCTCTTACCTCAAATATTTGTTGTTCAACTCCAGTATTTCTAGAATGACAGCAGCTGAAGACAAGTGGCTGTTCAGTAATCTCAGCTTTTTAAATAATAATAGGAAAAAGACATTAGCCTCCAGCATTTTGAAAAATAGTTTTACAAGCATATAGTGTGTAGTATATGAATCACATCCTTTCACAATCAGTTGTTCAATAACATAGTTTTCATAAATCAGCCCTGTAATTTTGCTGGCTGTTGCCTTGATTTGAGAAAATTTGGATTTCAGAGTTTTGAGGGTATGAAATCTCTATATCTGTAATTACTAGAAATCCATTTTTTAAAGACCGATTTTTGAAATGGATATTAAATCAATTTACCTATGTCGAGTCTCAGAAAATTAATCCTTTGTTCACACAGTTAGTAGAAAATTTGGGGAGGATTTGCTGTGCTCATCATACAAATGAGACTTAATAGCTGTTTTGAGCACAGTGTGGAGCTGCAAAAGATCCTGAAGATCTGTATTACAAAGAGGTTTAGGTCAATCAACATAAATTATTATGTCGGGGTTTTTTTCTTCAAATCCTCATAGGCAGTATGAGATGTTGTATTTTGCCAGGAAGCTCTTTCAGAAACACATCAGACATTGCTCTCCATGGAAGGAGCTGGTGTTTTCTAGGAGTGATTCTAGGAGTGATTCTCCACCACTGGGGTGCAAACACAGCTCCACTTTTGGTACCTTGGCTGCACTAAGGTTGTGAATAACAAAGTTTTCACAAGAGGATTTATTGACTGATGAATCATTTTTTCACCAGAGTGGAAAAGATTATTCTGCCCAATTTTATCTTGAAGAAAAAAGCAGGGAACATCTCTCTAAGAATCTAGAACACCCCTTTCTGTCAGTGTGTGGGAGCACTGGGAGCACTGCCATTGCCTCTGCAGCTCTCAGTACTCCCGGAGATTTTCAGGAGAGAAACTTTTTTCCCCCAAAGAGCTCCATGATCCTGAGGAGACAAGTTGATCTTTCCAAAGTTTGGGAGTGCTATAATGATGGGAATAAATGAACAAAAATGACAAACCTTGAAACAACCAAAATTTGGGGAAAGCCAAGACTGGACTTTTATGTCATAAGCAATAATGATGTAAAAATCATGAGACAGTGGCAATATAACAACAGCAAATAATCTCCAAGCACAATATTTTAGACAATCAAAATGCAACCCCTGGGAGTACAAGATTAATTAAACTCTGACAGAAGACAGTATTTTCAAAATTGAGTGAGATGATATACTTTGAAGAATCCTGAATGATATAAATGACATAAAATTCAGGTATGCCAGGTCTTTCGGATTTATTGATCTGCACTGTCAAGCTCTCTACTTGCTTTACTTAACTGGCCATGCTGCCTGCCTGTAGACCAAAAAAAAAAAAAAAAAAACAAAGAAAAAAAAATTTAAAAAAAGGAAAAAAAAGAAATAATAAGGCCAAAAAATGGTTCATAAGGGATACCCAAGCTGTTTTCTCTGCCCTTCCTTTATCTGATATCCCTTCCCTCCCCCTCAAGCTCTGTTCCCCACTAGCAGTTGATGAAGGCCTGTCTAGGTTTTTTGGGTGTTTGTGTTATTATTACAGTTTTATTAGGAGTGCAATTCCTCCCATATCTGAAATTCTGTGATAGCTGGAGACTAAGTTAAATGTGACATTACATAAAATAAGAGACTTGAGTAACTACAATAGGAAGAGATTTACAATCTGAGTATGTAAAGCTTTGTGGGGGTGTTTTTTGTTGACTCTTAATTTCATTTCTGTGTCTGGACTCACCTTTTCCTGTATTAAACCTTCACCTAGCTTCTCCCTTCTGAACTGGGGGAGTTGGATAGTGCACTTCTTGAGATACCCCACTGAAAAACTAACATGTGAGTGGTTTGAGTGAATCACTGGAGCCCAGGGGAAAAGTCTGGGGACAGAAACCCCAGATGATGGGACAAGGTCAGAATTGTAATCACCCAGACAAAGCACTGACCTGCAGAAAAGTAACTGCAGAGACAAAT
Source organism: Sialia sialis (assembly GCA_009812075.1). Taxonomy (NCBI): domain Eukaryota; kingdom Metazoa; phylum Chordata; class Aves; order Passeriformes; family Turdidae; genus Sialia; species Sialia sialis. Next base: position 2,752,605 of record VRYO01000577.1, on the reverse strand, counting down.
CAGGACAAATTGTCCCCATGTCCTACCTGGAAGGTTTCACTCAATGAGTTTACTCTCAGCTCTCGAGGATGCTGTAATACTTCTAGTAAAAACAGAACAGATCTTTACCTTTTTTAAAAGAGGTTCCCTCACCCATCTTCTCCTTCCATCACCCTTTAAAGAGCTGTCAAGCAGCAGGTTTTATTTTTGCTGAATCCAAGTTTAGGGTGTGAAGAAACAAACCAAGCAGGGACACATTTAAGAGAGACTCCGCATTTTCTGCACGGCGCACAGGCAAACCAATCTCCCTCTGAATGCACCACCATCTTTTCTTCCCACACCTCTCTGTGCTGAGTGTCACCTGAACAAGTCATGTTCTGGCAACAGAGAAAGTAAAACAATATTCTGTGGCACATTAATAAAGCACCTTGTGGCTCCCTCCATTCCATCAGCCAGAATCCAACAGAGATTCCCCAGCAGAGAACAGAGTCAGTGCCTCCCTCGTGCTGCCACATCACAGCCCCATCCTGCCTCCTTCTTCACACTCCCTCCCTCTCTTTCTTATCAGAGCAAGTGTTCCAGGCCTGCAAGCACTCTGTGTTTTACATGTGCACAGTAGCAAGTACAGTGCAATTCCTGCCCTTAGGCACTCACACAAAACAAACCTTAAAAGGAGTATGATGTTTGTGCCTCTCCATATGGCTTTGTGTGGAACATGGGTGGCTCTGGGCTTGCACAACCATCTTCCCTGTATAAACAAGGCAGAGAGAAGCAAGCCCATGGGAGCTTTGGGAGTGGGGAAGGAAAAGGACTTCAGGGTGGTTGCACAGACTTCTGGAAGGCTCCTTGACCTGGAGTGACTTGTGGAGGAATTTTGGCACCAAGGGGAGATTGGATGATTGAGTGCTTGGAATGTTGGTCACTGCTGAGCAGTGCCAGCATCTGAGACCTTGCTGGGTCCAACCAAGCACAGCTCCTGAGAAAAGCTGAGCAGAGACATTCAGCAACCACTGCTGCCCTGCTGCAGGAGACAGCAAGAAGGTTGTCAGAGGCCACCACTTGGGTGATTTTGACAGCTGACAAATATCCTGGTGGAGAATGACCCTTCATCAAAGGCAAAATTAATTATGGATGAGATGTGAAGGAAGAGTTCCGGAGTGCTGTGTTGGTTGTTAGGTACTGGTGGTCCCAGCTCTCAAGGTCACCACTGAAGGGGATGTTTAATGCCCAGCTGACACTCCCCTTTGATTTCAAGCTCCTTTTAAAATTAATTTACACATTTCCTAGCCAGTTCAGATACAGCCTGGATTAGTAACACACACCAGTGCTCCTCTCAGCTCCCTCTCCTTTCACTGCCTTTGAGTATTGCAACTTCTCCCTCTGCTCTTGCTTATCTGAGATTTTCTATCAATCTGTAGTGTTTCTCTCTGTGCTGCTCTTATTTCCCTTCTCTGTCCCTCATGTAATCCCTATCCTTCTCTGTGCTTCATTTAATCCTGGCTGCCCAATTATGCAAATTGCACATTTACATTTTGACAGGGCTCCTCCACCCCTTTTCACATCGTTATTTGTAGTACAAATCATTCCCCATTGCTTCCCCAGTTCCTAACTGCCTCACTAGGATGTGGTGTTAAAAACGTGGGGCTCACACCTAATCATTCCTGCAGCCCTGTTCTGGGAGCCATAACCCCTGCACAGGACAGCTCAGAGGAGCACAGCAGCCTCCTTCTGCTCTGCTGGATGAAAGGAGAGCCACGGAATGGTTTGGGTTGGGAGGGACCTCAAAGCTCAGCTTATTCCACCCCTGCCATGGCAGGGACAACTTCCACTGTCCCAGGTGCTCCCAGCCCTGTCCAGCCTGGCCTTGGGCACTGCCAGGGATCCAGGGGCAGCCACAGCTGCTCTGGGCACCCTGTGCCAGGGCCTGCCACCCTCACAGTAAAACACAGGTCCCACATGACCACCCCAGCCATGAGCTGCAGAAGGGCTGTAGCTGTAAGAAGCTGAGCTGGGAATCTTGTCACAGGTAAGGTAACTTTCCTCTCTCTTCCTCTTTGTTCCAATTGATGCAGGTTCCTAGTAATTGTGGTTTTACATCTATCCCCCAAAGATTAGCTCCACTTGTCTATTGCATGGCCAGTGGAAAAATCATAGAATTGTAGAATCCTAAGTAGTTAGAATGGGCCTTAAAGATCCTCTGAGCCCAACCCTCCATGCCATGGGAGGGACACCTCCCACTGGATCAGGCTGCTCAAAGCCTTATCCAGCCTTGCTTTGAGCACTGTCAGGGCTGGCACATCCACAGCCTCCCTGGGCTGGAGTCTCACCACCCTCACAGGGAGGAATTTCTTCCTAAAATCTGACCCAAACTTCCCCTCTTTTACTTGTACCATCCCCCTGGTCCTGTCACTGCAGTTCCTGATGCCAAGTCCCTCTCTGGCTTCCCTGTTCAGACCTGGGAGGTGCTGGGAGGTCTCCACACAACCTTCTCTTCTCCAGGCTGAACAGCCCCAGCTCTCAGCCTGTCTCCACAGGGGAGGTGCTCCAGTCCTCTCATCAACTTCCTGACTCCCTCTGGACTTGCCCCAACAGTTCCTTGTGTTTCCTGTTTTGGGGACACCAGAGCTGTGCACAGGACTCCAGCTGGGTCTGTCAGGAGCAGAGTAAGGGGGAGAATGGAGCTGCTCCATTGCCTGCTGGCCACGCTCCTTTGGAGGCAGCCCAGGACTCTGCTGCCTCCTGGGCTGGGATCACTCACTGAGGGCTCATGGTGAGGTTTTCCATCACTCATCATCCCCAAGCCCTTCTCCCAGCTCTCCAGCACCTCTCTGCCCAGCCTCTGGGTGTGTTTGGGACTGTCCCAACCCAGGTGTAGGACCTTGCACTGCACTTTGCTGAATCCACAGTATCTTCAAAAACAAAGTTCAAGTAGAGAAATTAAATGCTACATCTTCCACAACTTCATTAGTAAAACTCCCAAGATTTTACAATAGCACTTTCAACTTCAAGTTGCATTTACTACTTTTGCACTCTGAAGCAGATATTATGTTCCTTCATCTCTATAGCATCTAATTTTTTTTTCCAGGGGAGTAGCATCATTTTGTGCTTCCATTCCCTCTCTTGCTTGGAGGAGATTTGTTTCTGGAGACTAGTGTTTTATTTGGGTAAGGCCTTATTTATCTTTATTCTAAGTACATCCTGCTCTGCGTTTACATTGGAGAAGACAAGGTCAGGGAAGCATACATCTTATTTAGACTGGAAAGTGGTGAAGTCTGAGGGCTCCCAGTGAGAAGTCTCCCAGCAGTAGGCATTACTCTTACTGCTCTCTCAAGATGACCTTCATTAGCTCCCACATTAGTTCATTACCTCATCTCCCAAGAAGCTTCATATCTGTGACGTGTTACACAGTGACAAAAAATATATTTAAAAGTACAAAAGCCATCTTAGCTTCACTAGGCTGGTGTCAGACTTACATAAAGCACCATTGGCATCTCCAGTCTTTGCCATCCTCACAACAGTGCTAATATAGAGGGATTATTTTCACATGACCCACAGATGTAACAGCACAGCCCCAGGATGGCCATCACCAAAGGTCAGAGAGGCACAGGCTGGGAGTGCAGCAGCACCACCCAAAGTTTAAGGAGAAGCATCATAAATTAGCTTGAGCTCAGCAAAGCTGGCAGCCAAGCCTGGGCACACCGAACCACTCACCATGGGGCTTGCTGTGTGATTTACTTACACAGCAATTTTTGTAACAGGATTGTATTTTTCTTCTTCTTTCTCTGTCAAGCTTGAGTGAGCACATGGTTACAAGACAAAATTGCCTTTGTTTCCCTGTAGTGCTGTCCATGCCTGTTTTCCATCACCCATTCTTCTTTGTTATTTCCAGCTCTATTCCAACACCTCATCTTTGCTCTTCTCCTCTTGGCCAAGACAACTTGGAAAGCTCACATTGCTGCGGGTGAACTTGGTATGTCAGAGTACTGTCTTCTCTCCCTACAGTTCCCAGTGTTTCTAGACACGCACGTTTACCTTTGAACATTTGTTTTAATCTCTCCTTTATCAATATCTAGATAAAGCCCCGTTGGTTTTCTATCCAGTCCAGCCCCTCATTTGAATTCCGAGTGCATGGTTTTCTGTACTTAGATTCAACCTCCTTCCCTCTCTTATCACCCCTCTTATCTGCTACCTCCAGCTTAGCACCTTTTATCTCCTCTTTTTTCTCCCCGCTCTCCTTTTTCTGTTCATTTTTAAGTGGACTCCTCATGCACCACCAAACCCAGCCCATTGTTCCCAGTCCAGAGCTCTGCTGGCTCCATTGCTCCTGTCCCTGCTGCAGCAGTGGCTGCATGCCCTGCATGCCCTGCATGCCCTGCTGCATAACTGGCCAGCCTGAGCAGTGTTCTGAGCCTGTGGCAGTGCTAATGTGCCACCACTAGTGCATCTCGATGCAGTCGTCACATCGGTCCTGGGGGAAATTACAGCCAGATGATCTATGGCACTCGCCTCCTGTTCTAATCCAGGCTGCTCTGCATCCTGCTGGAGAGGAGCACAGCCACAGTGGCAGCTGGAAATGAGCAGCCTTTTATCACAGCAGAGCTGTCCTGTGGCTTGTGCCAACCTGTGCTGGCTCCCATCGAGCCCAGGGAGGATGAGGAGGAGCTGGGTAGGGCTGCATGGGGGTGATGAGCACTAATGGCCAGGACTGGGGCAAATGAGGCTGGGAATGGCTCTGTGCTGATGCCAGGACAGGGCAGGTGAGGCTGGGAATGGCTCTGTGCTGGTGGCCAGGACAGGGCAGGTGAGGCTGGGAATGGCTCTGTGCTGATGGCCAGGACTGGGACAGATGAGGCTGGTCGTGCTCTGTGCTGATGTCAGGACAGGGCAGGTGAGGCTGGGAATGGTTCTGTGCTGTTTCCTCACTAGTGGAGGAGGGCAACAGCCATGCGAGAAAGGTCACACACCGAGGGAAAGAGAAGATTAAAGCTGAATGTCAGAACATCAATTTGGTGTTTTCCCTCTTTGCAGAGGGCCTTCAGAACAGCCTGGGAGAGACTGGGGTGCCACAGTGGCCCCTGCTCCACTCCCCAGCCACCACAGGGAGTGTTTTCCAAACAGCTCCCTGGCATCACTCAGCACGAGCACTGAGCCTCTTTTGGGCAGCGCTGCTGTCGTCACGGATCACTTGCTTATTGAGACTTAGGGGTGAAAACCTGCCTGTCATGATTCCCTGTCACAGGCACTGTCACTGCCTTCAGTGCAGCTGTACCCATTTTGTCTGGAGCTGCAGAGTTGAAAGCTCAGCTGCAGCCTCACCTCGGGCTCTGGGCCGTGGATTCCCAGAGCAGCAGTCACAGGTCAGGCTCTGTAGCAGACACATCCCAGGAGGCTGTGTGTGCGTGGAGCCTGAGAAATCCTGGACACTGCTTTGAACTTCAATTATTAATAGCCACCTCAAGGCTTCCTCGAGATGAGCTGAAAACCACAGTCTGCTTCTCTCCGAGGTTACTCCACCTTTATGTTTGTGTCAAAACAGGGGACTTTCACAAATGGTTTTGTTGCCAGGAGTTTGAATTATGTGCAGGGAACTTGGTGCTGTACTGCATCACAGTAAACAACAGCACATTTCTACGGATTTATTAATCGGTTTTGTACGTGTTCATTTTTATGTAGTGGTTTAAGCAAATAAAATGCAGTAACAAGAGGATTTTTACTGAGTTAATTAAAGAGGAGAGCAGTTCTAGGCAAGCATGACATTAAAGACTTGCCAAATACCTCTTTTCTGAAAATACTACCAGCCACTTTTAAGTCTGCTCCAATTCTTAGGCTTTAATGGAAAGTCCTTTCCAGACCAACTTGTTTGAGTTTCAAAACAAGTTGGCTGTTGGCAAGTTTGTAAAGGCAAATGGGCAGGAGGAGAAAGGGGGGTTATGGGCAAAATAGGGAACAAAGTGCATCTGAGATAATAGTTTAATAGTCCTGTGAGTGTCCCCCTCCCAAAGCGTTGTAAAAACTTTGTTCTCTCTGAGGCTCCCAGTTCAGGGATTGTGCTGTGAACCAGTTTCAGCAATTTCTAAACTCTAGCTGAATCTGTCCCTTGATGTCTAAAATCTGTTTGATTTAACATTCTTGTGCTCTTTCCCCAAGTTTTAAAGCTCTGTCCTGCTGTGCTGGCTTTGACAGGAAGCCCAAATCAGTCCTCAGTTTCTAAAACAAGACATTTGCCACAAACAGCTCTGTATTAAAATCAATTAGAGATCTGACCTGTTAATTTCTGAAGTAGCCTCTGGTATGCAGAGAGGCTCTGCAATATTGTCTGGCTCTCAGATGTGAGACATGACACTTTGTATTGCTCATGGGGTGTTAAAAATGTATAGATGTGAAGTAGATTGGGAGGTCTGCCAGTACAAAGTTAATGGAAATTCTCATAATTTCCCCAAGTGACATTAGTGACCTGGGCTTGAAGTGAAGCCAGGTCTGGTTTCACATCATCTAACTTTTCACTAAATGTTAACCCATTGAGATACAATTTTCATTAGGTATGCCTGAATCTCATAATTTACCACAACCTCTAGATACATATTTTTCCTTTTACAATCCAGAAGATGTTTATTATGGTCTTTTGAGATGCATTAAAGGGCTGTTAGTGAGCTCCCTTCCTTAATCTCCAGGCAAGCTGCAAAAGCAATTTAATCTCAGCCCTCTGGATACCCAGTGTGCTGCTTTAGCACATAAGGATCCAACAAGTACACTCCACTGCTCTCGAGGGCAGATGTTGGATGACCTGGAGCTGCTGCAGTGGGAGAAGGCAGCACAAGGATGCCGAGGGGAGAGAGCCCTTCTCAAAGGCAGCCCACCAACAGAGTGTTATTTTTCAAAATGTACCCACTCAACCCAACGGCACCCACAGCGGGGAAACATAAGGTAAATTAGTGACCTTTCAGGCCCAGATGTTAAGAGAGTAGAATAGCTGAGAAATCCAAGGGCTAAGGTCAAGATAAAGAGTGCTGCATAAATGCAACAGCTGTAAGGCACTGAAAAGGCATCAGAGACAGTGAGCACCAGGAATATATAAATCACTCCGAGCAATCTGCTGCAGCACGGCGTGCTGGTCTAGACAGTCTCTTTAAACTCCTGCCAACACTTTCCAAAAGTGCGTGGTTAAAATTAGGCTTTCCAAGTCCTTATTTAGAAATTGAAAGGCACCAGAAGTACTGAGCACCCATGGAAACATATGGGCTCACAAACCCTCTGGGAATCAGGTCACACATTGGAGACAGAGATTTCTGTGCTGAGTTGCCCCTGAACTGAGAATGGTCTTGGTCTGAGCAGTGTCACCTCCACTGCTTCTCAGACCCAGACTAAAGGAACAGCTAAGAGTCAGCTTCTTGGTTATGAAAAGCTTTGACCTATATAGAAAACTCAAGGAGCCTGAGCAGCAGAACTAATGAAATATGATTTCCAGCAGTTCTGTCCACCTGGATTTCCCAATACCCCTAAGGAGGGACTTATAACAGGGTCTGTCTCATCTATACTCCCTAATTTTCATAGAAATTGCACAACTTCAGTGTCTTCATCACAGGTGCTTAGAGATAGCCCATCTTTTCAAACATCTCCCTGCTTATTTGGAAATATTCTCAAGGGTTTGGGGACCCTGTCACTTACAGTACAGGTTTTACAAACCATCTAGGGACATAAACTGAAGGGTTTTGTGTTGTTGATGTGCCTGCAGCTTCTCTGATTTATTACAGAATTGTTACAAGGCAGGACCCTTCACAAGGCTACATGTATACTCACAGAAACTTTTTGTAATCTGGTTTTGTCAGTCTTTTTGCTGTTTGGCAAAAACAGGAAGCTGATTTGTGCTAAAATATGGACTGTATTCTCCAATTTGCTTTACTGAGAAATATACCTGAAACATTCTAAAATCAGAAAGGAGCGAAAAAAAGGATAAATCAGCTTCAGCTGGTATATACGGCCAAAAATCCCTCAACAAAAGCCAGTTAGGGTACAAGTCTCCTTGTTTACTCACAGACCCGAATCAACTCACAAAGGATGCAACTCTTCATCTCAGCTTTTCATAAACATTACTCCACTGGACTGAGACACACATCTCTGTAAACAAGAGTGAGTATTCCCTGTGGTGGATGCAGCACCTGTGACCCCAGCAGCTCCTGTGCTCTCTGCAGGCAGCACTGTGCTGGGTTCACAAGAGCAGCAGAAAAACTGATTAATGTGGGCACCAGAGAGCCTGAGCTTTATTGCAGGAGACACCAGGCTCCGTGTGTAAAGCTGACCAGCAGAAAAATCTCATGAACCACTGGGCTTTTTCCTCCACCAGATCCCAGTGTGGTCAGAGAGATTTCTGATTTATTTACTGCTCATTAGTTTTTAAGGCTCCAATTGTGTAAACACTCATGTGTTTGTGTTTATTCCTATGGTTTCAATTTTTGCACAGAACTGTTGCACGAAGTTCAGTTGCTGTGTTTGTCTTCCATATGGAATCGAGTCCTATCAATATGGCCTAATTAAAATGAAAATTAGGCAGCGATTAACAACTATTTCCCACATCAAGAGGAGACAAAAAAGCTCTTTTGAGACAATACAAAGCTTTGTGCCTTCTGACAAATTTCTGTGTCCCTACTCAGTGTCACATTCAGGATTTACTGGTAGGAAGAACACATAAAAATACTCTTGTTTTCTCAGAAAGGTGTTTTTCCATTTAAAATAGCTTTGAGAAAACACCCCACCAGCAATTTAAAATTTGTTTTCTCAGAGCAAAACAAAATGTACTACAGCTCATACATATGTGCATATAAATACAAAGACACAAACAAAACACTCACAGGATCCTTGATTATTAATGTGTGTGTTTTGTAACATTACTGGTTTCAAGACAAGCTTAGCTGACCTGGAGGGTGTTTGGTGCTCTGACAGATGCTCAGAGCAGCTGCAGGGCCTGTGCAGAGCCCTGGCTGCCTCACAGAGCCTGGAGCAGGGCAAGGAAGCACCAGGAACAGCCCTGCTGGAAGAGTTTGGTAGGGTTGGAGCTGTGCTCTGCTCTCAGAGATGCCCCAGAGCCCAGCCCCAAGCAGGGGCAGCTCTGCTGGCTCAGGCAGGGTCGGGCGTTGCAGTGTTTGTCACTGTGCCTCTCCAGCAGCTGCCAGAGCAGGAGCAGCCGGTGCAGCCACGAGCTAATGAAGCTCATCTGGTACATTAGGTACAGGAGGTGTAATGCACAAGACTGCATGTTCAAGCCCTGCTATTAACTCATGCAAAAGTTGGCTGTGGGCTCTTCATGAAGATGGAGTGGAGGCTTGCAGTGTCATAACTGGGAATAAAGATGATAAATGACAGCTGCCTTTCTAACCATGTGCATCTTTTCCTGTGTGACTCCAGTTCCTCCTGTGATCCACTTGGGGCAGCTTCCACTCCAGGGTTTTTATTCTCATGCCTTTTACCAAGCCACTTGAAAGCATTTGCTCTTGGATGAGAGCACCTCTTTCTTTGTATGCCCAGTGGTTTGCAGTTGTGCTTGCTCCTGGCTGGAGTGAGGAGACCTGTGGTGGTTTTGTACCCCTGTGTCTGGAGTGTTTTATCCTCCCTGTGTACACACCAGGCTCTTGGGCTCTGAGCTGTGTCCCAGGGATTGTACAGGATTTGGGGCTGGTTTGGGTGAAACCACTCAACAGGAGCACTCCGAATCTGACTCCTGTTCTGTGTCCTGCCACATGTTCCTAACCAGAGCAAGAGCAAAGGGCACAGAGGAACCAAGGGTTTGGCTTTGAGCCCCAAGCCTGCACAGCTGATCCCCAGGAGTTCAGCTCTCATTAAGACAGTCCTTAGGGGACTCAGCACTCAGGAATATCCATGCTGATGGGAGAGCAGGGTTGTCTGGAGAGCTCAGCATCTCTGCACCCAACTCTCTGGACACTGTGGAAGTTCCTCCTGGTGTTGAATCAAAGCCAAGCTCACTCTGCCATCTGTTCCTCGTTGTGGGGAAGCACTGGCCTTCATCTCTCCAAATGAAATTCTCAGTCCACTGGACTCAAGAGGACTTTTGCCTTTAGCTTTGACTGAGCAACAGGATTTCTACCCCTCTGCCTCGATGCTCAGCAGTGACCCTGGGAATGTCACACATCTCCTTTTGTCACATCTGGCTTCAGATCTCTCCTGGGTGTGTGCAGCCACAGCTTCTCTGCTCCCAGGTCTTCTGAGTGCTGAAAGAATGAAAAATGCTTAAAACAATCAGTGACAAATTTGGTCTTTTCATAGGAGTCTTCAGCCAGCTCATGGGATTCATATGGCAGACTGAATTTCACTATAAATTAATCCACAAAAATGCTGATCCCCAGGGGTGTTAGTGATACCATTCAAAAGTCACAGATAATATCTTGCCAATGTTCTGTAGTATCAATGCTGTTGTCTATCTTATTTTCTTCCTTATAATTTCTTCTTATTGGTCTTTTACGTGGAACTAGCATTTTTATCCTAATTAGACAATTGCACATTATGATACACTAATTTGTTAACCTATGTTCGCAAATCTTTTAATTACAGCAGTTGTCTTTGATGTGCTGTTATTATTCAGCTACAGCAGTAAACAATCCAACAGCTAACTGGAAGGAACTCATTATTTTCTGAGAGATGTTGTCATTATTTTTCAAAGTATTTTTTTTCCTAAAATAAGTGAAGTATTTTTTCCCTAAATAAATGAAGACCCAGAGAAACACAGAAAGACACTTCAGAAACCAAACACCTCATTCCACCACACTGGTAGTTGTTTTTAAAAACAGAAATTTTTTCAAAGCATAAACAAGTTGAGGACTTATCCCTCACACGTGTAACCCCCAAGCTTCAAAGCTGCCAGAGTGACCAGAAAGGCTCCTCCGGAGTCATCACAGCAACAGGTACTGGGTTTGTGACCCTTCACAGTATGCCTGAGTTCCCATGTAAGCAGTGCGTTAGATGGGACACAGCCATGTGGAAAGGTTTTTGCTAATTCTTAAAAGTGAGGTAAAGATTCCACACGCTCAACTCCCCAAAGTATCTTTAAGAGAAGGTTTAGCCCTTCTTTCATCCTTAATTCTTGCTTAAGAAAAGCATTGCCAGGTGATGCATTTTTTCTCTTTCCTTTACTGTCATTGAGCTGCCTTTAATCATTTAAGGATTACATTAATGTTTTCAATCATTTTTTCCCCTCTGGAGCAGGAAGGTGTGGTGTCAGGAATTCCTGCTTGTGGTGATCCTTCACTTGTCTGGACGAGGTGTTTTCCTCCAAAAGTCCTGTGCTTTTGATGATGCTGCACATAATTTCACCACAGCAACATTCAGTTGTGAACATCATGAAAACCCAGAACAGTTTGGGTTGCAAGGCACCTTAAAGCTCATCTTGTTCACCCCCTGCTATGGGCAGGGACACCTTCCATTAGACCATGTTGCTTTAAGTCCCATCCATCCCAGCTTTGGGCATTTCCAGGGTGGGAGTTACCTCCCTTCTGTTTCCAGTGCAAGTAAGCAAACTCCTGTTTTGTGGTGTCTCTGCTCTGACTGAGGGAGTGGTGCTGTTGGGAGAACTCTGCCTGCAGCCTGCAGGTTTGTACTGGCTTGAAAGACAGGTGTCTGCTGAGAAAGGCAGGAGCCTGTCTTGAAGTG
>VRYO01000577.1:2709308-2739971 GCA_009812075.1 Sialia sialis | reverse complement strand
CCTGATCACATCCTGTCCTGTAACCCAACACAAGGTTTCTCTGTGACCTTCCCTTCCACCACTCCTGAGCAGCTCTCCTCTGCAGGAGATGAAGGCTTTGCCCTGCTGCTGGTGTTGGCTGAGTGGTCTCACCCTGCCCACTGCTCCCAAAGCCACAGAGACATTTCCCAGCCTTCACTTGCCCAGGCTCAGCCTCTCAGCAGCCCTTCATGTTCCCCTTCCCTCCGCAGGAAGGGAGGCATTGCATACAGACTCGGATTTTAGCTGGAACTATCAAACTGTGGAGGCTTGTGTTTTATCACCAAGCACAGCATGAAGGCACCACAGTTGCAATGTACAGATTGCCAGGAACAGACTGTCTTTCTTCAAGATCAAGTTGTCCATGTCAATATTTGCCAGCTGCAAAGGACAGATTCAAATTTCTGGATGCTCCTCTTTCCCAGGCCTGGGAAAGACTTTCTCCTGATTTTGCATCCCTCAAAAGATCGGCAGCAGCTGCTAAGACCTCTTGTAAGAGTAGGAAGGGGGAAAGGGCAGCATAACCAGGCCATCTGTTGTAAAACAGCTCCTTATTGATTTCAATAGACTATTTTTGGTGCAAACAGTTCCAGCACACAAGCACTCACACACCCGTGGCAGTGGAAAGCAGTGGCTGTTATTGAGGACAGGAAAGTGGATGGCACAAAGCAGCACTGGGTCTCCAAAGCAAAATCAGCCACCCCTCCTCATTGCTGGCAGATGTTCCCCTAACCCCTTCTTAAAGCCCTGTAATGATGGAGGTGTTACGCCCTTTCCAGCAATCTCCTCCAGTGCTGAACCCTTCCTGCCCTGAAGTGCTTTTTCTAATGTGTAATCTGTGTCACCTCTGCGGCAATTTAGGGCCATTATTTGTTGCTCTACCCAGTTTTCTGGAAGAGAGGAGCAGAGCAGATGAGGTAAGAGCGAGGGGAAGGGAAGACATGGGCTGTGTTTCCTGGGAAGCAAGCCTCGCCGACCTTGCTGTGGTTTTCAGCCTGGCTCATTTGTCCTGCTCTGCTTTCCACTCCATAAACCCAGCAGTGAACGTGCCGTGCTGCCACGACTGGGGGCAACTTCCAGGGTTCATTTTGTCACAGCTTTCAAATGTCAGATTAGGCTGCACAGTCACATTAGTACTGTTAGCTTTAATATACTCGATACCTAATCTGCCAGGGCTTCTTTATTGACAGGCTGCATCTCTATTGGAGCTTGAATAAACTTATGCATAAAATGTTATCAGCAGTGACAGCTGAAAAGAGGTCTATTGCTCTTTAAATTTTTGATGGGAGGCAAGCATTCTGTCATTTGTGATAGCATTATATGTAATCCAACATAACAACTTGATAGCCTGATAGAACAACATTCCAGCTTCCCTGCTACCATTACAAAGAGATGCTGTGTACAAGCTGCTCCTCCACGCAATAATACCAGCACTGACAGCTGGCAAAAGAGTCAAACTCTTTTCATTTCTGGGAAGCAACCCTCATCTTCAGTGATTTCTTTTTTTTCTTGGGTGTGGACAACATATTTGCCCTAAAGTCCCGGGGAAATTGTTCTGGTTTGGGAATTCATTACAGGACAGAGTTGTCTCATGAGATGTTTTTATTTTCACAGTGTTGCCTCAAAATATGGTCTAGTGGGAGGGAGTTCTGTCCCAAATCACAGGACAGGAGCTCCTCAAAGCCCTTTGCTCCCTGGATGTGTTTCAGTTCCACCTTCCAAGTTCTCTCATCACTTTCCATTGTTGTCCCAGCCCTCTAAGTGTCCAGGGCCAGGCTGGATAGGGTTTGGAGCAACCTGGTATAGTGGAAAGCATCCCTGCTTAGGGTAGGGGATTGGAACTGGATGAGCTTTAAGCCCTTTAGTCTGAACCATCCTGTGATTCCCTGCCAGGCAGGGACTGAGTGCTGTCACCTACAGCCCTTATCTTCTCCTTCCCTTGTTCTCAAACCTCCCAGGTTATCTCACCCAGCAGTTCTCAGTACAGCACCAGAAGAGGTGTACTCTGCCACCCTGCAGGGACTCTGCATCCTGTTCCTCCAGGGAGCACCTTTCCCCTCACACTGGACACCCCCTGCATTCACATTCATGTAAAGGAAGTGTAATACAAATATTTTTGACCAGTACTGGTTTATTAATTGAATTTTAACTTTCTATATTGCAATATTTTAACTGCTTGAGGTCAGGTAATTTGGAAATTAGCTTCAAGTTAGTTCTCACAAGAAGAAGATCAATACATAGGATAAAAATTATCCATTGGATTATGAACAGATCCTGCCTTAAAGAAATATCTATTCTGCTTTTTCCTTAAGTGGGCTGGATTTTCACTTTTTTATACCTCCTGCACACTTGTATAATTAACTTTAGTCAATAAAAATCCAGTGGAGCAATGCAGATTTATTCAGCTGAGCTGCACCAGTGTGAAACTGCTATGAAGCAAGGATCAGTGCTGGCTGGTACAGCAGCACCAGCTTTGGCAGTAGTGTCCAGGACCTGTCCATTTTTCACACTGCACAGTACACAACATCAGCAAGCACCCAAGTGACATTGAGAAATATCCAAAGGTATGTTCAAATGAAGGAGCAAATTTAAAAATTACACCATATGTTCCTGAACAAGCTGTCAGGCAACACTTACAGGCAGGTGGATATCAGACCCAAACGTAAATAGCTGAGTTGTATTTTAAGGCACAGGTTTGTGGAGGAGGCTGTGCTTCACCTGATTCTGGGTTGGCAGGGAACATTGTGATAACCTCACCTGACCCTCAACAGAACAGGAATCACAGAATTTCACAGGGGGTGTTTCACCCTTCTGTTCTCGTTTTTATTCCTGTCTGTACATGTTAGAGCATTACTTACAGTTGTGGTTAAATCTCTTAGCACAGAATCACAGAATGGCTTAGGCTGGAATGAGACTTTATAGTTCATCCCATTCCACCCCTGCCATGGCAGGGACACCTCCCACTGTCCCAGGTGCTCCCAGCCCTGTCCAGCCTGGCCTTGGGCACTGCCAGGGATCCAGGGGCAGCCACAGCTGCTCTGGGCACCCTGTGCCAGGGCCTTATCCCACTCCTAGTCCAGACTTTCTTCCTAATATCTAATCTAATTTGACCACCTTTTAGTTTTAAACCATTTTCCCTTGTTCTGTCACAACAGACAGGCCCTGCTAGAAGGTTTGTCCTCATCTTTCTTACAGGCTCCCTTCGCATACTTGAATGTGCCCTAAGAGCTCCCTGGAGCCTTGTCTTCTCCAAGCTGAACAATCCCTATTGCAGAGCCTTTCCCTACAGAACGTGTTCTCCACCCCTCTGATAATCTTCATGGCTCTGGTCTCACTCCACCAGGTCTCTGTCACTCCTTCCCTGTAATTACAAAATACCAAAATGCCCTTCTCTTGTCCAGAGCATCATTACAGATGTTTACCTATCACTGCCTGTGCATGTGGAATCACAGGGTCAGTTAGGTTGGAAAATACCTTTAGATCACCCAGTCCAACAGTAAATCAAGCACTGCTGCATCCAGTGGTATTTTAGTTCTCCGAACAGCACAATCAGAGAAACATCAGGGTCAGACTGTGACTGCTGCAGAGGCAGCCAGGGCACACACAGCCAGGGAAGAGCAGGCTTCCTTTGCAAAGCATCTTACACAACACCCCTGGGAGGTGCTGCTTCTGCTGGCAGAGGATGAATTGAAGCTCCTGTAGTGCCAGTTATCCTGGTGCCCATAGGGCAGAGCTGGCACAAAGCTGAGGAAAGCCCTGCAGTCAGGCTCTTGTGCTTGGACACCTGGGCTGAGACCTGCTCCCTCACTGTGCCAGGGCAGAGACTAAATCACACTGGACATGGTGTGGAGAAGGTGTTATTCCCTGCAGAGCTTCATGGAAAAAGGCCTCAAGGCAACTGTGCTGTGCATATCATACAGACTGCAAACCTGGAGGGTAAGGAAATATTCCAAGAGTGGGTTCTCCCAGCTTCCAGACACTGGTCCTGCTGCCACTGAAAATCACATGTGGTTTTGGCCTGATCAATTCTCAAGCAGGAAGTGGTGGGAAGATCTGAGCTTCTTGAATTAACTGGAGATTTCATTATTAAAATAAAATAGTTCAGATACCATGCATTAAAAAAACCCACATTTTTTTGATGCATTCTTTTCCAGAGCTTCCTGAGGTTGTTGCTAACATAACTCTTCACACCTTTATGTTGCTTTAATTCATAGTTTCCAGACAAGCTTCTGAGGTTTAGACTAGGGGAACACAAGTGTATGTGATGCAAAGTAAAGGCATAAGTGTCTACAGTTAATGGGGTAAATTAATAGTTAATTGGACCACACATGCACAATTAGTTCCAGGTTCCAGGATGAAAGTAAAAAAATACTTCTCTTCTAAAAGAAAAATAGTAGTTATTAAAATAATCCCAACATGTTGTAACCTAACCCTGGGCTCCTCTGTCTCCCTCACAAAGCCAAGGCCAGAAGCTTCACCCAGGGTGGCATCAGGGGGCAGAGCTCCTGCTGGGGTCCCACTGATACCTTCCATTTTGCATTTTTTCTGCTCTGCTTGGCTGTGTAGCTTTTAGTTTTATATTAAGGGTTACTAGGACCTTTTCACAGGATGGTGAAGACAAATCAGTCCTATTCTAGCTAGGGACTTGAGGACAAACTCTTCAAACTTCAGGCCCTAAGCATAAACAGTGTGAAAAAAGGAGGGAGGGCAAGCGAGGAGGATGAAACTTATGGATTTGGGGCTATTAATTGGACAGTTGACATCTGTGTGCAAATGGACTAAAACCTATAAAATGTGAGATCTCCTGACCAAGCCCTCTTTACTTCCATCCTGGAGCCATCTGTGACAGTGGCACTGGTACTGCTAGGGTGTGCCCTTTGAAGGCCCCTCAGTAAATTCCATTTTACTCCCCTGAACTCTGTCTGGCCTCTGCTCCAGCTCCTCTAGGCACCACCACCACATCCCACAGGCAGAGCTCAGGGGTTGGCTCTGGGAAGCTGCTGGAAGGCTGTGACTGGGCTGAAGTGGTGCTTGGTGAGGGCTGGGTGCTGATGGCCACATCTCCCTGCAGGGGAAGTCTGGGGGAGCCCCAGGTAGGGCAGAGATCTCCTTCCAGTGCCACAGAGAATCCCCTGCTGGCATCAGCTCAGTGCCAGGGGCTCTGCTGGGTCCCTGAGCCCTGCCCAGACTGGGCTTTAACACTGGAACTGAGCCTGCAGAGAGGCTCTTTGGGAATCTCCTGAGCTAAACTGCTTAGCTGCAGCCCAGAGAGGGTCACTGCATTAAAATTACATCGCATTTGAAATGTCAGGGATGTGGCTTTTGCTGGGAGATCCACAGAAACACAGAGGAGTTTCTTGCCTTGCTTTGGGGCTGCTCCCAGCCGAGCAAAACAGACACAGCCTGCAATTCATCTTTTGTCTCTCCTGAGCTGCAATCCGTTGGTGTTTCCCTGCAGCCTGGGCGGTGAGAGCAGTGCTTTGTGCCAGGAATGATCTCTCCAGGTGGAGGAATGCCCAGGCTGAGGGGGGAGCCCTGGGCAGGGCTGCAAGCCTGCCCTTGCTGGGGGAAACCGAGTGCGCTGACATCCCCACCGAGGACAGACTTGTGTCTATCATTTGTCATCACTGTTGATATTAAAATATAAACTAGGAGAGCAGAGAGGAGGGAGGAAGTCAGGAGGGCTGGAGCCGTGCAGGGACCCCAGGCTGGAAGCTCCCAGCCTGCTAATGAAGCGTGAAACTCCAGGGTTTGTGTAAGGCACAGCTCAGAAAAGGATGGAGTTGGACAGCTCGTCTGTGCACAGAAAGCAAAGTGCCAACTGTGAGTTAAAGAAGGTGCACGAGTGAGTTTAAAAAAGGACTCAAACCAGTGTTAGGGGCAAAACCAAAGTGGGTTAGGAAAATGCCTGATGGAGAGTAGCCTTGCTGAGGCTTAAAAGGCTGTCCTCATCAGAGCAAATCCACCAGCTCCACTTGGGGGTAACTGCATTTTACAGACAGGATGGCCCCTTCTTACCTGAAATCTGCATCTGTCCTACTGCTGATCACCTCGGTGATGACACTCCCTCACAATCCAAATACCTTCAACAGCAGTTAAGAGAGCTGTCAGAGAGGCCAGAGATGTGTATGAAACTGTAGACAGCTTTTTGTAGTTCCTAAGATGCCTTTTCAATGATAAGTTAAATCAGCGGGCAAGAGAAATAGAGGGAATCCTGTGATTTTGTTCCTCTTACTGTGCACCAAAGGCAGGCTCTGAGGGGACAGCCACTGCACCTTACCACTCATGGGTTAATTGAGTGCTGCTGCTTTAGATCTCATTTATGCCGTATTTTTTCAGTAAATGCACATCAGCTCTGAAGATCTTAATTAGAGTCTTTGGAAAAACCCAATATGCTATAATTCTTCCACTGAGGTCTACATGGAAAACAAGGAACATATTTCAAATGCAATGGCAACAAACAAACAAGTGTGCATAGCCCCAGTCTATAGACCCAGTACACACACATGCACTTCCCTAATATGCTAGCTTAGGCTTTACAATCTGTTTATTAATTCGTGAGTAGACTTGATATGCCCTCTGGAAAAAATACTAAAATAATATCTCTCAATTGGTTTCACTGCTGTATGCCTCTAATTAAGTAATGTACACCTCCACTTGCTATTAAACAGTTCCATGATTTTTAACACCAGTGTTGTTTGGTGCCAGCTATAAAAAATTTTAACAGCTCTCCTGTTACCATTCTTCTCCTAAGTACATGAAAGTGGCTTTACATATTTGACCTTTCCCTTCCCTGCTCCCACATTTTAACCCTTCTTTCCCACTGCAGCAAGAAGGTGAAGCATTGAAGGTCTCATAGACACAAAGATGAAAGATCCCCCACTGTGTGGCACAGGAATTTCCACCAGCATACCTCTGAGGACAGAGTCCTCTGGGCTTGCCAGGGACAGTTTGAGGAGCAAAGTTCTGATTTTTTGAGTAAAACCAATCCATAGAAGTAAAGCTGATCCATAGCAAAGGCCAGTAATGATTATTATGGCAGCAACTTTAAACTATCACTGTAACTCCAAATAATTCAGATGCCCTCTACCCACCTCACAGCCTAACACCCAGTAATCTCCAGCAAGGCAAGAGCAAATCCATGGGATTATTTTCCTTTTCGAGGTAAGCAGGATAATGTGCTCAGCTGGAGCTGGGCCACGAGGCTGGCAGATCTGGGGATGAGGCACACCTTGCAGTTCAGGAGAACACCCAGAGTCAGGTGCATCCATCCAAGATGCACTAATGCAAAGGGACCTCTGGCCCAGGACTGAACCAATGGCCAGCCAAAAACCTCCTCTGCAGGGAAAACTGCCATGTCCTGACCAATTCCTCCTTGTCAGTTAACCCAGGAGAACCAAGGGAGGAACAGCTGACTTTGAAGCTGCAGTCTGGAGGGACCTGACTCTGGGCCATGATCACCGTGTGTATTTTCCTCTTAATATTTACAGATAATGAAAATCCTGATTTTTACACATAAGTTGAAGAAAGAAACAAGAACAAACAGACCTGTGCCCTGTCCACAGGGAAGGCACAGGCAGATAGACAATTTCTTCTGACCACTCTGACGCCATGGATATGCTGAGTGCTGTTAGGAATTCTAGTCTGGATCATTCTAAAACATCCAATATCTGCTCTCTAAGTGCAGCACTGTGTGATCCCAATGGACAGGTCAGAGCAGTGACTGCCCCGTGGACAGGGCAGAGGTCTGTTTGTTTTTGTTTCTTCTGAGGTGCAATCCACTGGTGTTTCCCTGCAGCCTGAGCTCTTCTCCTGCAGCCCCAGGCATCAGCCCTGCTTGCTGCACATCTTCTGCAGCAGCTAATGGATCTGAGAATCATCTTACCTGGCTGTGAAATCCTCTGTAACATCCTGGGAGCATCACAGTTTAACAATGCCAGCGTGAAAAACCCTCCTTCTGTTTTCAGCAGTGAGGAAGTCTGGCAGGAGCTGAAAGCACTTGAAATTAGATCCTGAAAGCCTTTTGCCAGCAAACCAGCATCCATCCACCCCAAGCAGCAGTCCCTGGCTCTCTGGTCAAAAGTGCAAACAGCTCTGTGCAAAATTACTTGTTCTGGGAGTTATCAAGCCTCAGACCTAAGGAGTGTCTTTGTGGCCTTAAAACAATTTTTCCTGCATAGTTTTAGGGGAGGTTGGTGTCACAGCATCTGCCATGGCACTGGTTGCATTTTCTGCCTGCTGGCCTCATGCAGGAGGGCTCACCAGTGTGGAAGAGCCTGTCCTGGTACAGCCCTGCCTGTGCTGCTTCCCCTCACCAAATTACAGTAATTTCACAATTATAAGCCACACCTTTTTCATTGAAGAATCCAGCCTACCCCAGTAGTGCGGCTTATATTCAGGTGCGGCTTATCTATGGACAAATCCCAGTGAAAGGCCAACATGGAAATGAGAGCCGGCCAGGAGGTCACCTCGGGCTGTCTTTAAAGGCTTTGCTGGTCTATGAAAACTGTTGCAACTTGAGTACCTGACACCAATTTGTTTCTGTTACTAATTTGTTACTTTGTTACACATGGATCCTCGCTTTGGGGGAAAAAAAAAAAAAAATGTGGCTTATATTCAGGTGCGGCTTATATATGGACAAATCCAGTGGTCTACCCGGCTACCGGGAGGTGCAGCTTATAATCAGGTGCAGCTTATAATTGTGAAATTACTGTATCTTCTGAACTGCACAAGGTTTATCTCAGCACAGGCACTTGTGTCTTCAGAGGAGAGCAAACACATGGGGGCTGTGGAGCAGATGACCAAGAGAGCTCCACTGATGAGCAAAGGAGGGCACAGGAACATTGAGCAGCACAGACCCACCCAGATGTGCCTGTCAGGATTCCTCAGAGGTCACTGGAACAGCAAGGGGCTGTCCCAGCTGCTGGGGATGGCACTCATAAATAACAGGCACCTGTGACAGGCGGGAGCTGTAGCTGTTTGTAGGCAATTGCATGTGAAACAGCAGACAGGTGTCATCAATCCAGCCCCAGCCCAGGCCAAGTCCTGCTGCTCAGCTCCTGGGATTCAGAGCACGAGCACCAGCTACAGCCTGACATCCTTAGAAGCCAGTTCTGAATGCAGGTTTTGGTTGGAGGAATTTCTGTGTCCCTGCATTGCCAGTATCCCTGGAAGAGAAGTGTGCCTAATGGGGGAGAAGAGTAATCTCATTTGATATGAAATTATATTAGTGACACTTCATTCCTGGCACTGCTGAGAGGGCTGGGCAGGCTGGATGGTGCTTTCATGGTACTTACTGATCCAAAAGTAAATAACTGAGGAAGCAAATGTCACCAGGGGATGGGCCATGGGGAGTGGGGGAGAGCAAGAGCACATGGGGATGAGGTCAGGCACCAGCAGCAGCCCAGCACAGATGGGAAAGGAGTAGAAAGGGCAGCCATCCTCCAGGGCAGGGATAAAGGTGAGCACAGGAAGAGGCACAGGAGGAGTGGGCAGTAGCAGAGCCTGCTTGGTTATCCCAAGGGAAGAAATTTCCTGTGGTGGATTTTCTGCCCTCAGTGCCCCCAGCTCAGAGCAGGGGCTGGCACACACTGCCTCTGCTTTGCCCCAGGCACATCCCAGGCTCCAAGCAGGACAGGCACACCACACATCTCTATCCTGTGGCATTTCTTCACAAGACACTTGCACTGAATGGAGAGTCAGCAATTTGTATGAAACTCCACAGGGCAGTCATAGAACTGAATATATACACCCTGATAAAGGCCTCATACACAGCCCACACCAGGTCACTGCCAAGTTTCTGAAAGAAAAGCTCATCATCTGGTTCTTCGTGCAGCACCAGCCTCCTGGCAGCAGGGCCAGGATGACAGAAAGCACCAGCACCTCCCAGCACAGGGCACCTCCGGCCTCACCAAAACTTCAGCCCATGGGATGGATGCCCTGGCAAAAACTGGTGCAGGTGCTCGTGGCCAGCCAGACACATGTCCATCCCTGCAAGGCTGCTGGAGGTCTGAGCCAGCTCAGAGATGATGACTTTGCAGCTGGACCAGCCATGAGAAAGATGCTCCCAGTGCAGAGGAGGAAGAAACTTTGCTGTCCATGGACTGGCCCTTGCCTTGTTCCTGCTGTCAGAACATAACACCTGCACTGCCATTTAACAAACAGATCAATAATTAGTTATTTCTGCTTCAAAGCAGCAATAAAGTACATTATTTGTGTAACACACTAGTTAGCAATATAACAAAATAACATCAAGTTACTTTAAAGATGCAAAGATTTTGGGAGCTAAGATTGCACAGACAAGCATCCATTAAAGTATTCCTGGGAGTGGGAAATGCCCCTGTTTCTGCCTTCAGGTGTCCAGGGGGCAGGGAGCCTTGTGAAGTGCCCTTGCCCCTGGCCATGGTGGTGCTGAGCTGCAGCTCCTGCCACAGCAGCACATTCTGCAGGGCTGGGTCACCTGCCCCTGGGCTTGCGTTTGCAGAGCTCCCACATCAATGCTTTGTTGTAGGAGGTGGTGAAACAGCCAAATGGGCTGAAACACAGCCAGGCCGGCATTCCCCAGGAGCAGAGGCAGTCTCTCACTTTCTTTCCCAGTCTTGTCCTTGCTGACAGCTCTGCTGCATCACATGCAAATGTCAGAAATGTCTTGTGCTCTTCTGCTCAGAAAGGAGAGCTCTGCCTTTGTCCACAGTGAGGTTCCATCCTCTCTTTCTGCCACTCTCTTATCTCCCCAGGCTGACTGTGGTCTGTAGACTCTTTCTTGTGGCAGCCTGTCTTACTTTGCCCAACAAACAGCCCAGCAAAAAAATGGGGTAGATTTCTTTTGATTAATGCCTTCAACTGGCTCAGAGTGGGTTTGAGGACCACCAGAGCTGGCACAGGAGATCATCATGGTTTCTACCCAGGAAGCTGAATACACACTATCTCCCACTTTTTCCTGTGTTGGGCTGGTTGGAGAAGGAAAATCCCATTTCTTTTTCCAGGACTATGTCCTATTGAAGGCACAGCTGCCCCTCACCTGCCCAAGAGGAGACAGCTTGGTGTCCCCACTCACTCTGTGCCACTGCCACAAAGCTGCCAAGTCCAGCTCTGCCCCTTCAGCCCCTTCCAAAGCTCACAGAGCTCTGTCTCTGGGCCTTCACAGGCTGGATTGGTTTTTTCCCATGCCCCCAGCAAGGTGACAAACAAAACTCTGCAGTGGGTGCTGCCCCTCTCGTTGGGCATGCAGAGGAGAGCCACTGCCAGTGCTTCCTGTCTGTAGAGCACACTGAACATGTGCTGGGGAAGTGATAAGCATCAAAGAAATTATTTTTCAAAATGCTGTTTATTGGCATGCCATTTCAGGACAAAGAGGTTTTTTTCTTCCTCCACATTATCCGAGATATCACAAGAGGAACAGACCAATTAGGGCTATTCCCTGAGCCATTCCCTCAAGGGTTTTGTGCAGGGCAATGTATTACAGGAAAGCAGCAGCTTTGTACTCTACATCATTTGTACCTGTGTTGAAATATTACTGAATTAATTCCTTGTGCTGGGAACAGTCCCTACATGATCCATCTGGGATACAGGGACATGAGGATGGATCCTGAGTGTCAGGCTCTTGGTCCTTGCCATGGCCTGATGTTTCTCTCCTGCCATCACATCCTCAGTGCAGCATCATGACAAAACAAACACATTATTCTGGTCACATTCCTCCTCCAAAGACACCTGGGGGAATTCTTCTGTGGCAATTATAGAGGGACACCATGATTTTACTGTAAATTAGAGCCAAAACATCTACAGAAAGTGCAATCCATTGGGGCAGAAAGAAGGGGGCATGCTCAGCTGCTTTATTAGGAAAGACTGGTTTTGCTCATCCCTAAAAAACCAGCTGCATGTGATGCTTCACCCAGGTGGCCACAAGGTGCCCTCTGGGACTTGCCCAGTGCTGAGGAGTTTCATTTGGGGTGTGCTGGGCCATGGCCAGCTCTCTGGCCCTAGAGAAGATGAGTTTGAGGTGTTGCACCCTAAAGCAGGGCTTGGTCCTGTAGGGCTCAGCAGCTCCTTGAGGAACCTCCTCTGCTCCAAGCAAACCCCATCAGCTGAACTGTGCATGGAACCCCCTGAACCTGTCCTGGAGAGCAGCTCTGACCTGAAGAGCATAAGGATTGCATGAGGAACATATCTGCAGGGCACAGAGGGCTGGATTTGGGTACTGATGGTTCTTCAGGGCTAATTTCACATGAGAGCCAGCCAGCCAGGAAGAGCCTTTAGAGCAGCACATAGCCCCAAAAGGCTCGGAGCAATTAAAAGGCAGACAGAAGGCACAGAGTTACTGTTTGGGTGGGGATAGGAGACTGGCATGCTGAAACAGAGGTGCAGAGGAGCCAGGCCAGGCTGGAGCTGTCCCTCAGCCCAGCTCAGGATGGTGTTTTGGATCTTGCTGGGTCCCTGCACACACACAGTGTGGAGCAGGGGAGCACAGCACGCATCACACCCCACTTGTGTACCTCAGCAGTGCCAGAGGCAGGGCCCATTGGCCACAACACCTCCTCATCTCTTTTCACAAACAGTTGCTCAGTTTGGGATGGTGCCACTGGTCTCTCCTGCTCACCAGGCACCCACTCCCATGGGGTCACCTTTTCTCTTCCACTGGGACCAGGCTCTTGCAGGGGTTTGTGCTGTGTTTTTAATTACAGGCTTTGAGATGAAATGCTCCTGAATATGTGCTAGAGCAGCACTTTGCTCCAACCCCCTTCCAGCCTTTCTTGGTATCAGAGGCCAAACCACAATGAGGGAAATTTTTTGTTCCATATCTTTACGATGCTTCTTCCAGTAGCACATAAAACAAATTAGCCACTTAGGCCATTATTAGGCACTTATGGCCTTTTGATGTTTATGATTTATAACAGCAATTTGCACTTACGTAGCACATTTCAGTGGAGGCTAATACAGCAATGATAGTGCTTTGCATTGCAGTCGTGTCCTCCCTCTCCAGCTCCTGGAGAGCTCTGTCAGACCCTGCTTGGCACGGCAGCAGCGAGCTCCTCTGGGGTGCCAGGAGTCCTGTGCTGCTGGGCATCTCTCCATCTCATCCCCCAGCCTGGATCCATGCTCAGGGCCAGCCTGGCTGGCCACTGGTGGAGGGAAATGCTGAAGAACGGGCTCTGCAGTCCACAAGAGCCGGTTCAGCTCTGTGGTAGGCACAGGAGAGTCTGGTTTTCCCTTAGCTGCTGTTTTTAGCTTCCAGCAGCAATAAGAAGCTTATTTCTGTGTGTGAGCAGATGCTTTGCTCCAGCCCTGGGCTGGGCAGGCAGTGTCACCTGTGCTGGGCTGGGCTGCAGAGCTCAGAGCAGAGCCAGCAGCTCTGGGGCACTGCTCTTCCCCTGCGTGTGACACCTGGGATGTGCTCCTGGAGCTCGGGTCCCCAGCACTGCTCAGCACAGCAGCCTTGTGCACTGCTGAGCCCACACTCAAAGGGAGTCAAACTCTGCTGGCCTCTTCAGGGACAGGAGCCCCAAGGCCAGTGAAATAAGGCAGGAATTCTTGGCTCTAGGCATGGTTTATGTCCTGAGCAGGCTGAGTGCTCCACACAGAGCCCCAGCCCGCTGTCACCTGCAGCGTTTCCTCTCTGTGGATTTACAAGTGACTTGGAAAGAGTTATCTGCCTGTCCTAGGATCTTATTTTCTCCCCCAGTTTTGGCATCTTGCTGCAGCTTAATTTAGCTCAGTGAGGAGACCCAGGATGCGTGTTCCCAGCTGGGGCACAGGGAGGTGGAGCTGTCTGCTCCAGGCTTGGATGCTTTCCCCTGCAGAGGGGTGAGGGGAGGGATGTGTCTGGGTCTGTGTTCCCCCAGCTGAGACATGAGTACGTCCTTGTTCCTTCACAAGGATGTTCTCACAGGTCTTGTTACTTCTTTGTGAGGTGGAAACCTCACAAGGCTCTGTCTGAAGGGCAAAGCCAGCTGGAATTTGCTGCAGAGGGTGGAAGGTGGGAGGGCAGGTGGAGGGGGCTGGAGCTGGGGCTGTTTCTGGCACTGCCTCCACATGGGCTGGGGGTTGAAGGTTCTCTCACAATCCACAGATAAATGTCTCAGTGCTCTTCCCAACTCACAGCTGCCCCTCTGGAAGCTCCTGGGCACCTCCTTGGCTGCATTCCCTCCTTGCACAGTCATGGGAAGATGCTCAGAGGCAGCAGAAACAAAGATGTTCTGAGCCAGTTCACCAGGATACAGGTCTGACAAAAACTGCTAATGATGCAAACTCATTACCTGTAAACGTGCCCTATTTCTTGGCCATGTTTTAGAAAGTTAAACATGCTGTTGACTCAAAAGTTTACCTTTATCCAAATCAAAATGTCAGCATCTGGCAGGAAGAGTCATGGATTTTTTTTCAGCCTGTCTGTAGCAAGAGGGCTGCCTTCTCTATTTTGGTTTTGCTCAGACACTCCTCATCATAATCATGCTAAGCACATCCTGAAGTGATTTTCCTGGTAAAGGCAAGTGTAGAGAGCTAAGCATTAAATGCTCTTTCAAAGCCACCAGGAATATCAGTGTTTGCTTGTTTTCCGGGCCGTAACAGATGCTGGCATTCAGCATTTGGAGTGCCTCCGGAAAAAAGGGAAAAACAAAGATTGCCACGACAAGGTTAGCAAATGACAGTTATTTGTCAGTAAATCTCTTCCCCTGCAGTGAGCTGCTGTTTGTTGATGGGAGCTCCTGGCTCCCTGTGTGCCTGCACTCAGAGGGGTGTGGTGGCACAGTGTGACAGGCGGAGCTCACTCCCAGCCACCAAACAGCTCCACAGCACCAGTGTGGTGCTCAGACTGATCCACCCTGCCCCCCTTCCTTTGGCACACCTTGAGAGGTGCCTGGGAGGAATCAGAAATGGCAGGTGCTGCCTGCAACGGGCCCTCTGCTCACTGGCACTGACAAAACCACTCAGGCAATACGATTCTAAGATCAGCATAACCCTGATGAGTTTAAACGAGGTTTAAGAGGTATTTAAAAGTAGGGATATTCACCACCACACACCTGTACATTCACACTCCAGTGCCAAGCCCTGCCAGTGCCAGCCCTTCTGTCTGTGCCCAGCATAACTTCTGGTGGCCCACCCTGCACAGGAGTGATGCAGGAGTGCTCAACCATCCCCCACTGGTCTCATTTGCTCACCGTGGGCATTCTCCTTCCACCCCAGTCCCCTGCCATTCCCTCATCCCATGCCCTCCTGGATTTCCTTCTCTGCCTCCTTTGCAGCCTGGGAATTAAAAATGACAACTTTTCATCAGCTTCCTTTCCTAAAGTGGATCTCAACCATGGTAGAACTACTTTCTATTCCTTATTGAACACCACCAGTTCTTGCCTCTGGATTCCCTCTTGGGACAGACCTGCTGTTGGCACACTGAGCTCAGTCATGCCAGGAGGGCCAAGCCCTTCCCACTTGCTGTGCTCCACTCCTGTTCCAACCTATGGGAAATGCAGGGGAAAGCAGCTCTTCTGTGCTGCTTGGCAATGTGCAATTAGCTTGAAGCACTGACATATAAATGAAAAACAGTGGATGTGCACATAAACAAAATCTATTGCATCTTCTGCTTTCTGGAGTCAAGTGCTATGCTGGGAAAACATTGCCTCTTCATCAAGTTTTATCTCTGGCAATCAATTCATTGGGCCAACCAAGAAGCTTTAGAGGAAAGACACAGGTTTTCCAAGTTTTGTTTTCAGAGCTGGCCAATCCTCTCCATCACCCTGAAAATGGGGCTCTGAGCAAGACTGGGAAAATGCAAACCCAGAGGGGCCCAGCAGACCCTTGGTGCTCCCTCCTTCCCCCAGCCCATCCCCAGCCTTACCATGGAGTTCCAGTCCCACTCATGCCACCACTGCCAGGACAGGACATTGCCAGCCCCAGCAGTGTCCCCAGACTATATATCAGCAGAGGGTTTAGTGCAGAAGCACTGCAACTCCTGCAGAAGGAAAAATTGCTGCAAAGGGTTCACAGGCTGATGTTTTGTTATTATTTCCCCTCATGGCTATAAATCTATAGGTTACATTCTCCTCAGTGCCACAGGGAAAATGCTCTTTTATGAGAAAGGCAAAAAGTGGAGTGAGTGAGCTGATGAGAGATTTTACCCTGAAAGGAGGCTGGGATGCACTGGCACAGTCAGGAAGCCTTTGGGCCAGTTGCAGAATTGATTTTGCTTTTCTCAGACACAAAACATGCTCCAAAACCTGGCTGCTGGCTGGGCACACCCTGGTCTCACCAGAACAAGGGAGGGTTTTCCCCAGAGCAGGGATGCAGGGATGTGCTGCAGCCCTGGCCGTGAGCACCTGCACTTGTCAGGGGCTGGGTGTCAGCCCCAGGCACCATGGGCTCACTGGCCTGGCCTCAACAGCCCCTGTGGAGACTCCTAACAGGGCCCTTTGGGATTGGTATGGGTCTGAAGAAGATAGAAGTGACCACACATCCTTGTTGGCATCACCAGAGTTTCTGTGGCTTTGCCAGACCTGGTGGTTATTATTGATACTGGGCCATCCTTCAGCTGCCCTCACAAACTGCAGGTGAGTGCTGGGCTCAGTTTGCTGAGGGTTTCCCACCCACAGAGCCACCCTACAGCTGCCAGTGTCACCTGGGGCTTGGGCTGAAACAGGAAATGATTCCCTAGTTCAGAGATCAGAGTTGTGTCCCCAGCCCTGGAGGGACACAGCTGGTGGCTTCCTCAGCATCATGGATTGCTTCCTCATCACCTCCAATCCTTTTCTTCCCTAAGCACCAAGGTTTAGGTGAGACTGGTGAGATTCGGTGTTTTTCCCCAAACCCTGAGGATGCTATCCAGTGTCAGGTTAAAATTTCTCTGCAACCACAAGAGCTGGCAAAGAGCTTTCCTCTGCAACACCTGGTACAGTCCCACAGTAACATGAGCACAGGTGCTGAAACTGTAAGGAAAAGCATTAGAAGATATCCCAGTGCAAATGAACTGCAAGAGAAGATGAGGCAGGAGCTGCAATAAGCAGTAATTGAAGGGCTTCCCTTCTCCAGCAATGTGTGTGTCCCAGCACTGTGCTGATCCTGATGCTGCTAATTCCCTGATGGATGATTCCTGTTGTGGTCAGAAGGCAAGCTCCAGACTAACCCACTGAACTTGCAGCCAGGCTTCAAGATATCTACCACAGCAGTGAAAGCTGAGCCAGGGGGCCATGGAAGGAGCCAAAAAATCATGTTATCCATTGCCAAAGAAATAGATCACAGCACACAAAGCCTGGCTGCCACATACACCTTGGTCTGGCCACAGCCAGGAGCTGCAGAGCTGGCCCTGTCACAAGAGCGGCTGACAAATTACAGATCCAGACAGATGAGGAGGATCAGCAGCCCAAGCCACAAGAGAGCCCATTGTGGGGCTGGCACAGAGTGTGGGCATTTGTGCCAGGCTCCTTTGTCACCCTGCTGCCACTCAGGACAGGGACAGAGGTTGACAAAGGCTTCTCAATGAAAGAATCATCTCTCTATGTGTGAAATGCAGTTTGCAGTCCTGTTGGGCTGATGGGATTCAAATGCAGCTTGTTGTACCAGCACTCCAAACAGAAAGCCTTGCAAGGAAGAATTCCTAAAATACTTCACTGGAAATATTGTGGCTGTCTCACTGGAAGGGAGGTGGAAGGCGAGGGTGGCTCAGGAAGAAGGGTGGGGAAAACAGAGGAAAGGAAACATAGAGGAGTTCTATCATGCAGAAACAATATCCTAGAGAAGTCTGTGAACTAAACTGTACCCCAGAAAAGCAGGAGACTGGCAGTTCTCCTGTGAAACTCTTCATTCTGCATTGTGTCAGGGTTAAAACTGGAATCTTAAAGGTTTGCCGGGCTTCTAGGAACTGAGCTGGGACACAGCTGAGAACCTGGTACGCTCAGACTTGCTTTCTTTATGGCCTGGGTCTCCAAATCACTCAGAGCAAATACTTCTCCACTCATATATGATAACACTCATAAACATAATCATAAATGTGCAAACCTTGGTTCTGTCTTGATCTCAAAGTATTGTGATTTGTTTTCTGTTTGGTTTCAAGCAAGGAGAGATTATACCATGGAGCTTAGTAGAGTTGGGCTGCCTCTTAAACTTCTAATGCTGCCATTGCTTTATGCTCAGGATGAATGTGATACTGTTCCAGCCTCGTGGAGTCCTGGTGCCCAAGGCTTCCAATTCTGCAAAGCACTTAAGCATATGCTTAGCACCAGGACTGGCACACCAAGCACATGCTCATGTTCCCTTGCCTTAACTGAGATTAGCACTGAGAGCTGGAAGGGCTGAGGAGGTTGTGCAGTGCCTGGCTGTGAGCTTGAGTCAATAGGCTTTGCAGAGCAGGAGACACAACTGACCAGCTCCTTCAAATCCAGCATGTGCTCACGTTACCTGCTCAGACTGATTCTTATTCTGTTACTGCAGGGCAGCCACAGACACCGTATTTCAGGCAAGGTCCTCAAACAGAAGGAAACCAGCCCCAAGAGCAGCAGGAGGCTCAGGGGGAGCAGGGCAGGGCACAGGATTCGTCCAGGGGATGCTGAACACAAAATCTCTGTGGGAAGCTTTGTTACTCAACATCTTTATCCCTCTTGAAAAAACCTCCTGTCTCTGTAGAAGCTGATCCTGACCATCTTTTGCCCTTTCTGAAGCTTAAGCCTGGTTTACTTTGCATTTTCCTGTCTAAAAGCTGTCTAACATCTTAGGTAATTTGCAGAGGTGTGGAATGGTTTGGATTGGAAGGGATCTTCAAGATCTTCTCACCCCATCCCTGCCATGGCAGGGACACCTCCCACTGTCCCAGGTGCTCCCAGCCCTGTCCAGCCTGGCCTTGGGCACTGCCAGGGATCCAGGGGCAGCCACAGCTGCTCTGGCCACCCTGTGCCAGGGCTGCCACCCTCACAGGAACAATTCCTTCCCAATATCCCATCTGTCCCTGCCCTCTGGCAGTGGAAGCCATTCCTTGTGTCCTGTCCCTCCATCCCTTGTCCTCAGTCTCTCTCCAGATGCTCTGGAACCCCCTCAGGCACTGGAAGAGGCTGTGAGGTCTCCCCAGAGCCTTCTCTAGGCTGAACAGCCTCAACTCCTCAGCCTGTCTATAGCAGAGGTGCTCCATGATAGCTTCTGATAGTTTCACCTTGTAGTAACTTTCACTCCAGACATAAAATTCCCATTTAACCAGTGCCATAATGACATCAGCCTTCCTTGCCCAATTTTGCCAAGTGTGAGAGTTAGCTGTGGATACCAGTGTCCCTCGTGCACCTCTCTGAGCTACTTTTGTGTGTGTGTGTTTTATTTTTGTGTTTATGGATGGCTTCAAGTAGAGATACCAAATACCAGAGTAGCACTTTCTAGCCTTCTGCTCTGTTTGATTTAGAAATAAGCTGTTCTATGACCCATAAAACACATGAAGCCTGGTGACCCCTCACCTTGTCCCTTTGAAGTTTAACAGAAGTGGGAGTTGGGAGCCTTTCCCTTGCTGAGCACATATTGCCACCTCACTTCTCTGCATGTCTACCTTTCTGTAAGAAACCAATACATGTGAGTGTCCCCATCTCTGTGTCAAGCTTAGCTGGAAGTGCCATTGGTCCTTGAGGCACAGAGTGTGTGGTACCCTGAGGCTGATTTTCTCAAGCAATTGTGTTAATGGACAGCAGGAAATTGTCCCTGCTTGGGAACTGGGCAGCAGACGAGCAGAAGGCAGCCCTGCCTGGGGTGGTGGGAAGGTGCACGCTCCCTGGGACGCACCTGGAGCTACCCCATAAAGCAGCAGAGAAATCAGCTGGGAAGCTTAAAGCTCTGGTTCTTGTCTGTGCAATAAGTGATGGAGGCACAGGAATAGCAAGAGGTTCTGCTAATGAAGATCTCCTTTCTCCTGACTTTGAAGCCTCCAGCTGGTGTCTAGGGAGGAGCTGGAGGCCCAGGAATCCACCTCCAAGGTGGGAATCCCCCTTTGCAGCCACACTTGGCTGTACATGAGTATTTCTGCACCCAGCAGTGTGAAAATCCAATGGTATCGACTGGCCGGTGCAGGAAATACAGTGTCTGAGCCCAGCAAAGCCCAGATCAATCAGCTAATTACTTCAGAGCAGGTTTGCAGCAGGCAGCCTGATGGTCCCTGACAGAGCCTCTCAGCTGCCAGGCTGAGCATTTTTGGCTTTCCTGGAAAGGCTTTAGTGCAGGCCCTGAGGGGGTGTGCAGGCTGGGAGAGCTGTTCTCTCCTGTCACAGCCTGGCTGGATTTGCTGCTTGCCTCTCTGTCTGCCTCAGTGGGCTCAAGCAATCTCACTGAATCTGTTCTTATCGATTTAGGAAAAGGCTTTGATTCTGAAAACTGCAAGCTCTTACTCACGAAACTATGACAACTTGGTATTAGCTGCAAATCAATGACCTTTTTAAATGCAGTCTAAGCAACAAAACTCACTTACTGCTAAACCCTGATAAGCCTGGTTCTGGGACAAGTCAAACCTTTATCTTAACTGCCATATGATCTTTTCCAGCTTGATAGTTCCATTTACTGTATCAATAAGGATTATAACCCATCTGCAGTGAGATTTTACCCTCCCTGAAAGCTCTTGTACGGCAGATGATATTAAAAAGGAAATATTTTTTAACTTCTCTTTATACCAAGTATTTCCCAGTATATTATTCTTATTCCCTGTTTCCTTTCCAGCTTCTTCTGTCTGCCTTCCTGATGCTGGCTGGTCTCAGGCCAAGCAGAGACTGTGAGCACACCAGAGAAGGTTATTCAGTGTGACTGAGCTGTGGTTAGGATGGAAGTCATGCTGCTGCACGAGTGGTGACCACAGGCTGCAGTTTTCTACCTGCAAAAACCAGCCCAGGGACACTTGTGGCCTCCTTTCTCCTGGGGTTCCTTATCCACACTCCCCATAAGTGGGTGGGAATAATCCATCAGGATTATTATTAACCCATACATAGTATATAATAATTCATCAGGATTATTGTATCAGCCACAGTCTACTGCTGGGCTTGGACTGTGACAGGAAGGTTGGCATCATCAGGTTAAATTCAGAAGGTTTTTTGGTGGAGTGATCTGTAACATAATGAATTTACGTTCCTCTTGACTTTTGTTTCCTCCCAATATGAGTGCTGGGTCTGTCCCCCATTGGGCTCCTTCCACCTGGGCACCCTTTAGGGGGCATTTAGCCTCCAGCTCCCTATGAAAGCTTTTGGAATGAGACACCCAAACACCTTCCCAGCGTGGCAGCTTCAGCTCAGAGCTCAGGAATTTGGGAGGCTGCTCCCAAATCAGAGGCTGGTGCAGTCAGATGCCACCTCAGGCCGGCTGGGTGTCACCACAAAGCAGCAAGGCAAAGCCTGAAGACTGGAGGCACTGGAGCATCCCCACCCAGGCTCTGCAAATGCCAGGGAAGCTGGTAGAATAATGGGCCCATTTATTCCCCTGGGGGGGAAATGTCAGAAAACACTGAAATGAGAAAAAAATTGCCTCTTTGTTCTGCAAATGGTCATCATTGTGAGAAAGTTTATCCACCCTCTGGGAATTCATTCAGCATCATCAAAGAGAGGCTTTACAAAAGTGACTTCTTATTTACCCACAGTGATTTTACTAAATAATTTCTTTACTGGAAGGAAGGTGGAGCTCCCCAGACTGAGAGATGCTGTGTCTGTGCTCTGCAGAGGTGCAAAGGCACATCCTAGGGAAAGCCTGCTGCTGCTCAGAAGTGATTTAAGCCACTGTGAAATGCTGCAGGAGCTCCCTTAGCCATGGCAATGCACTCTCAAGGGTCAAGCCTTTCAATGGAGTTTCCACAGATTGCTCCACCCTTCCCAGGAAAGGGTGGTTAATCAGATGTTTGTGTGTACAGGACTTAACAACTTTGAAACGCACTGGCCAGCCAGGACCAGCCTGTGGGAGGCCTTGGGGCCAGCACAGAACAGCCGCGTGTTTTTAGAAGGATTTTATTTATGGCTTTCATGGCTGCTGCCTTCACAGGCCCTGCTAAAATCAGACCTGTGAATAGATATTCACTGAGGAAAGAGCTCTAGCCCCAAAAACCTTACACTGAGCACCTCAAACAGATGTGTTCCCATGGAAAGCATTTTCCTGCTCCAACAAAGTGTTGGTTACTGGTTGATGTAAAAAAAGCCTCTCGTCTTTTTGCCAGATTCATACCTTCACACTCATAAAAAGTATTGCATTGAATCCAACCAAGTAAGAAAATAGATGTTTTTTCAGCCTTCTTGGAGATTTTTTTAAGCTTTGAGGTGCATTATAGCCAAGTTTTGGCCAAACCACAACTCCACTTCTTACTGAAGAGCTGCTGGGACAACCAAAGGCTGTGAAGTCAGCCTTTCTTGGCAATAACCCCACTCTTCTCCAAGACACCCATCAGTTCCTCATGCAGACACCCCAGGAAGGCACAGCAATGAGCACCCCAGGGCATGTGGGGTGCCACAGAGCAGCTGCCCTGCCTGTGTTGGGACAGGTGGGTGTGGGGCTCCTTACACAAAGCCAAGTTCACAAGTGGGCTTCAGATAGACTTTAGCAAAAAGTGACTTATTTTCCACACTGAAATCAAATGCAAAGGGTGAACCCCCCCAACCCCTGCCCCCAGTTCTGAGTAATTTTGCAGCTTAGGAATATTTCACATTCTTCTCTCACCATAATGTGAAGGCCAGATATAACTTACTGATTAATGGGGGCCATGGAGTGCAATAAATGCAGCTTTAAAGGAAATTCATTTCACAGCAAGCACAATCAGTCTTTCAGAACCACACCCTCTGTATACACTGGGTATTTTTTGCCTGCAAATTTTAGAGCGCCTGAGGGAATTAGGTACCCAGGTCCCATCCAGAATCTGTTGGGTTTGGCTGTTTGGTCCCTAGAAATGCCTCTGTAACCCTCAGCCCCTGGGGCTGCCCCAGGTTGCCCTCTCAGTTTGCATAGGTAGGCTCCCCGAAATACCAATAAAATATTTTTACTCAGGTTTTATTTTGGTTTTTTACTATATTTTACTAGTGGAGGAGTGAGCTGGGGTCCCACAAGCACCATGTGAATGTGACTGGACTGAACTCCCCAGAGCATCTTCACCTGTGGCCAAACTAGGGAAGGGAAGCCCTGCTGCTGAGGAGCACAAGCACACTTGTTAGTGAAAGGTGCTGTTGTGCTTGGGGAAGCAGCTGATGGAACTTGTCTGGTGGTTCATGAGAGGAAAAAGTGACTTTTGATGTAAGGGATGAGAAATGTCAAAAGAGGAGCAGAACTTGTGCACTATAAATGTTCATTGGGAGTCATACAGCCAAAATTAAAATAAAAATACAGTAATACAAAAACCAAAGCACTGACAGAATCAGAATACAACCTGACACCTGTCAGTCAGTCAATGTGTTGGGAGCAGTCCCATTAACTGGTGGCTGCAGAGCTGCAGTGACAGATGTGGTTCAGTTGAAGCAGTGATGCTGTAGAAGGTGCAGTTTTCCTCTGAAGGTTCAGTGAAGATGGGCGTGGTTTTCCTCTGGAATCCAGTGGAAAAAGTCTGCTCTGATGTTCCAAATCTCAGATTTTGTCTAGGTAGGAAATGCTTGGCATGTCCTTTCCCTGGACATGCTCCAGCCCCTCTGGAGAAATCCCTTTTCTGTAGTGAGGCGCCCAAAACTGACCCCAGCATTCTGGGTGCAGCCCAGGGAGGAGGTTTTAAAGAAGAGCTCCGGGGATGAAAGAAGCCAGGACATCCACCTTTAAATACTGCCCTGGAGCTGCTGGTCACTGAGTACAGTAATTTCACAAGTATAAGGCACACTGAATTATAAGGCGCACTTTTTTTTTTTTTGCAGCGAGGACCCACGTGCAACAAAGTAACGAATTAGTAACAGAATCGCGCGATCGCGGGGTTTACTGGCAGCTGCTTAATTTGCAAACATTTTTCACGGATCGGTGCAACCTTTAAATGCAGCCCCAGGTGCCCTCCCCATGCTGTGGGCCCGGCACTCCCACCTGCCCCCGGCACTGGCTGGCACAGCTCTTGCAGCTCACCTCGCAGCCAGCACTTCTGGGTTGGCAAATTTCTGAACTTTGTCCATATATAAGGCACACTGGATTATCAGGTGCACTTCTGGGTTTCAATCAAAATTTTTGTCAAAAGGGTGCACCTTATAGTCGTGAAATTACTGTACTTGGGCAGGAAGGCTCCTCAGGAAACTGTCAGTCCCTGCCTGTCGTGGAGGAAGCCTCCTGCCTTTGACAGCCCAGGTGCTGTTCTGTGCAGTAAGCCTGTCCTTCCCTCAGCAGCAGAAGTGTCACAGACACACTCAGGCCAAGCACTGACACCACAGCACCCATCCTGCCTTGGGATCTCCCTGCAAGGCTTGGACTGAGCCTACAGAACCCCTCAGGACTGGGCTCGCTCTGACACATTTGAATCATTGATAGTGGGAGGAACAGCTGCTGTTTAGTGAGATGAATTCAGTCTGTGCTCCCTTCTGACAAACAGGTGTGCTTGGGTGGTGTTTGAAAGCAGCACTGTGCCCAGCAGGTGCCACAGAGCATCCTGGCCCTGTTCAGCCTGTGCTCCTCTGGGCTGCAGAACAGACAACTAGTCCAGTTCTCCTGTAGCAAACTGGCACTTACTAAAACCTGGTTCCACACTGTATAATTTCTATGGCTTTTATTAATGCAGACAGTATAGGCTCCATAAAGAAGAAAAATTACCAGTGGAAGATAAAACTAAAATACTAGTTGCATTACAATCACATTCTAGTGCTGCAATAAATTGCATGAAGCCAATAAAGCAAAACTAACTGAAGATATTTGACACAAACCAAAAATGAAATGAGAGTCATTATGCAGTCTGCTACAGGGACCTGCCTTGATGTAGTTAAAGCAATAAACTACCTGGGAGTAATCTTTACTTATTTTAAATTGCATATTCCAATTGCAAAGCTGTTTCTGGCATTTCTGCCACACTTACTTTACTCTGCTCAGAAAAAGAATTACATGTCTGGATAAGTCATGTCCTATTAAATGTGCATCATATCTGCAGCACTCATAAGTCACTTGAGTCATAATATTGTTTATTCTAACATTAGTCATTATTTTCTGTCATAAATTAGCTATTCTCCAGAAGAGTGGAAATGAGATGGAGCTGAGGTTGCAATTATTTCTTACATCCATGTTGGCACACGGAATAGATTAGATGGCAATCTCTACAGAGGAATTATCATCGGGCCATGGGTCAATTATAACAAATGTATTCATGCCGTTAGCCCCCAGGTATCTTCAATAATAAGAGTTTGCATTCCTTTCCCTCCCTAATTATTCTCCTCCATGGTCTGGCTGACCCACACATGTGTCAAAATAAGCAGCAGCAGTGCCTTTTGCAATATTCAAGGTTAAACCCTCGCAGCCATCATTTCCTGGCAGCCCCCTCTAATCCTCCCTGCCCACGGGATATTTGCATGCAAATACAGAGCACGGTGTGTCTGCCATGCAACCAGTCCTGCTGCTAATTAATTGTCTGTTGTGCTGCCTTTTTGAGCAGAGGGAGCAGCCCTCCCCTCTGCCAGGCAGGGGGGGGGGATGTGATTCCTTCCAGCCACCCCAGCTCCAGCTGCTGCTGGAATTTCCCTGTCCCAATTCCCTGTCCCTGCCACATGCACAGGTCACATCCCCATCCTGGACCTGCCCAGACCCTGCCTGGGCACCTGCTGTGCCTCACCCAGGGCTCAGGGCCCTGCACACACCCCGATGGAGCACTTTTGGCTGGGATGCATTAAGTCTTGTTTGTATACAAACCCCTTTTAGTTAAAATGGAGTGTTTTGCCCCAAAGGGAGCAGGCCATTACAGCAGTGAATGGTGCTTTATAAGACAGCTCATTCCCTCAGGGAAGAGGCAATCAGTTGTCCCAGCTGAAGACACATTCATACTTGAATTAAAAACCTTCAATAGCTGTTTTTCTAAATTGCTTCTCATACAGACTGAGATGCCAGGCTCAAAAAAAAAAAAAAAAAAAAAAAAAAGAGAAGAAAAAGAAAAAAGAGAAAAACAGCCGACTTGCACATCAGTTTGTTCCCTTAATAACACATGTATCCCCTGGGAATCTCTGTCTGTGGAAAACCAGAGCTCTGCTTCATCAAAGCTTCAGGTGCCCTCCACCCATGTGGGACCAGCTGTGCAGAGAAGAAGCTGGGCTGCCTCAGACCCATGGGCATCCTGTGCCAGGATCAAGTGGAAAAGCTCTTTACACAATCCCAGACTGGTTTGGCTTTAAAGGGACCTTAAAATCCATCTTGTCACCCCTGCCATGGCAGGGACAGCTCCCTCTACCCCAGGCTGCTCCCAGCCCTGCCCAGCCTGGCCTCGGGCACTGCCAGGGCACAGCCTCAGCCTCTCTGTGCCAGGGCCCCAACACACCGTGCTCTACTCTGGGCTGGTTTTTGCTCCATTTCACCCAGGCTGCCTTCCTGAGGAGGCATGGACTGCTCCATGTACTGCTCCCTCCTATTTTCAGCAGGGTGGGAAGGACTAGAAGTCTGTATAATCTCATTTTGGACACTGAGAGCAAGTATCTAAAAGAGACTGTAAATTCAGGGCAAGCCCATATGGGCAGATTCCATGTGGGATTCCCTGCACAGTCTCTCCACATCTGGTGATCCTCAACTCCCCACCTCCAGAGACATAGATAATGCCATCACATTTTACAGCTGTCAACAGATTTTGTCCCTCAGGTTCAGGCTGCAACTGGATAAAGCTGTGTCAATATTTTGTGTCCAAGGTGTTGTGTGACAGCAGTTTCAGCTCAGCAGCAAGCAGGGAAAATCAACATCTCCACTGGGGCTTTGGCTGGTGGCTCCATGTCCATGGGAAACACTGAGGAGAAGGACACAAGCAACCTATGCAAATGCTAAAGAAATTTTTTTTAGGTTTTAAAAATAGAACAGCTCTCAGGCATTGAAATAACACCATGAGCCCATGTCCCAAGGAGAACCTTGCCTCTTTTTCCATGGAGCCTGCCCTTGCCAGACTCAGACTCAGTGCTCACTGCCTTCTCTTCCTTACCCCTCATTAGAATTAAAACATAATAAAATTTACAAGGAATCTTTTTACACCTAGAAAATACCTTCCCTAGTGCCTTATAGAAAGGAATTTAATGTCCTCTTTCTGCAGCTCTGTTTGGCTAGGTGGGAGTTCAGATCCCACCCTTGCTCCCACTGAAGGCATTGACAGCACACAAAGCAGCTCCTCCAGAAAGGCCCTGGCACAGCTGGCCAACACCCCTCAGGAGCTGATGGGAGCCAAAAGGAAGAGAAAGAGAGGAAACCCAAGCAAGTTTAATAAGAGAAAAACACTGCTTTTCATAACCACTCTACTTGCTGCTTGGTGGATTTGCTGATTTACCTGTCATTGCCATCAAACCCAGGCATACACAGACATTGTAAGGGGAGCTGGGGTTCTGGGCTTGGAAAGTGACAATATTCTGTATTTACACAATATTTCCAGATTTCTGGATGTGAGGTCTATGTTCCAAGGCTGTGGCTTGTTTTATCTGATCATCTACAGGCTGCAGCTGCACCAGGAGCTGTTGGAGGCTAAAGCCACCTCAGCTCTGGGAAATCAGTGACTGCTTGTGCTGTGAACATACAGCTACTCACCCCACCTGAAGCTGTCTCCTAAGGTGGGTGAGAGCTGTGGGTGCACTGGCCAACCTGCCAGGACACCCAAATCCCTTCTTTGCTGCAGCACATCCTGGCAAACAGCAGCCACTCTCCCTGGGAAGCAAGTGGGGCTGGAGGTTTTGCTTTCTGTTTGCAGAGTAAATAAGAGCCAGAAATGTGCAATTCTACTTCAGAGCAGACTCAAGAGGTCTCATCTTGTGACTGAAGCATTCACAGTGCTGAGCACAGATGCCCTCCTATTCACCTTTAAAGTCTGCATCCTTTCTGTGCTTCCCACGCGTCCTTTGCCTTCACCTCCAGGATGTCTGTCTTGCTTTTGAAATATCACTGCTCTCCTACTGCTAAAGTATGTGGAAGGATGAATCTTTTATCTCCCTTTTATATTTGGGAGGTTGATTCTGGGTTCATTGGTTAGTTTTAAGATGTTACAAAAGCATCTGCCTGGTGGGATTTAAAGATGACAACCCTCCAGTGTTATTTCAGTGCAGGTAATGGCAAGTAGATCCCCCTGCTTTCTTTACACACTGTGAGGAGGAAAAGCCTGTCTGGAATAAGGATGTAGAGATAAGAAGAGATTAGAGATTCAAGCTGAAGGCAGCCTGCTTGCATGGAGAGCACAGGGAGCAGCACAGCTAAGCCCAGCTCTGCCCTTGTGGGCAGCCCTTCTGCAAATGATGCCCCAGAGCAGCTGGGGCTGCACCTCCTGCCTTTGAGGATTTCCCTCTGACAGGAACTCTTCCTGCAGCCCCCCTGGCTGCAGATCCTGGCCTGAGCTCCATAAGGACATGAGATCTGTTTCTGCTGCTCGTGGAGACAGGCACAGGTTGGGCTGCAGGCTGCCCTCCAGGGAAGCTGCTCTAAACATCTCATGTACCTTCCCACTGGAAAAACATGGGGTTGGATTGATCTGGAATTGCTCAAAGAAATCTGGAGAGCTTTCCATGGCATTTCACCTATATAAAAAAGGCGTGGTAACAAAATCAATGATTTCTGAAAAGTGCTGATGCTGTGCACTGTTGTTTTACAGGTAACTTGGGTGTAAATGTTTCAGTTTTACCAGGTTGCTTGGCACGACTCAAGAGCTCTGCAGGTCTGAAGCACCAGTCTGACTCAGGCTGCTCAGCTCACTCCAGAGAGCCTGCCCACACCCACAGTTGAGAGCAAACCCTGCTTTATTCTCCTCTGCTTTGTTTCTCAAACACTGAGGAGAGCTCCAACTTCATGCGAAGTTGAAGTCATCCAATTTTCTGGATCAAAGTGTCTCCTGTTTTTGTTGTAATGAAGCAATTTGACACTTTTGGTAATACAAACATTCCCAACTCTAATTAGAGGGGCAGCTGTTCTCATTATCTCCAGAAAACTCTTCCAGATTAGTGCAAGAACATGGCCAAAAATCACAGGACACCAGAGGATGGGAATATTTCCTTCCCGCAAGGCTCTTCTGTTTGCTGCAGCTCCCCATCCCCCTGCTCCATACTGACAGAGGAGCCACAAAAATTCCTGGTTTTGGTGGTTGCCAAAGCCAGCAGTGAGGCCACTGGGGAGTGCTGGTGCAGGCTGGGGACCAGTACTGAACTGCTTCAGTCCCTTCAGCAGAAGCTGAGCAGGGACACAGTGCCAGGTGAGCTCTGTGCTGCTGCTCCAGGCCTGGCATCCAAGGACAAGGAGCAGAAGCAGAGAAGGGAAGGTGAGACTGGTGCCTTGGTGCCATGAAGTTCTGGAAATGCCTGGGAGGTGCCTGAGGTGTCTGTGCGGGGCTGGGGCCACGTGCCAGGACAGGTTTGGCTGTGGGTCAGTTCTTGTCACTCCAGAGCTGGGGGAGCAGAGTCTGAGCTCAGCCTTGGGCAGGAGGGAGCATTAAGGGAGGCAGCTGTGCCAAGATGTGGAGCTGTGAACCCAAAATTAGAGACAGCTTTGGCTTCACCTTCCATGGCTGGTCAGGGACCAGCAAGCTGCAATCCTGTCTCAGTTCCTCACGGAAATTGGGGAGGCTGCAGCAGATTCCTGGTGTGCAGGTTGTGTCCATCTTGCAGAGACTGGGGAGATGAGCAAAGCTCCTCCCTGACCCTGCAGCACAGCAGAGGATGCTGTAGCCAAGAGACAAGGGCTGGATCCCAGCCATGGGCACCCTGGGCTCTCACTCACCCCTGCGGTGCCCAAAAGCAATTTATTCATTTTGTTTCCTGAACAGTATTAAGATGAATATCAAAATATAATTGTCTCAACAATCTTTGGGCTTTTACTTATCAGCTGATGATAAGGCTATCGAGGGGTATGTTCATTTGTCTGCACATCTCTGTAATCCTATTAAGTTGAGAGTGATAACTGTTAAACTGTACGTACACACAGCCGGGCACACATTTGTTGAGGAAAGTATTTAACACACACATGCACAGGCACACACTGTCAGTACAATTCCCTGCTGCAAGCCAGGCTAAGTGCCTCTGCATGGAGAACTGACTCAAATAGCCATGGATCACTCAGGGTCAAAGACCCCTCCTAGCAAAACATTAGGAATGCTGCTGGAGCTAAACAGGGCAAAAAGAAACATTTCCCCTTGCATTTTATTCTGAATTTCCTTCTGAGAAGAGGGAATTTTCCTGACTCTGTGTTTCATACCTGGAATCTGTGGGACCAAGCTGGGGCAGAGCTGTCCTCATGCTTAAATCTACAACTGGTGCTTCTGTCAGCACTGCCCATGGGACAAATCCACAGAGGACAGGAGGTTTCTCCCCTCTTCTAGGCTGTATCTAAATCAGGAGAACCCATCTGGGAAAAAAAACACAGCGATTTTCACCACCAAAAATAAATGTCCTGGGTTTTAACAGCAAAGGAAGAGCAAGGCTGATCTTTCAGCCCCAAACTTGGCAGAAGTACAGGTTGGCTTTTCTCCAAAAGCTGGACTTCAGTAGCTGCTGCCCAGGTGCAGAAATGTGGTGCAGGACAGGCTGACAGTCTGTGGTGCAGGACAGTGTGTCAGTGTGTCAGTCTGTGACACAGGACAGT
>VRYO01000577.1:2609028-2708308 GCA_009812075.1 Sialia sialis | reverse complement strand
GTCAGTCTGTGACACAGGACAGTGTGTCACTCTCTGGTACAGGACAGTGGGTCAGTCTGTGAGTCTGTGGTGCAGGACAGGCTCTCAGGCTGTCAGTCTATGGCACAGAACAGTGTATCAGTCTGTAGCACAGGACAGTGTGTCAGTCTGTCAGTCTGTAGCACAGGACAGTGTGTCAGTCTGTCAGTCTGTGGCACAGCACAATGTGTCAGTCTGTGGTGCAGTCATGGCCCAGCAGGATGTGACACTGCCCATGGGGACAGGGACATGACCCTGCTGGGACTCAGCCCTGGCTGGCTCCAGGGCTCAGGCAGTGACCTGGCCATGCTGCCACAGCTGTGGGACTGTCTGGTGTGTGCAGAGCTGTCACACCACTGCCACCACTGTGGGATGTGGGGGGATGGTTTGTCAGACAGTGCAGAAGGCAATTTTCCTCAGTGAACTACAGCTGTATAGATTGGTGAGGAGTGGAGACAGCCTTGCCTGCCCAGTGAGGAAGGGGGTTATAAAAGAGTGGCTAGCTGGTTTAGGGCTAGCTGGAGCTGGAACTTGAGATCCAGAGTCTGCTGCAGGCTGGGCTGGGCTGGGCTGGGCTGGGCTGTGAGCA
Source organism: Sialia sialis (assembly GCA_009812075.1). NCBI lineage: Eukaryota > Metazoa > Chordata > Aves > Passeriformes > Turdidae > Sialia > Sialia sialis. Next base: position 2,707,701 of record VRYO01000577.1, on the reverse strand, counting down.
GGAAGGGACATGTGGTGGTGCAAGGGACAGACAAGGTAAGAAGATGCTGTGTGAGGGACAGACAGGGTTAGGTGGTGGGTAAGGAATGGGTTGGGGGTTAATCCTGCAGAAGGAAGAAGGGAACTTGCGGAGAGAAGTAGGAAAGTTGTCAGTGCAGTGCAGAGTTGCCTGAGAGAAGTCCACTGAAAAGAGGCATGAAAAACTATTAGTATAAGACTGGTGATGATGCCAGTTGTGTCCATCTTGACATAATTTCTACAGTGGGACTGTATCCACAGCTGAGACACCACTGCCTCACCTCCCTGCTGTGCTCTCCTGACACTGGAAACACCTCCCAGCCCCCAGGGGGTTTAATTCCAGTGTGTTCAAGTGCAAAAAAAACCTGCTTTCCTTTCCTCAGCCCCTGCACTCCCCACCACACTGGGACGCCCTCTCCAAAGACAAGCCTGCAGCTTTAGAGTCCATCTCAAAATCTCCATTGCAAACTGCAGCCCTTAGGTAAAGAAGTTACTCAAGGAACTGTTTCTGCTTGGCGCCTCTCTGTCCTGGGAATTCATGTGGCACCAACCCACTGCCCCTGCCCTGCCAGGGAGGTACAGCCACACCAGACCCCTGTGTACAGCCACACCAAATCCCTGTCTACAGCCACACCAGATCCCTGTTTACAGCCACACCAGAGCTTTGTCTACAGCCACACCAGACCCCTGTGTACAGCCACACCAAATCCCTGTCTACAGCCACACCAAATCCCTGTGTACAGCCACACCAAATCCCTGTGTACAGTCACATCAGACCCCTGTGTACAGCCACACCAGATCCCTGTTTGCAGCCAGCTCCACCCCTGCCCGTTCTTTGTGCTTATTCTGGAGAAGCCTCACGATGTGCAGGTACCCAGCACCTGCAATCCCCTCCAGAGACCATTTTCTGCATATTGTCTCCCTAAATTACTCTGAATTCATTCTCAACAGTTTATCCAGATACCTCCTAGCATTAAAAACACCATTCCAAAACAAAGATATTGCAGCCAAGAGGCTGGGAATAAGGACTCACATCCTGAGTCTCCCCCTCCAAAGCCTTGGCTGCAGGAGGAGCTGTATGAGCTGGGAAAGCCTGGGGAGACCACCGAGCCAGCACATCTCCCTCTCATGGAGCATCTCCCTTCCATTCCAGCCTTGAAATTTGAGTCCAGCTGGGCACTTTTCATAGCATCACAGAATGGTTTGGGATCTTTAAAGGCCATCCAGGCAACTCCTGCAGTGAACAGGGACATAAACAGGGAGTGCTCAGAGCCTGGAGTGTGGCCAGGCATGGATGGGGCATCCACCACCTCTCTGGGCAACCTGTGCCTGTGTTTCACCACCCTCATGCTGTCAATGGCTTCCCAGTTTTAACTCTTCTGCCCGCCATGTGCACAAATATCTGCTGTGCTCTGGCACTGGAACTTGCCAGGGCCTTGGGGCCAGGAGCATCAGTAGCAGGTGGCATGGAACACTCTGGATTTTGGACATCAGTAAATCTGGTTGTACTGTGCTTACAGCACTGGTGAGCCCTGAGGTGGGAAGGGCTCCTGGGACATATTTCCTTAATCCAGGCTGGGAGGCACAAAGCACTCAGAAAGGAGCTGTAGTTTGTTGTCACTGGGGTGAGTGGGGCTGTCAGGAGGCAGCCAGGAGAGGCTCATTCCCTGAGGAGCAGAGGCTTCTCCCTGACTCTTGTTAAACACTGAGCTGAAATGCAAAGTGATGGAAAAATATAAGGAAAATAAGGCAGGAAGTAGCTTTAGATACATTGATAATTTGGGCAAATCACTCCTATGGACCTTCTTTGATTATGTTATCTGTTCAGTCTCCCTTACTAAGTGCTGCTATCACACAAGCATAATAAAACAAGAATATATAAATGGAAGGAATTAAGAGCCATCCTATTGGGACCAATTTAATCTTTGCTTCATTTAAAAGGAGAACATGGCTCCCTTATCTAATGTACATAAAATTGTTCTTTATTCCCCAGGTTTACATAGAGATGACAGATCTATATAAATATGGATCTGCTGCTTTTCCCCATTCTGTTGTGAGAAGAGCCACCTTCCACCACATCCCTTCTGTGCTCTGGGCACTTGAAGGAGAGTCTCCCTCCTGCCCTGTGGTGTTGTGAGAAAGGAGAATGAGAATATGGCAGCACCCTTTGGAAGACACAAGCTCTGGAGTGGAAGTTTGAAGGTAAAAAAGCAATGAGACCAATCCCAATGGTGCTGAAGCCAAAACAGCTCCTCCCAAGGTCACTTCACTCCCATCCATCTTTGCCAGCTCTGCTTTTGGGGAGTTACAGAGCAAATCCACAGAGGTTTCTGAGCTGTACAAGACAGGCAGGAAACCATAAAGTCTCTGTGAAGTGTCATGTTTAGGCTACTCAGAGTGAAGAGGAAACAGTTTAACTGGGGAATTATCAAAAGCAAAGACACCCCTGCCAGGACAAGGATCCTGCTGAGCAGGGGAGGGCAGCTCTGGACTTCCTCCCCTGGAAAGGCTGAACCATGGGCTCAAGGGTGTTGAGAGAAGATTTAGAACAACCACCAGAAACCGTTTCTGTCTTCAGAGATTCAGGTTTTTAAGTTAAAACTCAGTTATCACCAGCAAACAGACTTTCCCACACCCAAAGATATAAACTGAAGCTGTGGAAATGTGAAATGTGCATCTCAGTCAAGCGCAGTGTCCCTCCTAAACTTCTTACTGGTCCTGTTAACATCACTGAATAGGACCCGAGACACTGAGGGTTCACATCCCTGCCCAGATGAAATTGTCTCCTTTTCTACAGGACACATTCAGAAATGTGGAGTACTCCTGTCTTACTCATTTCTGAGCTGGGGAAAAAAAGAAGTATTTGTGCTTTCAAACATGCTGAAAGCATCAGAGGACTCCCTGCTCTTTCAAACCAACTATCATAAATGCAGTTTCAAAGTGTTTCTCTCTGCTAATATCCAGTGGCTTTTTAAAAAGCAGCTGACAGCAGTGCTGGAATGGCTAATGCCTAATTAGCTAATGGGTAATGATGCTCCTGTGAATGAGGCTGACATTTCACTCTGTAATTATCATCCAGGCTGATTGCAGTCCCACAGTGGGCAGTGCAGAGCCCTGGGACAAGCCTGGGGAATGGCAGGGCTGGGGGGATGCTCCCACGGCCATGGGCATGTCCCCTGTGCTGCCCTCCCAAAATTGGGGCAGCAGGGCCATGGTTTTGGCATGGCTGCCCTTCCCCACACCCCCAGGTTTACAGATCTGAGCTGAAAAAGAGGAATTTTGCTGGGTGTTCCAGGCAGCCTGTGAGAAGCTCTGCCCTGGGTCACAGGCCTGTGTCTCCATCAGGAGGAGTCTGGATGATGGAGACTGGAGAAATCCCTCCCTGCTTTGCTGGGACTCATCACAAAGCCTTGAGGAATAACAGGCTGGTATAACATCCTGAAGCTGAATGTTTATATGCTGCATTAACCCTAAAAACGTCAAAGTCCTCTCTTTGAGCAGGTTTGGGGTTCGGCACACTGCTGGGAAAGATCTGTTTGTGCCATGTTTTAGTCTCCACATCACTGTGTCTTTTTTCTTTTGCAGGAAAATCTCAGTTTTGTTCCTTGGGCCACCAAAAAGTGAACACTAATTTATAGGTATTGGGGGGTAGGGGGGTTAATTCCAGTGTGTTTAAGTGCAAAATCAACCCCTCTGGAGTCTCTGCTTTCCTTTCCTCAGCCCCTGCCCTCCCCACCACACTGGGACACCCTCTCCAAAGACAAGCCTGCAGCTTTAGAGTCCATCTCAAAATCTCCATTGCAAACTGCAACTCTTGGGAAAAAAAGGTTGCTAGAGGATCTGTTGAACAAAGAGCCACCAATGGGAACCTTCACCCATTTTCCTGGGGTTTTAGGGATGCCCCAGGCTCCTGCTCCCACAGTGCAGAGGCTGCTGGGGAGCTGGGAGAGCTCTCACATGGACACAGCTCTGCAGGATCCCTGGCAGGTTTTGCTCCCATCCATCTCCAAATCTATAGTTTCATGCACTGCACTCTGACTTTTAGACATGTTAGATATTCCCAGATAAAGGAGCTTGCTGGGGCTGAGCATTTCTAGGGACAGAGCCCTGTCACTGGAACAGGGATGTTCCTGCCCTGGGGAATCCTGACCCAGCCCTTCCTTCAACAACCCTTGGCAACATGACCACACACATCCTGCACACCTTTGCTTTTCCACTTCCCTGTTGCTGGGAGAGGTGGGGAGATGTGCCAGTGCTGCCAAAGGCTGCTGATGTCAGAGGGTATGTGTGAAAGGGTTTATATGTGAAAACAGGAGTTCCTGCAATACAGCACTCAATTGGCAGGCTAAAAAATAATAGTCATAAAAATAATAATAACTATGGTTATTAATGAGCAGAAGGAGCCTATGGAGCCCTGGGAGACACATTAGCTGTTTGAACAAGCAGATATTTCTGTCCCTCCCTCCCTCCCTATGTAATCAATGTGTATTTATTTCTTTATTTAGCTCAATGCTCACCCTTTGAGGAGGAGATGAAAGTGTCAAGATGATCTTCTCCTTATCGTGCCCTGCACAAGGGAAAGCTTTGAAGATACAATATGCAGAAACACTGGGCTCTCTGGTGACTTCTCCAGATTTAATTAGCCCAACCTTCTGTATGGATCCTGCCTCCCCCTCCAGACACCCCTTTTTTCCCCCTCCCCAGCCTCAGACAAGCTTCTGGACTCACTGGCAAAATAGCAGCTGCTCAAGCCCTCCATTTAATTCAGAGCTTGGCTCTCCAAGATGAGCTAAAAAAAAATGCCACCCCAAAGATGGAGCTGCTTTTAGCATTATACACGGGCTGCAACTGCCAAAGAAAGTTTATCTTGGAGCCAATGTGAGCTCTGTTGCTCCAAGTTAAATATTTCCATTAAAAAAGTAGAATGAACTATACTGTGGGACTTCCAATTGCTTCCTGAAATATTAAGAAGGAATATCTTTAAACATTCATATTTTGTTACAGTGCTGAAGTCTTTCTAAGGGAGGGTTATTTTTTGAGCTGTGTATTTTTCTCTGCATAATTGGAGCCTCTGATCTGTGCCTGTACTCCGTGCTCCCAAAACTCACTGTGCACCAGCAACCTTCCTTCCAAAGCCATCAATAAAAATTCTGCTTTTTTTTTTCTCTTCCCTGCTGTTGCTGCTGGCAGGAGGCACCAAGGACACCTGTGTTTGAGCCTTGAGGTCAGTGCCCATCCTGTGCTGAGCCTCGGTGGCCCCACAGGGCTGCAAAAGCCTGGTCCTGCAGCAGCCACATCCCCTGGCACACCCATGGGTGTGCTCCCATTGCCCATCCCACATGGAGCAGCAGTGGGAGCTTCCCTGTGGCCCAGCCCATAGCCCATCCATCCTCCCTGGCATCAGGGAAGCTGCTTTCAAAAGAGCAGATCAGGAGAGCAGATTTAATGCTGCAGTCATGGTAGGGAATGGGGAAAAAAATTAAAAAGAAGAAGAAAAAGAGAGAGAAAAATGATGTTGCTTCCAGGCCATTTGCATGTTCATTTCTCAAGAGAATGTGACACTTTATCCTTTTTCTCAAATTAACTTCTGTGTCACAGGCAGAATAAAAAGATTCAATAGAGGGGAACTGAAACATGGTGAAATGAAAGACTGGGAGCCTGTGTGCATGGAGCATGTGTTTGTGATCTACAGGAGCCAGGGGAGGGACAGCCCTGCAGCCCTGCTCTGTCAACCATTGCTCAGCAGCTTGCTATGCTGGCTTCACCTTACAAGGTCTCCCACAGGTCCTTTTTTTTTCAGGTTTTTTTCTCACCCCTCTTCAGAGCAAACAAAATGCTTTCCTGAGGTTGGAGCTGCTCAATCTTTCACATACTCAGTGGGAGAGTCCCCAGGGATCAAGGGCTGGTCCTCAGCTGGATGGTCAGCTCAGGGGGGACATCAGATCCAGCAGACAGAGCCAGCAGGACAGAGCCAGCAGGACAGCCCCAGCACAGCAGGACAGCCCCAGCACAGCCCCAGCACTGGCTCTGGAGGATGAGCTGGTCCTTGCCCACGGGCTCAGCACGGGTTGGCACCAGAGGCTCAGGGAGCAGAGATTCAGAAGGTAGCAGGAAGAACCTGAGACAGGATTACAGAAAGGAGGGGTCTGTGTGGTGCACTGGGCAGGGCGACACTGTGTTTCACAGCAGTATCACCCACAGCTCCAATCCAAGCCCTAGGCTGGGACCCATCCAGTGGCAGCCTGAGACAGTGGGGGTGCAGCCTGGACAGGAGTTTGGGGAGACCCTATGGAACCTTCTGGAGCTTAAAGGGAATCCAGGACAGCTGGAGAGGGACTTTGCACAAGGGGCAAACTAACAGAGGGGAGGGTTGGATGGGATATTGGGCAGGAATTGTTCCTGTGAGGGTGCTGAGACCCTGGCACAGGGTGCCCAGAGCAGCTGTGGCTGCCCCTGGATCCCTGGCAGTGCCCAAGGCCAGGCTGGACAGGGCTGGGAGCACCTGGGACAGTGGGAGGTGTCCCTGCCAAGGCAGATGAGTTGCAATGAGATGAGCCTTAAGGTCCCTTCCAGCCCAACCATGCTGTGATGACCCCCTGGATTTTGCTGTCCTGGGCTGGCTCTGTGCCCTTAGGCACCTCCCTGAAGCACCCTGTGGCCATCGCTCCATCTGCTGGGACACCCTGCTCCCAAATCTGCCTTTGCAAAAGCAGCCAAGTCCTGCTCTTCAGCATCCCTGCAAGGGGCGGCCAAACCCCAGCCTGGGCAGTGGAGACCTGAGAGTTCCTGCTGGGGTGAGTATATATTGCTGTTAATTAGTCATGTAGCTTTGAAAAATCAGAGGGATTTTTTGGGGCATTAGAGGGGGACAGGGAAGAAAGAGCAGAATGAGAGCTCATTTCTCTGAGACCTGCCTCCCAGCTGGCTGAAGCACTGACCTCCACAGCTGTGCCATGGGGAAGTACAGCTGCCTTCTCTGCATCACATATGCTTTGGGTTGGGGGTTTTGGGAGGGTTTGAGTTTTGTCTTATTATTTTTCAGGCTTTTGTGCCTTCAGAAAGCAAAACTCACCAGCCTGTCTTCACATTTCCCTCCTGCAGCAACAGAGAAAGGGTGTTACAGCCTCCAGCTTCACTGAAAGCTTCATCAATTATAACGCCCACTTCAACTCCATCCCCATTCCTGGTCAAGGTGGCTTTGGGAAATCAGAAGTTCTGAGAGAGAGGAAGCCTGTCTGTCCCTCAGGCACCCCCATTCCTTGTGGAATGCAGGACTCTGACCCTGTGTCAGTGTTTTAGGGACCTCCAGCCCCGAGTCCTGTGAGCTCACCCCTCACTGCAGCCTGCTGTGAACAGCCCCAGCCCAGGAAAGCTGTGCAGAGGTGAACACCTCGAGCTGCTGGGGCTGACAGGCAGCTGGGAATTATTTGTCTGTCTAGGACTGCAATTAAACCTCCAGGGACAGAAGTATTGAGGTGTTTTGGCTCAGGGCTTTGTGGTTTTGGGTGTGTGCTGAAGGGACCTTTGACCTTGCTGGTGCACTTGAGGAGGAAAGGGGATGTCAGTGCTCCTTCAGAGAGATGCAGAACATGCACATCACTGCAGCAGGGAGATTTATTTCACTCTGAGGGTCCACAGCACAGTCAGCTCTATCAGATTTTACCCCCTAAGCGCCTGGGCGAGTGTGGGTGTTCCCAGGACACAATTCCTCTCTCATTACATGGAGGACTCACATCCCACCTTGCCTGCTCCTCCTCAGCACTGCTGAGGCTACAGGACAGCCCTGGCTGAGGATCCCACTCCAGGGTCTCTTTGTCAACCTCAGCCCTGGCCTTTGCTCCACCAGCATAAAAGGAAAGCAAAACATTATTAATTGTAGTGTACGAGCTAAAAAAAATTGAGAAGAATTTCCATTTTTTTTTTTTTTTTTTTTTTTTTTTTTTGCTTTTAAAGCTTGGAAGAAAGAAGCTAGAAGTAAAGAAAAGCTCTTCTTCCCAGCTCTCAGCACAATTCAGATGGAGGACCCTCAGATGGAGGATGCCTTTCCCACCAGCTGCATGTAGGTCAGGTCCTGTCTGTGCAATAAGGGACAGGATTTACTGTGTGGAAAATCAGACAGTGAGAGAAGATGAGGCTCCCAGTGCCTGGCTGTCCATGGATCAGGAGAGGACACAGGACAGGCTCTGTCCCTCCCCACACTCCTGGAAAACAGCCCAAACCCTGCCCCATGGAAAGCACAGCTCTCCTGGCTGAAAGGAGCCACAAAATCTTTTCTCCAGATCAATTGCAACTCCTGGTGAAAGACAGCTAGCTGCAAAGAGGAGCTCTGAGTTTAAAGCAGACCTTGAATGCACAGAAGGCTGTTCAGCTGGACAGTGCTGTGAGAGGGGAGGGTGTCTGCCCCAAATTCCACCTCACCCACATGGCCAAAGGGCTTTCTGCATCTTCACCTACTAAAGATATCCAAGGCTGGAAGTTAAAAGAAATTAAATATTTAGCAGTTGCATTAAGGCACCTTGGGATGAAAGTGTGTGGATACAAAGCTGTCATCCCTTCATCATCATGGTTTTTATGTAGCAGACGTGTCTTGTTGGCAAGGCAACTTTTGTGTTTTACATCAGCCTCATAAATCTCATTAAGATGCCTTTTCTAAACCATCCATGCCAAAAGCCAGGAGCAGGCACCCACTGGACATCACCCCAGGTCCCTTGGGGTTCTTCTCACCAAAGCTCCCAGCAGGGATGGCTCCTGATGCCTCCTGAGACACCTACAGCAGGACCAGCACACACCTGGCTTCCCTAAAGGCTCCTGCAGGTTTTAAACATGCATTGGGCTACATCCAGAATTTCTTTCCCCAACCATAAACACAACAAAACAAACCCACTTTTCAGCTTGTGGCCACGGAGAGCTGTACCCTGGCAAATTCATCTGCAGCTGGACAAACAGGAGCTGTGTCCTGCAGAACTCCTCATGTTAAACCAGCCCTTACCCCTGCAGTGCCTCAGCCTCTGGGGGTGCCAGCAGAGCCTCCTCCTCCTCTGGGACAGGGCTGAACACCCCGGGGTCAGGCTTTAACCCTGATGCTTTGGCTACCTGAAGTCAAACACCACTGGTTTCCTGGAGACAGGGCAGAGCTGTGGGAAACACACAGTTAGGACATATACATTTTTAAAATGCACAGTATTGTGTTTCTGGGGAATCTTTAATTCAAACTGATTAAATAATGATCCCCTGTAGTGATTTACCCTTTCAAATACCCACTCCAGGAGTAATTCAGAGTGCTGGCAGCACTACAGGCTCACTGCACATCTCACATGAGCTTGCAGGACTGACAAACTCTCACAGGGGCAATGTCTCCCTCTTCAATAGCACAATCAGTTTAATTTAGTGCTGGGCTTTACTGTCCCATGGACACTCTCCTTTTCCATAACATTTGGTGGCATCTGGCCCACAGCTGCTTCTCAGGGGGTCCCACCAGCCTCTGGAGCAGAGATATCCCCACTTTCCTGGCAGCAGAGTCCATGGGAGCTGCTGTCAGCCTGGTCCAAGTGTGGGGAAGGAGGGATGGGGGGAATGGATGGATGGGATGGAGGGGAATGGATGGGAATGGAAGGGATGGAGGGGAATGTATGGGGGGAATGGAGGGGATGGAGGGAATGGAAGGGATGGAGGGGAATGGATGGGAATGGAAGGGATGGAGGGGGGAATGGAATGGATGGAGGGAAGGGTTGAGGCCAGGCTGCACCCGCAGGCAGCCCCTGGCTTGCAGCCATGGGCTGTTTCCCAGAGAGCTTCCTCACAAATAACTCAGCCTGTGAGCCTCTCCAGGGCTGATGAGAACATCTCCATGCACATACAGGTCTGCCTGACTTTCAAGAACACAGGTCATTCTCCCTGGAATATATTGATGAAAACAATCCAGAAATAAGGACTTGGGGACAAGGAAGAGGAGCATTTGTTTGAGTGGACACACTGGTTCTGCAGGGAGAAGCATTTCTGTCAATGAGAGAGAGGCAAAGGAGATTGCTCCTCACAGACCCAGAGCACAGGGCTTGCTCTGTGGGGCAGCCCTGGCGCCTCTCTCTCTCGCTACAGTCTGGCCACTGAGGCCAAAGGAGGCAGATTGGGCAGAAAAAGGAGGAAGAAAGGGTGCTGAAGTCAGTTCCTGGCCTCTCCAGAGGGCAGGGACACAGCAGCAGCCTCAGCTCATTCCCCATCCCATCCCATCCCATCCCATCCCATCCCATCCCATCCCATCCCATCCCTCCCCTGGTGAAAGCAGCTGCTTCAGACCAAAGACAATGGCACCAGGCTTGACTGGAGAGGGGCACTCATGTCCCAGTGCCCAGGGCTCCGTGCTCACTCACATCAGCACACACAGCTCTGTGGGTGTGAGGCATGAGCAGGGCCTGGTGGCCAGCAGAGCTGCTGAAAGGAGCATTTGGAGACCATTTATCCTCCTAAACTGAATCCAGCTCCTTCCCAGCCAGCAGCAGGCACACAATACAGCCCCACAAATGGCTTTTGAAAGTTGTCCTCCCCATTGTCCCCATTCCCCTCTTCCTGTTGTTGGATTTAGCAGGTCCTGGGCTATCACAGTCACTTTTGGGGATGCCCTCTGGGGGACAATTTCATGTGCCTGGGAGTGAGGTTATTTTCTACCACTGGCACAGGTAGGATGTGTTTTTTGGGAGGAGAGGAGCCTGTTCATATACCAACTCCTGCCCTGTCCACAGCAGCAAGACCCCATGGCATCCAGAGCCGTGTGTGACACAGGAATGTGGGACACGGGAATATGTGACATGGGAATGTGGGACAAGGGAATGTGTGACATGGGAAATGCTCAAATGAAGGTGTGTGTGCAGAGGCAGCCCCCAGAATTCAGAAAGGCGTCCTGCTGAAACCCTTCACATGGCAGCCCCCTCAACGCACTCTCCTCCAGTTTTCCTGAGTTTCAGCCCAAGAGCATCCCTTGCAGCTCTATTTATTCTGGCCATAAACACTCCTGGCAGCATTCATCAGTGGAGACAGGTCTGCCTCAGTTCCCCTGCCCAATTAGTGCCACTCTGCAGCAAGGAGCAGCAGCCCCCAGCCACAGAAGGCAGCTCAGCATTGCCCCTGGCTACAGAATGCATCACACCTGCCTGCCTCTCACTGTCTTGGGTGAGCTGAACCCAATGAATATTTCAGTAGGCTCTGCTTGCCCAGGATACTATTAATTTTGGAGTCCCTGTAATCCAATTCCTTTTCCTCCAAGTGGGTAGTGATTATTAATTTCACAAGCTATGCTTCCACTAGCTCCTTCCCAGTCCCTTGTGGCTAAGGAATATTAATCCACATTCATCCTGTCATTCAGCTGCCCAAGAGACTCTGGTGTGAATAGTATTATTATGAATACCACTGCTCCCCACGTGGTTATTGCAACTTAAAGGCATACAGGTGGGTTGCAAAGGTCATTTGCAGAATAGCACCTCAGTCCTGGTGTTCAGAAAAATAAAACAGGGCCCAGGCAGTGCTTTTTGAAGCTGTTTCTCCAGGTTCTGGACATGCTGATGCTGGTCCTGCCTTGCCAGGGCACAGGTGACAGATAATCCCAGAAAATCTTGGACCTATGAAGATCCAAGAGCAAGAGATGAGCTGAAGCCTTGTCCCAGCATATCTAGCAGCCAGCAAGGAGCAAATAGTTCTTCTGGGGAAATTGGGGAAAAAATTAATTATAAAATCCAAACATGATCTGTCTATTTAAATAAAATGCCATAATACCCTGGAATGTAATCACTTTTGACACCCCAACCTTATTATCAAATTTGCTTGAAATTAGGCAATTCATTTGAGTTCTGCTGGAAAGGCAGAAGATGGAAGAAAGCAGCTGTTACATTTCTTTGCATTTCTTTCCCAGGCAGCCAGGTGAGACACATTTCAATCAAATATCTCATGGAGGGGTTTGACAGCCCATCAAGGTTCCCTTGAACGTGGGGCACTAAGTGGCAGAGAGATAAACAGAAAAAAGAGCTCCAGGAAATAAAGCATTAAATGATAAACAGCCCCAAGGTCTCCTGCTCTCTCACAAGGGTCAGGGCACACAGGGAGTGACACAGGGAGAAGGTGAAGCAGTGTTAAAGGATCCTGATGGATCACAGGCTCAGCTTGTGGAATTTCCACTCTGGTGCTGAAGGCAGAGCTCAGCCAGAGAATCTGCAGGGCTGCCAACCCTCCTGAATCACCCTGCTCCTCTTTAGCTTCCACCCCGAAATAAACTCCAGTGCAGGTGAGAGCCAGCCTCACACCAGAGCTTGTCTCTTTGCTATGCCACAAGCCATGCTGCAAACAGGACCCTTTGCAAGGCCAACAGCATCTCAAAGCAGAACATGGCTCAGTTTTGTTACTGAACGCTTTTGGCAGCTGACATGGGCTGGAGGCTCCACAGATGTAACTGCTTTTGCAGTTTTTCCTCCTAGAAGAATGCAGCCTTCCCAAATTGTCAGCACTTCAGCCAGCACAGGCCTAGCAAAGGCACCAACACAATTACAAAAGCAGAGGAGGGAAAGATCGCTCCCTCCCAGCCCTCGTCCGGAAAGGACAGAAGTAAATCCCAGGGCTGCTGAGTTCCACTTTGGGTGGCAAACTCCTGGTTTTCCAGATGTTGCACAGCCCAGGCTGCCAGATGTCCTGAAGTCCCGAGGCCACAGTCCCTGCATGCACAGGGTGGCTTGGCATGGAGCAGGGACACAGCTGGGATGCAGGCAGCCCTCCCTGCAGGAGGGAAGGATTTCATCCCCTCATTTACCAAGAATCTCAGGTTTGGGTTGGAAGGGAACTTTAAAATTCATCTATTCTCACACTGCAATGAGCAGGGACTTAACCTGACCAAATTGTTGTTCTGAGCCCCATCCAGCCTAATCTTGAATGTGTCCAGGAATGTCCCGGGAATCTGACACCTGAGGAACCTGTTCTATAAGTAATAAACAAGTACAGTAATTTCACAGCTACAAGGTGCACCCTTTTGACTGAAATTTTGAAACCTGGAAGTGTGCCTTATAATCTGGTGCACCTTATATATGGAAAAAGTTCGGAAATTTGCCAATGCAGAAGCGTGAGCTGTGAGAGCCGTGGCAGCCGTGCCAGCTGGTGCCGGGGGCGGGCAGGAGTGCCGGGGCCCACGGCATGGGGAGGGCGCATGGGGCTGCATTTAAAGGCTGCACCGATCCGTGAAAAATGTTTGCAAATTGAGCACTCTCCAGTAAACCCTGCGATCGCCAATTCCGTTACTAATTTGTTACTTTGTTGTGCGCGGATCCTCATTGCAAAAAAAAAAAAGTGTGCCTTATAGTCCAGTGTGCCTTATAGGAGAGAAATTACTCACTGTTGCCAGTAACCTCCTGTTCACTGAAAGTCATTCCCTTTCTATCTTTTCCTACCAACAGGGTAAACTCACATCTCATCTCAGCCTTTTCCTCCATCCCTGCCTGCAGAGCCCAGACAATTAACAAATAATTGGCTGCACTTGGTTTGAATCCTTCCTTTGATTTCTGTTTAAGGCCCCACCAGCTGAACACAGCAGGGCTGGGACCAAATTCTTCTCCAGCAGAAGAGCTCTGCAGGGTGTTTTGATGTGGTACAAAGGTGTAGTAGCCACTCCCTGGAGGTGTCACCTGCAGGGTGAGCTCCAGCTCTGGAGCCACCAGACAGCTCCCAGGTAATCTGGACCCACCTGCACTCCTAAGAATTCCCAGAGCATCCTAGAACTGTAGAAGCATGGAACTGCAGAATGGATTGTGTTGGAAGGGACTTTGAGCTCATCTTGTTCCAACCCATCTGCCACGGGCAGGGGCACCTCCCACTGTCCCAGGCTGCTCCAGCCTGGCCTTGGGCACTGCCAGGGATCCAGAGGCAGCCACAGCTTCTCTGGGTGCTCTGGGCACCCTGTGCTGGGGTCTTACCATTCTCACAGGGAAAAATTCCTTCCCAGTATCCCACCTAACCCTGCCTCTGGCAGTGGAAAGCCATTCCACCTTGTCCTATCCCTCCATCCATTGTCCAAAGTCCCTCTCCAGCTGTCCTGGATTCCCTTCAGGCACTGGCAGGGGTTCTAAGGTTTCCCTAGGGTTTTTTCTTCTCCAGGTGGGACACTCCCAGCTCTCCCAGCCCATCCCCAGAGCAGAGCTGCTTCATCCTCGTGCTCATCCCCATGGACTCCTCTGGACCCTTGGACAGGTCCAGGTCCCTCCTGTGCTGAGGACCCCAGAGCTGGATGCAGTGGGGACCCAGGTGGGGTCTCACAAGCACAGAGTACTGTGCCAAGCAAAGATCTCATTAACCCTGTAACCTCCTGAGGTTTCTGGAGGGGCTCCCAGGAAGATGTGCTTCATTGGAGCCCCTACAAGACTTCTAATCCTTTCCCAGCTCTGCAGAAAAGTTGTCCTGAGCTGTCACAGGAGCCTCTGACTCCTGCACTGCTCACTCACTGCCTGAGCTACGTGAGCTTCCCCCCACAGCATTATTTTGACAAACAGACCTACTCTGGATGACTCTACTGCTGATTTTGGAGTTTTGCATAAAATGTCTTGCCCTAAATTACTTTGATTACAATTCACACAGGTTGCAGATTAATGGCAGGTGGAGAAAGGCAAACTGTTGCTGCCTGTATGTGTGCTGCTGCAGAGCAGTGGCAGCCCTGAGCAGGCTGGGGGGGCTTGGAGCAGCCTGCTCCTGTGGAAGGTGTCTGCCCATGGCAGGGGGTTGGAACAAGATGAGCCTTGAGGTCCCTTCCAATGCAAACCATCCTGGGATGCTGTGGCTCTTCCACTTCAGCCCTACCAGTGATGCCTCATGGGTGATACCTGAGGGAGAGCGATGGGCTTGAGAAGTGATTTAGAGACTAAAATTATTTTTTTTTCAATTGACACAGGCCTTTGGGAATTGGAATCACATTGAAGATCATTTACATGTATGTCCTTGCATTCATAAGTCATATTTTAGTAACATTTGAGGCTGATTCTGATACTTTTGGGATGGAGTGGGTCAGTGGAGACACCACAGTGTCTAGAAATCCTTCTGAGAAGCAAGGGGAAACAAAACCTTTGGTCCCTAACCTGGTGACTTCTCTTGAAAGATTTTTAGGAAGTCCAAGAATCTCTTAAGCTGTTTGTGGAACTTTGTGAAGGTTCCATTTTAATATGGGCTGCATAGACAGGCACAGAGACTTTTGCCTTTGCCTCCAAATATGCATGTGCTCTCTGGCCTGAACCTGCACTCAGGTCCAGTGCATCTCCCTGTTTTAATGGGACTTCAGTGGTTTCAGAAGGGTGGGGGTACCAATCTTACAGGGAACCTCTCCTTTTTCTCCAGGAATGTGCTGAAATTCCCTCTGAAAGAACACTGCCATTCATTAGGAGAGTGAGAGATTTGAACATGTCCTTAAATGTTGGCTTTAGAGATATTTCAGCAGCTGATCATTACTTCTACATGTAAAAGGCAATAAAAAGGAAAAATTAAGCCAAGAGTGATGATCTCACTTGCTTTTATTAAGACAGCCATTAATTCTGGCATGATGTGGGTTGATAAAACCTGCTCTCACATGAGCAGTGCTATTGTCTGAGGCAGTCCCAGGGAACTGCTGGTCTGGCTCCAGCCTGGAAATGCAGGATGCAGGGAGAGATCAGAGCTCCTCAGCTTTCTGTGGGGTGTGCAAGAACCAGACCCTTCTGATGGGGTCTGCACTCTGAGGAGAGGAAGGAGGATTGAAGAGATAAAGTGAGGTTTTGGACTCATTTTACAGGCAGGAAAGAGGAGATCTGAGGGTTATGGAGGATTTTTGGGAAAAGCCTGAATCTGATCCTCTTTCCCCACAAAATGACAAAGTTCCTTTGCAGGGGAGTTAATTCAGATTTCCTTTTAACTCACCATGGGGTCATAGGTTCCTTAAACCTGTCTCTGTGTCCCATTACAAAACAGAGATTATAATCCTAGCCTAACTCAGCATTAATCCTTGCTAGATGGCTAAGCACTTTTTTTTGGTTTTCTCTCTAAAATTAGCAACACCCCTCCCCTCTTCCCCCGATGCTATTACAGCAGAAACAGAGTGTAGACAGCAAAATACAAGAAATAACACCAGTTGCAAGAGCAGCTCATTTTCTGCTCCAGCACACCCTGGTTTTGGCAGCAGAAACAATACTTCCATGGACTTCCAGGTGTTAAGAGGCTGAGCAAACACTGGTTTTCCCTGGCCTGCCTCCCTGCCACTGTGGCTGGAGATGCCCCTGCCCATGCAGTGTGTCTGACACAGACTGAGGGGTGCAGTGCCCTGCAGCTCCTGCTCCCTGTCCGGAGCTGGATTAGATGTACAAACACTTGTATGTTGTCTCCATGCCTTCCCAGTGCCAGAGGATGTTTTATTAAGCATATTACAGCACTGTCTTGTTGGGATATTTCCTGGCAGTTAACATCTTGCTGGATCAAATACCTTCGGCTTTGCCTGGGGCCCTCAGATCATCCAGGCATTTAACTGCCAGGAAAAATACCCTCTCTGCTGGCAACTACAATTTAATTAGTGCAGCTTTTCTGAGGCAGGGAATCAGGAGACTGGCTTTTGGAGGAACACCTTTGCCCCTGCCAAACCCTCCCGAAGAGCTTCACAAAGCACTGAAGGATGTCAGCAGCAGCATGGGGTCCAGGTGAGCCAGCCCAGCCAGGGCCATGGACTGCTCTCACTCACTCAGCAGGAGCTGATGGCATTCCTGAGGAATAGCATTGTCCTAAAAATGGCATGTTTTGCACTCTAAAATGTACCTTTGGTGCACTGTTCTCCTGCCAGATGGGTTTTGCTGCATCAGCCTTGTGCTCATCAACTCAGCCACAAAGAACTTGTTCCGAGTTCTTGTTCTTGTGACCCAGGTTTCCTCATGGCCCTTTCACTGCAGTAGGGAGCAGGGATGGGAATGTCCCTGAGCACTCAGGTGGGCTCAGCCCTGTCTGTGGTGCAGCTGCACTGCCTGCTGTGCTCTCACTGCCTTGGCACACCTGGAGCTGGCAGGTCACAGGGCTTTTCCCCACCAGGAATGCTGCATCCACCAGCCCAATTCACAGGCTGCAGACACACACACGGACCCTTACATATCAGCTTTTGTGCCCTGAAATGGGCCAGGAGACATTTAATTTGTTAATCGTGGTGCAGTACACCTTCCTCCAGCCATGAGCAGTGGTGTCCTACAGCAATGTCATGGAAACATTGATTTTTCCTTATATCCCTCCGGTGAAGTCCTGCTCACATTGTTTCATCCCAAAAGATTTGTGAGGCAAGCAAAGGCCAAGCATCTCGTAACACATTCACCACTAAACCCCACGTTCTGCTGGGGTCCCAAAACCTCCTGGAATTTGTGGCAACAAAGAAAGAAGTGTAGGTTTGGTTTAGATGTTAGGAAGAAATCCTTCCCTGTGAGAGTGGGCAGCCCTGGCACAGGGTGCCCAGAGCAGCTGTGGCTGCCCCTGGATCCCTGGCAGTGCCCAAGGACAGGCTGGACAGGGCTGGGAGCACCTGGGACAGTGAAGGTGTCCCTGCCCATGGAGGGAGTGGGATGGAATGAACTCTAAGATCCTTTCCAACCCAAACCGTTCTGGGATTCTGTAAAATACAATTCTCCAGAGTGCTTTTTTTCTGGTGCTAAAATTAAGGTTCCTATAGGAGAAAAAGATAGCCAAAGAATACTGAGGGTAAAACTCTTATTAAAGTGGAGTTCAGAGAATGGGGCTGCAGGTTTACTTGCCCAGGCATGGAGAAGGTCACTGTATGGAAATCCCAAGCCCCTGCTCTGCCATGCAGCAAACTCCAGCTTCTCTCAGCAGCTCTCCTAGATTTGGTGCATTTAGACAGAGGAGACCATGGAGCCTCCCAGCACACTCAGGAGAAATTACAGAATGCATGGGGCTAAAGATTGTCATTTAATAGAGCTGAGCCAATCTGTTCATTATTTAATGATTCCATTGATAACCACGGCAGAAAGCTGATAAATGCATAGCCCTGGCCTATAAACCACCTTGTGCTCTATTTATTGAGTGCAGTGACACAACACATTGAACTGAATATATTGGAATGTAAATAGGGCATACTTTAGCATGCAGGTAATTATTGCATTTAGAACCTATTGCTGTTATAGGTGTCTTAGATTAATTTAGCACCACTCAGGAACAGAGGCAAAACAGGGTGAAAGCACATAGTGGTGTGAGCAGCTGCTCCTCCATGGATCCCTTCACCCTGACAGAGAGGAAGGGAACACAGCAGCTGCTTCATTCCTCTCCATTATTACATCTGCCTTTGCTCCATGCTCTAACCCAGAGCCAGCCACTGCTGCTCCTCAACCATCCCAGAGCCACAGCTCAGCCTGCCTTGTCACTCAGTGCCAGGGCTGTCCCACCACCCAGGCTGAGCTGCAAATGCTGTCAAGCCAGCAGGAACGAGGTGGGAACCATAAAACACTTTGCTGACAGCAAATATGCTTTGTATTTGTTTAGAAAATATAGCGGAGGGTGATTTGTTGCTATTTGCCTTTGTCATTTGAGAAAACTCTGGTTCTGTTTTCCCCACGCTGGTTTTGGTGACCCAGTGGTGGGAGTTCCACCTCAGCCAGTGCCCAGGGCTCAAGGACAGCCAGCACAGGGCAGAGTCTGTCTGTCCTGGGGCATCTCACTGAACCACTCCCCAGTGAAATACTCTGCTCTGCTAACACCAAGCAGCCACCCCAGTTCATCACTCCTCTGTCTACCCCAGTGTGAGTGATTCTTACTTTTCTACTGCCTGAGCAAACAGCCAGTTTTTATTTTTGGAACAGCCTCACAGGGGCTTGACATTGCCCAGTGGAGCAGAGAGGGCTGGAGGCACTGAGAGGCCACACAAGCCTGGGGTAATGCAAATAGCAACTGCTGCAGCTCCCTGCACCCAGCCTGGCCTTCCTAAGATGTGTTAAGACATGAGGGATTTAAAAGGCTTGTAGAACATCCTGCTGTTAAACAGGTGATGCTGCACCAGCAAAATGTTTTGGGAGCATTGATGTTGCTCACAGCTGTGTCCAGAAGAGGGTTATTCTGCTCTGGTTACACCTTTAATGTCTCTTGTAATTTGAGTTGATGCAGGTGCTGACAAATCTCTTCCCTCTTCCTTCCCCACCTCTGATCCTCTCCCTGCTCTCAGCTCTACTGCTGAATAAATTGCAAGACCAGGCTTCTCATCCCAGAGAAATTGGTAGGGAAATGTATTTGTTAGGAAGCACTGAGATTGTGTTAGACACCCAGATTACGGGCACAGTTTGAATGGCAATACATTTTGACAAGATGCTATTATGTGTTTATTTGCACACGGTATAGTAAAAATGACAATCAACAGATTGTGTCAGAAGTGGGGAGGTTCAGAAAGGATTTCAATTTAGCAGAAGAGCCAACGCCTTGTTAACTTCTGACATCTGGAAACAGTTCCCAGATGCTCACAGGCTACCTTGGCTAGCCTGACACACCATCCTCATTTGTCTTGTCCTAGTACAGTGGTCAGAATTACTGACTGCCTAATGCTTCAGAGGAGAGAGAGGTAAAGGTTCATAGAGAGGAAGAAGTTTAAAGTAACCCTATTTCAGCTTCCCTCTGCTTCTCCCTGTCTTGAGAGGTCCAGGTCTCCAAAGCAGAGGTGACCTTGTGACAATGCTGTGGCTGGAGGAATTTGCACATCCTGCAAGCAAATATTCCCACCAGAATTTCAAGGTTACCTGAAAAGTCCTTTTGAATTTGTGTCAATAGCTGAGAGTGGCTTTCAATTGCAAACACGAATTCCTATTAGCCCGAGGTGACAATGCCTGTGGGACCTTTGTGGCCGTTTTACAAGAAATTCTCTGGCAAACTCTCTTAGAGGTGAAGGCTGCTGCCATGTCAGGGGGTGCTGATGGCTCACTGCAGGTATGATCCATCAGCCTAGGGATGTTGTCAGCCCCCTGGCACACAGATGGGCACTGCTGTCTCTGCTGCTGGAGAGCAGCTCAGCATGAAGTGCTGTGTGTCAGCACCCTGAGTTAAAGCCTTGTGTGTCAGTGTGCTGCTGCTTACTGACAGTGGGGAAACTGAGGCACTGAGCCTGGCCTTTGCTCTTCTGGTTGTGCACATAGGAACTTTTGGTCTTTAGCCACAGCCACAGGCAAATGGAAGGAAGTTCTGTCTCCCTCTGCACGGAACTGGCAGGCAGGGCACCTGGCCAGCCCAGCCTCCCTGCACACACCATGGCTGCAGCAATCCTGGGCAAAGCTGCCTGCCAGACTCAGTGCCTACATGTCATAGTTTGGAGGACAGGTGTGTGCTAAGAAGGGCTGGAGCCTCTCTTTGAAATGGAAAACGTAAACCCCCTCCCTCCAAATTATTATAATTTTGAAATCAAGGGGCTCTCAGGCAAAGATATGGGAATTAGGAATAACAGTTCTGTACTAGGGAAATTAAAATAGAAATACAGCACTACAAAGAACAAACCCCAAACCCTGACAAAGTCAGAATACACGCATCAGGCAGGGTGTTGGCAGCAGTGCCATTAAATGTTGACTGAAGTCCTCCTGCAGTGACAGATGTGCTTCAGTTGGAGCAGTGCTCCTGGACAAGGTGCAGTTTCCCTCTGAAGATCCAGTGGTGTTGTGGAGAAATCCGGTTTTTCTCTGGAGTCCAGTGAAGAAAGGGCTGCCTTAGTTTCCCAAAACCTCTGGTTTTATCTTGGTAAGAAATGTTGGGCTCTTCCCCCTGGAGCAACTTCCAATGGGATGCAGTAATTTTATCAGTGCCACAGTGGGACTCAGTGGCCATGAGCAGAAGAGAACTCCCTGCAGGAAGGATGGGTTGTGAAAAATAAAGAACAATGCCCCAGCTGGTTTCAATGGATGGCCCATTAGCAGAATATCTCCCACGGAGATCAGGATCACTGCCCCCACCCTCAACAGATGGTGATAGAATAGACATCCCTGATCACATCCTGTACTGTAACCCAAGACACTACATCAGTTTCCAAACTTTGGATTTGCCTTGCATGGCTGTTAAGGCCTCTCTATTCTCACAGTGATCCAGACAGGTGAAGGCAGCATCTGATCTTCAGTCAGGCTCAGTTTCTGTACTTAAAAGGACAGAACATAACACACCAGCCTATAGTACATTTAATTTCTCATCCTCCCAATGAATAAAGGCTAATTAGAAATTTCTAATTTCCACTGTTTATACAAAGCACTTTTGCTTTATTTCCTTTTGACTGTGTTTCCAGAACCCGTAGGAGTTCACATAGCCCCTGGTGCCTCTATGCAACAGGAAATACAATCAAATAAGGAAATTTGTGTAAACCCTGGGTTTGCAGGAGGAATATGTGCTCCTGTGTGTGAGTTGGCAATGAATAGGCTCTTTTAATGTATTCCTCATTGCTTTCGTCTTCCTTTGCAGACAGCCAATACCCTTGAGAAAAGTTAATTAGATCCGCTTCACTCTGTTTGGTCCTGAAGGCTGAATGCAGGGGAGAGGGAAATCCCAGCAAAGCAAATTGACTCGATTAGAGTAAGAGACCACTGAACAATTGTTGCCATTGTCTGTGATCACAGAGGATGATCTGCTTCAAAAGCAAGTGTGAAAATGTTAAAACAATGACTTCAAAATATTTGTGCAAAGAAGAAGAATGCAAGTGGCAGCTTAAAAGGAGTTGTTTTCAAAGGTCCTGGCGTACATAATGTGTTTGCAGAGCTCTGCGTCTGTGTGGAGAGGTTTGAAAGCACTCACTGCAGATATTAAGTATCTCTAAGTAACCATTTGCATATTAAACTAATGAAGGTGATTGTGTGTACGAGCAGAGTGTACTTCTGGCTGTACTGGAGGAATGGATTGAAAATGTACAATAAAGTCACCTTACATGTAGGGTTTTCCTGAAGGCTGCTTGGGAAGCTGAGAGCTTGGGAATGCCCACCTCGGGATTAGCTTCCCTTGCAGCAGGCAGTGATTTTGTCAGCCCACAATCACAGTGTGCATCTACTGTATTTAATGATTCACCCTTCAGATAGGGACTGGCCAGCTTGGAGATCTCTCTGAGCTGTGATTAGGACCTACAGAACAGCTGTCTGCATCAAACTCCCAGGTGCATTTTTATTTAACCAGCAGATTTCACATTAAGTCCCAAATCAGGACCCCACGGGACCTGTGCAAACATCTTGTCAAACTCCAGCTGGCTCTTGTTGACCTGGCTACACTTAAGGTGAATAAACATCAAAATGAGGAAAACCTGTCTCAAGTCATTGCAGAAATCAGTGGGAAAACCTCAGATCCTGAATTCCACTCAGCTGCCTTTCCTTCCTGTTAGGCAGCACAGCCCAAAATACACCTTGTAGGGCAGAAGTCTTTCTCTGTGAGCACAAACTTCATCTGGGGCTTTGGTGTGATCAGATCAAAGACCATTTTAAGCATGTTTTTTCACACCCTGAAAGCCAAACGCATCGATACCAGACAGGTTCTACATGCAGGTACCAGCACTCATTAGGAGAGATGAGCTGGGAGCAGTTTTAACCAGATTTGACACAGGGCCAGAAGTCTCAGAGGCACTTAACTCCTACCAGTGTTGTAACTCGGGGCATGACTTGTAGAAAAATGTCAGCTAAAGCCCAGGGACTGTGTCACTGTCAGGTGGAAGCTTGCTGGGAAAGTCCAGGGGAGGAACTGAGCCTCTGGGAGCACAATCCCATTAGAGACAATGAAATAAAACATTGTCTGAGAGGTACAAAGTGCTCGCTGGTATTAAGAGGAAGTCATCTCTGACGAGATACTCAGAATATTTTACTGAAGCTCAGCACTGGGAAACTTTGTTGTTTCTAGTCAGCTCCACCAAGGGGTAATGGAAATGGCCTTTGGGAATAATTGGAAATGATGGATGTTTGCCTATTATAAAACACCTGGTGCAGACAGAGCAAGAAGAATTGTGTGTCCAGCAGCTAAAGCTGAAGGGAGACCTTTCACCAGGAAACTCCACCCCATCTTCTGCCCTGGACCCATCATTCTGGGTAAACACCATAAATTAACTCTTTGGGGGAGATGAGCTGGATGGCTCAAGAGAAAACAAATCACCTGAAAATACAATTCCTTGGATGCACAATATGCGTGCTCTGGTGTCTCTTGGTGTCACTGCTAATCCATCACCCTGGCCTCCATCTGCTGCCTGTGGCCAGCAGTGCTGCAGCCCCAGCTCCAGCCCAGGTGCAGCCCTGGCTGGGGCAGCCCCTCCCTCACCTGCTTGTCTCAGCAGAGCCACGCTGCCACCAGGGCTCCTCCAGGCACTTTGGTCACCTTTGCTTCCAGCTTTGAGAAAAATCAAGCGCCTGTAATTCATGATTGGTGTGACAAGTGTCCAAAGGAGGTACTGGAGGGGACTCTAGTCCCATTGCGTTTCCAACCTGTTCTACTCCTTTCCCTCACTTCCAGGAACAGGGATCCTCATACCTGCTTGGCTTCTTTATTTTTTATAGAATGCCAGAATGACTTGGTTTCAAAGGAACATTAAAACTCATCTTGTTCCACCCCCTCCATGGTCCAGGGACAACTTCCAGTGTCCCAGGTGCTCCCAGCTCTGTCCAGCCTGGCCTTGGGCACTGCCAGGGATCCAGGGGCAGCCACAGCTGCTCTGGGCACCCTGTGCCAGGGCTGCCCACCCTCACAGGAACAATTCCGTCCCAATATCCCATCTGTCCCTGCCCTCTGGCAGTGAGAAGCATTCCCTGTGTCCTGTCACTCCAGGTCTTTGTCCCAAGTCCCTCTCCTGCTTTCTTGGAGCCCCTTTAGATACTGGAATGGACTCTAAGGTCTTCCCACAGCCTTCTGTTCTCTAGGCTGAACTCAGCCAGCTCTCACAGACTGTATTTTCTATCCTTTATATAAACATATATATATAAAATTGATTTTTCACACATACACACACGCACACACACTATATATACATATTTATAATATTTATAGTATTTTTCTATGCTTACTTCCCATCAAAGCTTTGTACCCCCTCTATATCAAAGCAGCCACCACTCGTCTGGAGAAGAATTAGATATTTATTTATCTGAGTCCTTATTAGCAAAAGTTTCAAAATGCTTCTTGGAGGGCTGGAATTCCAGCTTAGCAGTGCCTTCCCCCCCACCCAGAGCAAACCGTGAGGATGCCCTGTAAGCCAGCACAGCCATTAGAAGAGCTGGCTGCTTGCTTTTGCTGTTGTTTTCCACAGCCAGGCACAAATACTCATTTCAAAAGGAATGCTGGAGGGCAGTCCTTAAGAAAATAAATAACCCACTCCAAACCTGAAAGGAAAGGCTGGGTCCTCTGGAACAAACTCAGTCCTGGAGAACAGGGTGAAAAAGTAGCATCACCCTCAGGCTCAGCTTTGCTTTTATCAAAGCTTTGTGTTGTAGAGGATTATTTTAGTGTTTCTGGGTTCTCTCTCTCTCTCTCTCTCTTTTTTTTTTTTTTTTTTTCACTAGTAAGCTATCAGTTTCTTCTCTCATGCCTGCAAATCCTACCTTGGAGAAGCAGTGTTTCTGGGCAGAGTGCAATAAAGAGAGAAACAGTCAGGATTATATTTGCACTTTCCATCTTGGCCCTGCTGTCTCATCAGGACACACTCCAGTTCCCAAAGCTCATTTCCTCTGGAAACAGGTTCATTCCCTCTCAGGGGCCCTGCACAGTGCTGGCACCATGAACACCCCTGTGCTGGGAGAGGTAGGCTGGCACTTCAGCCTTCCCAGAGCCCTGCTCTGCCCCTGGAGCTTTCGTGGACGTGGCTCCAGCCATCCCTGAAGATGCCCTTTCCTCTCCAAGGCTGACAACTCATCAGCTCTGCTTCTGGCACGGGGGATGTCACAAACATCACCTTGAAATTTCCACGTGTTCCCCAGCCCCTGGATTAGCAGGATGCTCCTGTGTTTTGCCCTTTTCAGCATTATGTGGTTTATAGGCTCGTTCACCTCCTCCTCTACCCCCAAAGTCCTGCTAGCCTCTGGGGAAGGGGATGCAGCAGCCAATAAAACCAGGAAATACTGAAAAGGTCGAATCGTGCTATTACAATAAATTACCATAATTCAGAGTCTAAATCAGGCATTACAATGATGATATGTTGCAAGACAGAGATTGGCACTGGACCTAAAAATGGCACAGCATTAATGCAGTCTGAGGTCAAAGATCTGACTAGGAAATGGTGCACATTTTATAACTAGCCCCTTATCCCTGTAATCGTGCGATCTTCTGAGACTGCCACGTCAGGTGTCACTGAGTGATGGAGCAGCACACTGATTTATTTTCCATACTAAAGACCTTAAAGCCAACAAGTGGGGTAATTGGAGACGGAGACACCAGCAGCACCAGGCAACCTTTCAGCGCTCACCCCAAGGCTCCTGCAGTTCCTTGGGGAGGGTGACACTGCTGTGCAGCATGGTGGCACCTTCTGAAAGGCCTCTCCCCATGGGGCAGGGGACACAGTGCAATGATAACAACACTCACAGGGGTGGCAGGAAGGTCCTGCTCTTCAGGGGTCTGCTGGTGCCTCCTTCCCCCCTCCTTGGGGCACACACCATCTCATAAATGCTCATTAGCTTTGTTGTTGATGAGCAGCCCTTGGGATCAGTTCCTCTTGAGCTTATCAGAAACTGCTGCTCTCCAACAAGCTCCTGCTTTTAACCAAGTCTTGGAATCTCACTCTTCTCTCCTGAGTAACAATCCTGGAATAACAATTTTGTTGTTGAAATTTCTAATGCAGTGATCAACATGAATTGCAGCCAGGATGGAAATGACAGTGCCCAGAGCCCATCTCCTGTGACCCCACAAACAGAGGTCCCAGCGAGAGCCTTGGGGCTGCACCAGAGACCTCCCTTTGCTCAGGAAATCTCAGGTTTTCTGTTCTTGGAGACCTGGGAAGCACAGTGATGATCCTGGGCTGATCCCCTACTCCCCAAGGCTCAGTTTTCCCCTTGGGAAGATCCAAAGGCTTTCCATGGGAGCCCTTCTCTGAATTGGAGGGGAATTCTTCCCCAGGTTTGGACCCTGTGCAGACTCTCCAGGTCTGTGCGTGTGCAACAAGTGCCACAGCAAATGTGCATGAATGTGGCTCTCCTAATCACTGAATACTTCAGATTTTGTTAGGCCTGTGAGTCACTGCAGTAAATTCTGCACGAATCCTTTGTTGTTTTACTGAAGCTATTGAATAAGTGCTGTCAAGTGTAAGTCGGGTTAAAGCTCTAGGCCTGAGCTCTTGGTCGAGTCCAGGGCTCAGTTTGGCAGGGGTTCCACTCTGAACCTTGTGCCTCAACCACAGGGTCTCTAATATTCCTTTTTATCCTCACCTCTTCACCTCTCTGCCCCCACCCTCCAACCCCCAGCCAGCCTTCACAGAGACAATTTTGGGGCTGATTCTGATTGTAGATTGATTGATTTTAGATTTTAGTTTGCTTTTTCTCTGTGTGTTTAGCCACCTAGTAAGTAGTAGAGCGAACCTTGCCCATGAACTTTGTTGTGCTTTCTCTTTTATACTGAACCTGCTTTTGCCAATTCCTTTGTGGGTGATGCTTTAGGTGACCTTTAAACACTCCTTCATAAGCTTCACCATGCTTCCTCCTCAGGTGTCCTGGGTGACTTTGGACACCTCAGGAATTGGAGATAAGGATCCTGCACTGTGTTTTAGGTGTTTAGATAAGCTGTGATGGTCCTATATTGGCTGGAGTTTCAAACAGAGTAAAGAATAGCAAAGCAGGGAGGGGAAAAAAGGTGCCAAGAACAAAGGATAAGGGCGAGTTGCTGCTTTCCTGGCACTGTGAGAGATAACTTGCCTGGCCTGGTTGGCTCCTTGCCATGTTACAGACAGTCTCTGACCTCCCCCAGGCATCTCTTGACCTTTTTTTCTCAGTGAAATATAGACAAGTGCAAAGCAGGGATGAGCTCTGAGAGTCTCCATCTCCACAAGCAGCAGCATTTAGCACAGTGTGCCAAAACATCTCACCAGAACACCTTGTGACATGTACAGGTCCAACCTTATCCAGCCATTCATGTTTTTCCTTAGCTCCCAAAGTTCTGGCCAGCCCTTCACATGTTCATATTCACTGACAACATCCTCTCAGGGCTCTGCAGTGAAGGTTCACTCACATTCCAAGTGGCTTCAGTGTATTCCAGCTCCAGCTCTGGTCTCCAAATCCCACCTCCAACACAGATGATCCCTGCATCAGGGTGTGCTGTGGCCAGGGATGTGTTCATCCCTTCATGTTCCTGATTTGCTCCCCCTGTGCTCTGGCAGAATCCCCTGATGCACAAGAGGACACCACTTCAAGCTTGTCCTTTATCAAACCTAACAGAACAACATTTGAGCCCGAATATTTATTTTTTTCCATCTGTACAAGTCCTGGGGGAACAGGTTTCCAGTCCCCATTGCAGAGATTTGGGGTGGGGACATCTGCCACCTTTGAGCTGGTCATGGAGAGAATCCCCACTGATCCTTCCCCAGCTCACACCTTGCCAAGGCACCGCTCCCAAGGAGCAGAGAAAGCACCTCCCAGCTGGGGATGGTAACCTGGGGCTGCCAGCAGCAGGATATGCACCGCAATGAGCTTTCTTCCCTGTGCCAGGCTCCTTGGGTTTGATAAACCCAAGATACCAGCAGGAACAACCGTGCTGCTCTACTTACCAAGGGACGGCAACTGCTGCTGGCAAAAAATCTTCTGCCCCTCTTTCTGGTTAGTATCAGGGAGTGGGAAAAGGAGAAAAATGGAGTGGCTCATTTTCCATAGCAGCAGCAGCCAACCAGTATTTTAATCCACAAGTCACTCAGCTGCAGAAACCTCCTGTTCTGAAAGGATTTTCCATCTTTTAAAATTTTCTATATCCCAGTAAAGCTCTCTCATTTCACACAGATTAAGAGTTAATTCAGGTCAAATAAGGATTAATTAGTCTGTGTAAACCAGCCCCAGACACTGATGCGCTGGAGATCTTTTTTAAATTAGTTGCTGTTACTGTAAGTCTGTATCTTCTGATGGCAAGACCTCTGGTGTATTATAAATTTGCAATCAGGTACCCCACGGGATGTGAGATGAGGGAAAATGTCAGTCTTAACAGTGTTTAAATCCCTCCTGCCGCTGAACTGCAGCCTCTTTCAAATTAGGTCCTGTTGGCAAAATCAGATAAAGAGATGGAAATAAATGATGTGAACAAAGGTCATCAAAGAGTATCATTTAAATTGTTATTGACTGTGGGCACAAAAAAAAAAAAGCACAGCATGAAAACATACTTAATAAGAGGAGATAATAGGACCATGGAGACAGGTCTTTTTGATTCAGAGGAGAAACATCAAACAGTTGGTGTGTTTGTGTATGCTTTTTCATCTGGTTTACAGGTAAGGGGGAGATTAATACAGAATATGTTTCACAGACCAGGCCAGAACCCTTTGATATGCCATATGCACTAACATCAGAGATCATTTGTTCAGACCTTATTGCAGGGGAAAAGCCCCAAACCTGTTGCTGCTGGAGGGACCTGCAGGATCTCATGGTAATCTAAAAATATTGAACAGAATTGCCAGAAAGCACAAGTGAGAAAACCTTTCACTTTCAAACAGAGGCTCCTCCACTACTATGTGATCTCCAAATCATGGAGGGCTGAGAGATAAGGAAGGAAATACATCTGACCCAGTTAATGCTCCTAAAGATTTGTCCTGCAGCTTTAGGGATCAAAGACTCTGCTTGGCCGCATCTCTCTGGGCTGAAAAGAAGGTGAAATTTAGAAGCTTTGGGCCAAAGCATCTTGAACTGAAGCATAACCACTTGGAGGCTCTTGGGGTTTTTAATCTCCTGGGTGATTTAGAGCTCTCACTTCTGGTTTTCGGCCCAGCCTCTGTGCAGACACCTGGAGCAGCCTGGACAGAGGCTGCACAACCCATGGGATGTGGTGAGAGCCCTGCACAGGCTGGAGGTGACACCACACCCCAGGTGACACCAGCACAACTTTCCTGACCCCATGGGCTCCCCTGAGGGCAGGGCCACTCCAGCAGAAGGGAGAGCTGTCCCACTGCATGCCCAGTGCCCTAAAACATCTGGAGGAGCCAGAGCTCAGGTCCTGGCAGTGCCCCCAAGCTCAGGGCACACACAGGAGTCTGACCAGGGCAGGAGCTGAGCTGGGACATAAAACCTGGAAGCTGGACTTGATGATCCTTCTCTTTCAGCTGAGGATATTCCATGATTATATGAACATTATTCTCCTTCTCTCTCCTCCTTCTCCTTGCTATTTATAAGTGATTTTCTACACTACTTAACTCTTTGGAGAAAAACTGAAAACATTGCTTCAGGTTCCTCATTGCAGCCTTCAAGTACCTTCATGGGACTTAAAAATTGAGCAACAGGGCTTCTTATATGGATAGATAGCGGCAGGACAAGAGGGAATGGCTTTAAACTAACAGAGGGCAGAGACAGATGGGATATTGGGAAGAAATTCTTGCCTATGAGGGTGCTCAGAGCAGCTGTGGCTGCCCCTGGATCCCTGGCAGTGCTCAAGGCCGGGCTGGACAGGGCTGGGAGCAGCCTGGGACAGGGGAAGGTGTCCCTGCCATGGAGGGGGTGGAACAAGATGGGCTTTGGGGTCTGTACTAGTTTGAAAGCTAAAACAGTGAGACTCCAAGTCAGAAATACAATTTCATAGGGGAAAAAAAGAAAGTAAAATACATGTAGTAGTACCAAAAAGAAAGCACTGACAGAGTCAGGATACAACCTGACACCCTGCTAGTTAGGGTGGTGGCAGCAGTCCAGATGAAGTGCTCTTGCTGAAGTGGCGATCCTGTAGAAAAGATCCAGTAGCTTCTGTCTTCTGGAAACCAGTGGGTAAGAGAGCTCCCTGCTGTCTCCCAGGCCCCACATTATATCCAGGTGGGAATGCTTGGCTCCTCCCCCTGGGCAGAGCATCTCACAACAGGATGATGTCATTTTATCAGTGACGTGATGGGTGCTTGATGGCCCAATAAACAGGAATGTCTCCCGGAGGGAGTTATCTCCGACTCATGGGGCAGGGCATTGATGATCCATTAACGGGAGATACCGGTCACTCATAGGACAGGGCATTGGTGGTCCATTAACAGGAGATATCTGTGACTCATGGGGCAGGGCATTGGTGGCCCATTAACAGGAGATATCTGTGACTCATGGGGCAGGGCATTGGTGGCCCATTAACATGAGATAATCCGGGGGAGGAGGCAAGGAAAATACTGCCCCTCCTGTTTTTAACAGTTCATGGAGATGGTGATTGGGCACATCTTAGGGCACATCTTTACATTGTAACCTAGGACAGGGTCCCTTCCAACCCAACCATTCTGTGTCTCTGTGACATTTTGGGAGAGCTTGTGGGACTTTTCTTCTCCTGTACTGTAAGTGAAGCCCAGGTACAGGTGATGAAAGGGATGGGGGTACCTTGGTGGTCATGCTAATGGAGAACAGGTTATGACTGCACCTTTCCTGGGATTCATCCTC
This sequence comes from Sialia sialis, assembly GCA_009812075.1. Lineage (NCBI taxonomy): Eukaryota > Metazoa > Chordata > Aves > Passeriformes > Turdidae > Sialia > Sialia sialis. The sequence goes on along the minus strand of VRYO01000577.1, from coordinate 2,677,178 downwards.
TCTCTCAGTCATCATGAGAGCCCTGCTGTCAGAATAAGGAGCAAACTGTTCTTCACCATTGTTAAGCAGGGCAGGGCAGGTGTGCAAATTTTCCTTTCACTACACCGGTGTGATGCCTTAAGTTTTAGCACTTATATTTTTCAGATTCTGTACTGCATTAGTGTATAACTCTGAACTCTATGTAGAACGCTAGTTATCTTCCTATTTTGATCAGATTAAACAATCCTCCTGGGCCTGGGAACCAAGGTTCATCATCACAGCCTCAGGCTTGAAAATATAAACAGCAGTGAGTCAGGGGGAGAAGCAAACCAGGGGAATGTGGCTTCATTACCTGAAGCAATAATTGGACAATTAACCTCTGATATACAAATAATCTAAACTTATATCTACCTGAAAAACTCGTGACAATTGTCCATCTTGGGTGTAGCCTCTGGCAGGTTTTTGCACTGCTCAAGGGGCATCCTTTGAAGGCCTTTTAATAAATACCTGCTTTATTCTCTCGCTCTGGCTAGCCTCTCTTCTAGGTAGCCTCTCCAGGCATCAAGTGGAGACAGAATGGCCCAAAGTTTCCCATTGCTCACTCTGGAAGATGTCACCAGAAATGGAAAGGCAGCAATTAAAAGAAAAGATCCTCAGAATAAAGTCCTGCTGGGGAGAATAGCTGACACACCAGTCTGGCTGTTCTGAAATCACTCAGTGCTGTCCTGCTGGGGGTACAGCCCCTGGAAAAGACAGGAAGAGCCATTGAAGCCAGGAATTTGCAATTTCTCCAGTCCTCTCTCCTCTTCCCCAGAGTGGGTAAGGCATTCATTTCCACAGCTTGTCTGCAAATACTTGCATTTACCTTGGAAACAAGCCCAGTCTAAGAGAGAGACCAAGAGACTTTCGTGCTTTGGAGACTTCCTAATCTGGTCACGACAGGACTCCAGATGCAAATGCCTTTGCAAGGTGGATGCACACCCAGCCCTGGATTGACCAAAGAAGCTGGGGCCCATTTCTCCTGCTGGGACAGGACTGTGGAAGAAACAGGATGTGAGCAGTCCATTGTTAAATGCCACGTGAAATGCAGAAATACCTCCATGAGGCAGGCACACTCATGTCCTGTGGTGGTGCAGCCAGCTGGAGCAGCTCACCCCTGCCATCAGTGCATTGAAAATATGAACCTGAGGCTGCAGGAGCTCAATCAGACCCTCACTCCTGCTCCAGCAGAGAGCCAGGCTTGCAAGAAGGCTGGGACTGAGATGGCACTTGAGCAGCACCTCAGCAGCTCACAGAGGCTTTTTTCCACAGGCTGTAGTAAGATGCCACTTCCTTTGTTTTACCTGCAAAAACAATGGGCAAAGCATTTGGCTTTTCAAAGCTAACCTGGGTGATGACAGGAGTTTGTGACACGGGAACTTGTTATTCAGAAAGATCACATAAAAGCCTTTTCATCTTGAAAATAAGGAGTACTGCTGCTCTGGAGAAGGCTGAGACCAGCCTGCCAGGCAGTGGCTGTGGATGCCTCTCCCTGAACAGATTGCAGCAAAGATGAATGGACTGGATTGGAAAAGCTCTTTCCTGAGATTTTTTGTAGCCAAACACCAGATTTTACTTCAGGAGAAGAAGGTTCATGTTCTGTCTCTGATAGCACAGGCAAACTTTTCCTTTCTGCCCTGGGATGCTATTCCAGACACAGGGGTGTATTAAGCTAAACATTTTATAGCCAGGTATGCTGAAAGAAGCCAGCACTGGCAGGGAGCTTGGTGGAAGCTTGGTCTCATACTGTGATTTAGGAGCCACTTCTCCTGCACTGAGTCCTACCAGCAAACAGAGCTCCACAGAGAGGAGCACCAGGGACCACAGCCACTGGAATTTAACCTCCTATAAACTCTTGTTTTGCAAAATGAGGGAATGCTTCCTTTCCTGTGGTGTTCACAGAGATTTTAAGCTCTTCCTTGTGGGTCTCGCTCCCAAACATGCAGCGGCTCCTGGCACAGGCTGCACTTGAACACCTCCAGGTTACAGAAAAACATAAACAGCCCTAAAGACACTACACCTAAGCAGGAAATAGGGTTGACTTGGCAAGAGAGAGACTTTACAAAGGAGATGGGAAGTTGTTTCTTGCCCTTCAGGACCATGTCTACATGAGCCAATTAAACACCTATCACCACAAGTATCAGCTCAACAAGGCTGAGGTGTTTCTGTGGAGCCAAATTACCTCCCTGGGATGGAATTTCTTTTCCTTGCTGCAGCTGTAATGCCTGAACCATGCACTCACCGAGGGGGATGCAGCCTGTATCATCATCCCAGCCTCCTGAGGCTTTTAAAGCACAACTGCCAGCCAAAACAAACTGTCGGTAGTTGCCATACAGCAAAGTGTCAGGAAATGTTGATTCATCTCTTGCAGCAGGGCCATGCTGGTAACGCTGTGGGTGGCAGGGCTGGAAGGGACAGAGGCAGCCAGGTGTGAGTCTGAGCCCTTCCACAGCGAGAGAGGAGCCCCAGCTGAGCCCCTGGGGTGCCACAGCACCCACAGCGTGGGGCACAGGAGCTTCTAAAGCCTGTCTGTTGGTTTTACTCCCAGCGTAATTCCAGGGACCAGGCAGATCCACAATGGCTGTGCTGGGTGTCCTTGGATGTGCCCTCACCACACCAATGCATGGAGCACTCAGATGGCACAGGAGGTGAGGGAGAACAGCCCCATGTCCCCAGGGCATGTCCCCAGCCTGTCCCCAGCCACCCTGCAGGTCAGAGCCCTGCTGCAGACAGTTCAGATATTTTTTTCTGCACAGAAGATATCAGAGTAGAGAGTTCAGCACTCCTGAAACGTGGGGCAAAGAGCTTAAAGTGCTGCTTGAGCAGTCCTCAGGAAGCACTTGGCTCAGGGTCTGGTTTGAACTGGGTCTGTCTGAGCCATGGCTGTCCCTGTAGTGCCCATCAGCTCCTGTGGGAGGTCCTGGAACAGCTCAGATTAGCCCAGTCCTGTGTGCCAGGAGCTGTCAAGGTGCTGCTCAGAGGTGGAAGGCACAAACTGGCTGGAGTCAGTCTGCTGGAGCCCCATAGGTCATCTCCAGTATAAATTGTTTTTAGTGACTCATATCATGTCCTTCAAATGAAGCATTAAGCCAGGCTTCCTGGAGGGTATCAAAGTGGAATTTTACGGCTGCACAACAGTTTTTCAGAAGCAAAAAGGATGCAGCAGCACTGGAGCAGAGTCAGAGGCACCACCTGACTCTCTCCATCACGCAAGATGAAGCAAGTCACTATGTGCCTGAAGTGCTGCTGACACCATGGGAGGCACATCTCCCCACGGTCCCTGAGCACAGACAGCTCATGCAATGGTAAATTGTGTCATATTCATGAGAGGCTTCCTCAGGAGGCACAGTCCCCATCTTATTCCTGGTTATTTTATCTTCAGTAGCACTGTGCAGGCACAGGGACGTCTGAGAAATGCAACAAGTCTCCCTGAACTGAACACGGCTGCGTTTGGGTAAAGGCTATCTGAATAAACCAGGAATTTCCACGGCAGGAGACACGATTTCAATTCTGAGGAGAGAAGCTGAATCTGTGAGCACTAGGAATTACTGAGCACTTAAATCAGACCCCCCAAAGCCAAAGGAAGACTGTGGGTGCCATTCATTCAGCAGGCAGCATCAGCACCCACCCCTCCTCCACTCCCCGGCAGCATGGAGCCAGAGCAAATGGCAGCAATAACACAAGGCTGTAAACTCTGCAAGAAAGCAGACATCTGTTGCCCATCAGATATTACACCTTGGTGACCATGCAGCTCAGTAAGTATGAAAGTGATTACTTATACTTTGACAGCATGGCCACAGCACATAAATGGGGAGCTTTGTGCTGCAGCCTGGAAGGACAGAGCCAGGAGCAGCAGGAGAAGTCACCCCCGGGGCTGGGAGCTGTGCCCATGGTGCTCCCATGGCTTCTGAACAGCAGATGGACCCTCTCAGGTAGCCCTGATGTCACCTGGGGCCATTAATCAGCAGCATCTGCTGCAGAGCTGGGCTGCACACAGAGCCCTGGGCAAGATTCTATCTCCAGCATCAAACCCCCAACACCAAGACAAACATTTTGTTGACCTGCCCAGCTATCTGCTGATCTTACTTATGTTCAGCAGTACAGATAACTCTTCCTTCTCCCTTGTTCCCCAAAGACTGCAGATAGGCACTTCTGCATTACAGCTGGTAATGCTGAAATACCTGCCCTTGAAGCATCCAACACAAGCCTCCAACTCATTTGCTGCAGTGGCAGAAAAGTGCTCACAGAAAAGTGAGCAAAACCAGGCATGGAGAAAGCCCAGAGGATGGGAAACTTCTTAGGACTGACAGTTCATGGAGATGAAGAGTATGAGTCAGTGGAAATTGTGGAAGCATTTTTTATACAAAAATAAAAAAGTTTTCACTGGAGCTGGGATGAAGGATATAAAGCCCAGTAATTCATGGCATTCATTTTTGTGTCTTCTTCTGAAGTAGCTGGAGATTGCAAGTCTTCAAGGGAAAAGCCTGGACCAGCAACACCTATGTTTTCATGCAAAGAAACCTGGTCTAGTTTAAATAGAGGCCCCAAGGCTGAAAGTTTCATGCCACTGTCCAAACCCTTTGAAATAAGTTTTGAATGATGCACAAGTAAGACAAGTTTCACATCTCATTTTTCTTCCCTCAGTCTTCTCTCAGGAGCAGGCAGATGCAAACCAGCCCCTGTAATTCCAGCCAAGCCCGTGCTCTTTTGCAGGCACTGCAGCAGGGATTCAGACCCAGGCTGTCCTGTGCAAAGGAGACTTGGGACAGCCCCTCCTGGCAGGTGGTGTCACACTCACAGCTGGTTCTGCCTTTGCTGGAGCTGGACCACAGGGGCAGGGCTTAGAGAGGAGTTTCAAAACCACGGGTTCAGTTTCTTGCTGTCAGCTCTGTCAGATCCAGCAGATGCAATGCAGATACATGTGCAAATCTGGCTTCTGGTCCCACCAAATCTGAATGAGGGGTGTCTGACATGACCCCTGGACCATGCAGCATTGATGCTCGAGCATCCATCTTTAAAGGAATGGATAATAAAGGTTTTATCCACCCTGTCTTGCAGCAGAGCTGCTCAATCTGAGGGTTTTCTCTTCCCCATATCCCTGCCCCAAGCTTTGCAAATCTATACCTGTGTTTCTCAAGGTCTTTCCCCAGCCAATTGTCTATAAAGATTCAAATCATGACCTGCAACTTGAACCTTTTCACAGGCATTAGGGGAGTATTAAATGGGAAATTCTAAAACTGAATTATAGTTTCCCACTGCAAATGTTTAAAAAAAATAAAAATGTCTGCTTTTAATTAGAAAGAAAAATAAAAAGCCCTGCAGTTGACAATAGTCTCTTTTCTACCCACCACACACACAGGCTCTGGCCAAATCCTTACTGTGAGCAGAGCAACAGAACTGCACAGAACTGGTGAATTTACATGATGGGCTCTGGCTGAGGATCCAGCTCAGACAGTGCCTGGGCAAGCTTGGAAAATTCCTTCAGAAGATCCCCATTTCCCATCTCCCCCCTTGCAGGGTTCCTGTAGAGCACCTCACACCTCTCTGCTGGGAATGTGTGATTTATTTGGCAGCTGGGCTTTCCCTCCCGGGGAGCTTCCTAATAGATCCCTGGAAGCAGAGGTTATGTGGAGGCAGCTCCAAGGATGAAGTCATTGGCTTTGCTCTGAGCCCAGAGATCTCAGCCAAGCCTGATGGTTTCAATAAAGAGCAGCTCGTGGCTTTGCTGTGTGCCCAAACGGGATCAGTGCTCTGTGCAGTGCCAGGGCAGGGGTGGAACAGCCCTGCACAGCCTGGCAGGGTCAGCCTGCAGGGACAGGCAGGGCACGGCCCTAAGCTGGCTGTAATTGTGTGTCAGGCCTGATTACTCCCTGAATGAAGGCACCAAAGCCATCTCTAAGCCCTGCTATGGGCAGGCAGCCCAGCCCCTCCTGGCCAGAGCTGCAGCATCACCAGGGGCTGCACTGCTCTCCTGCACTGGGGCTCACACCCTCCTCTGCCTCACAGCAGCACCCACAGCTATCTGCTCAGGTTTCACAAAGAAATTCCCAAATAATCACTGTCAATCCGTCTTTCCGATGATCTGTACCTACAGCTGTCCACAGAGACTGGTCAGAGGTGAGTGCTAGATTTGGTGTTAGGAAGAAATTCTTCCCTGTGAGGGTGGCAGGCCCTGGCACAGGGTGCCCAGAGCAGCTGTGGCTGCCCCTGGATCCCTGGCAGTGCCCAAGGCCAGGCTGGACAGGGCTGGGAGCACCTGGGACAGTGGGAGGTGTCCCTGCCCATGGAAGGGTGGCACTGCAGAATCCTGGTGTTCTCTTCCACCCCAACCCATTCTGTGACTCCATGAGCCAAATCACACAAGAGAAGGGTTTTCCTAGAGCAGAAATTCTTGTATCTGTAATACTCTGGTGTGCAATAGATACACGTGTGCAGATGCACAGCTGAGTGGGGCAGTGGGCACAAAGCAATGAAAGAAGTTTTCTTTTAGACCTCACCAGTCCCCTGCCTGCTAATCCATCTCCCTCAGGTCATATTTCCAAGTCCAAATCCTGTGAACAATTTCCAGCAATCCTATTGGAGCTGAGGGGAAAGAGCTAACATATAATATTCCTCTGTCTCAGGAAAAGGTACATCCACAGCCAGGACTGCATTGGCTAGAAGGTCTCACAGGCAAGTTTCAGGCCAGGTCTTTTTTCATCCTAATTGAGCATTTGCTTTTCATTTTAGAAGGTTCTGAGTTAATGCCCTTTGCAATTCTTTTGGTATTTGTATATAATTACATGCTGTTAGAGTAATTTAGGCCAGATCCACATCCCAGTGAAATGAGTGTGAATATCTCCAGTAACTTCAGTCTGAAAACAGCATTCCACCCCTCACAGAACTGATTAAATAGTTAAAAACCCAATCTTGTAAATATTTTTGTGAATGAAAGTGGTTGGCTGTGACTCACAAGCATTTGGAAGACCACAGAGCATTAGGGAAATGTCTGCAATTCATAAAATCTTCACACAAGTCAGCCTAAATTAGCATTCACCCCAAATTTCATAGTCTGCTATTCATTGCTCCCTTAATTTAAACCCATGTGGAAATAGGGGTGATACTGTGGGACTGGAGGGACCAGTCACTGTCCTGTAAAGCTGAGCTGCAAACACCAAGCCCTGGCACAGGACTGTCATGAACTGCCCTCTGAGAGCAGCTTTCCAAAGTGCCTGAAGAATTGTTACATCTAAAAACTTCATCCAAAACTTCTCAATCAAAAATGTTTCCTGAGCAGCTCACTGAGACAAAAACTGCACATGAGCTCATTCCGGCAGCAAGACCCAAACCCCTGTGGTCCAGAAGTTGCTGCCCTCCCTATAAAGCCCAGTGTCACCCCATGCCAAAGCCATAGGGATGCTCTTCATCTTCCCATTGCTCCAACAAGGAGCAAATGTCCCTGATCTTCCTCTCTATAGGGGGCAGGAATAGTTTTAACATGTGGGTGTATGCCATGAAAAGGGTCATAAGTATCTACATGATCCAAGATTGGCTCCCAGCCAGTCAAAAAATTAGTATTTATGTGAGCCATGATTATATTTCACCCTGAGACCTGCAGAACAAAGCAGTCCTTCAAAGGAAAGACACCGAGACTGTGGAAAATGCCAGGTCAAATTTTTTCCACCAGAGAAATCGAAATTTTGATCATATTCGGTGTGACTGGCCCTTCTGATGACCCCATACCACAGGTTATGGGTTTGTGCTGTTTTCTCCTCTCTTGCCACGCCATCTCAGCCCTGCTCCAGCACTCAGGGTGATGAGGCCTGAACTGTGCTCCAGCTTTTGAACAACAATCCTTGGAAGACACGTGAATATCACTCCTGCAGCTCCCTCATTCCTGGGAGCACTTACTGAGCTCCAAGAGGCATTATAAGGAACATTAATTAATAACAAACTTGGAGAACAGCATCCAGTTATTTCTGTAAAGCTCACCCTCTTTGACACCTGGCTGTGAAACACAATTGTTGTGCTGTAACACAAACAAGAAATATTTGCAATAATTACCTTGCCTGGAGTGGTTTTTCACCCATTACACTCAGAGACAGAGCACAGCCATCGCATCCAATTAATTCCCCAGGGAAACGTCTGAAATCCAAGCCCAGGCTCCTGGAAACTCCCACAGCCTGAGCAGGGCTCTGCTCCCCTGCAGGGGCAGGACATCCCAGAGAATGGAGGGACCCCTTCTGAAACATAACTGCCTGAAACTCTTCATCAAATATCCTGTGGAAGCACAAACTGAGGGGAATTCTCTCTTTCCTGGATGTGCTATGGGAGCAAGAAGCAGGCTTTGCTGAACTCTTGGAACCCAGGACATCTCTCTGGCTGCCCTGGATGGTTCAAGACCCTGGCAGGGGGCTCAGAAGCCTCAGACCCCTATGCCTTTGATTTCAACCCTGGGAAAAATTACCACCTTTGTATGAAGAGTTACAAGTCACAAAAAATTAAGTAGAGTATAAGTTAGTTTATCACAGGGTGGAAAAGTAAAATTTTAAGATTTTTTAGAATATGGGTCCAGGGTCAAGATGGAGGAATTTGGGCGTGTTCTGTCCTTCTTTCCCCTTCTTCTTGGCATCCATCTTCTGGGTGATGGTGGCACTTTTGGATTGGTTTAGAGTGGAACTGGACTGTACAACATAGGTGATAGGTATTGGAAGATAACTGTAAATAATGTTCATGTAGTTTGTAGTATGAAAAGACAATACCACCCTTGGGGTGGGCAGTGTGCCTGGGACTGACCTGCTGAACAGAGCCAGGCTGGGCAGGGAAAGAATTTCTTAGATAAGATAAAATAAACAACTCTGGAAACTGCAGAAGACGACTCCTGACTCCTTCTTCAGTGTTTGGGCTGGGAAACAGAGACTTTTTAACTGCACAGGTAGTTGTCTCAAGCTCCTGAGAAACCACTGACACTGAACCTTCTAAAACAGAATCCTGCCCAGGTCCATCTCAGTTTGTTCCTGCTCTTTTGAGAGTCCCTGTCTTCTGCCAGCTCCAGAAGCTGCTGTGCCTCCCCCCCGGTCCAAGGAGCTGCTGTTTAGGGGGTCTGCCCCACACCCAGCTGTGCTGCACAAGGGTGTGATGACAGCACAGCTGGCTCCAGGCATGGCTGCTCCTGCTCCGTGGGAATCACAGCTCTGACACCCAGCAGGTAACAGAGAGAGAGAAAGGGCAGTGGGAGACTGCAAGTTGAAGTGACACCAGGGCAGTGGAGTTTCAGACAAGTTTAGGGCTGACTTGGATTAACCCCTGTCCAGCAGCTGTTCTTGCTGGGCTTCATGGGGAAGCTGGGCTTGGCTTGGCTTATACAGGGAGTCAGGACCTTTATTAAATGTATTAATAGGTATTTAGTCTTAATTTAATCAAAACAAGCTATTTCAAAGATAAGTAAGAGCATGGATTCCTCTGCAAATTGAACTAATTGGTTTAAAATATCACAACCTCAGTTAAACAAGTGCAGCTTCATTTAGAAAATGCCATAATGTCCATCAAAAAGGCAGGCTTTTTTTTCAAAGACCACTTAGTGGAGCTGGAGGGAGTAGACAAGATTCTGGGGATAAAAGCTCTTCTGTTTGCCCTAAATCTGAAATGAAAGCATTTTCCATATTCTTCACTCCTGGGTCCAGGCTGACAACACCAATAAGGGCTGCAAAAAATTAGGAGGAAAGGTGTGATTAATATTTTATATGCCACATCCCTCTACAAAGTGGATAGGGCTTTGTTTGGACTGAGATGGTTCATTAAGCAAATGAAATTATCAACATAATACAAGAGTTCCTTGAATTTTAAAATATTCTCCATGAATACTTTAAAATACCTTGAAATCTTTCCTGGCACTTGCAGCAATTTTGCCTTTTCCAGAACAGATGAATCTGTCATTCAGAAAGCCCAATGACTATGCTTTCCTGTTTTAATGACAGCAATTGTTAACAATGAAGAATTCCAGCTTTGAGCTGCTGAGGACACTGAATCCTGAGGAGCACTCACCCATCCATTCCTCCCCAGACTGGATGAGCTCTAAACAAAGCAGAAACAATGAATTCAGAGCCCGGTCCAGCCTGACCTTGGTGGGACAGGGATTGAGGCATTCCCCTCCTCCTGCACCCTGCGCCAGGGCTCACCCCAGCCTGGGTAAAAACTCACCAGTGCTGTGCTTAAATCTGCAGCTTGGGGGTGAAAAGGAGCCTGGTTTCAGGAAGAATCCTGTCCCCTCTGCATCACCTCAGGGCTGGGTTTGCAGCAGGGGTGTCTTGCACTGCACTCCTGGTTTGCATCTGACCTGCATCCACCCAGGAGCAGCTCCCTTTGGGAAGCACCTCCCCACAATCAGCTAATGCCTGTTCTGTGTCTGGCACTCCTGCAGTCACCAGAGGAGATAGGATTAGGGCCTGAACCTCATTGGGGCACCTTAATGCAGCTAAAATGTCTGTTCTACAAATTCCCCCCAATAAAAAAGTCGAGTGTAAAGCAATGATGGGGGCTAAACTCATTGCAACTTCTTCAAAATGCAGTGTGAGAGCAATGAAAAAAAAGAGAGACAGTAATTCAGTGGGTGCTGATTTCCATGAGTGAAAGGACACCATGAGAGGAGCACATTACAGACAGGATTTCACCAACCACTCCCACAGCCTCCCTGTCAGGCTCTGCAAGGGAACCCACTTCCCCACACTGACCCCACAGGACACGATGGGAGCTGCTGTGGGGCAGGAAGGTGGAGATGGAAAGGCAGAATGAGATCTGGGTAGCCAGAAATGGGGCAAACCAGCAGGATTCCATGTTAGGTCAAGAAGCCACTAAGTGAGACAGGGATGTGTTGTGAGAGTCTGCCTAGAGACATGGAAAACTGAGAGGCCTTGGGATTCCATGGAAAATGGATGGGTGTGATTGTGAGGATGGCTCAAGGCAACCTGAGCACAGCTTTCTGTCTGCAGAAATGAGTGAGGAGCACAGAGGAGCCACATGAGTGGAGGTCACTCAACACCTCCCAAGGCAGCACCTACACCAGCTCAGATCAGGGGCACAGTTTTGGTCCTCATTGTGCAAAAAAGCTGTGGATGGGCTGGAGAGGATCCAGGAAAGGGAACAAAGATGATGAAATGGAGGGGAAGCTGTCATCTGAGGAAAGGGGGGAGCTGGGCTTGTTCAGTCTGGAGAAAAGAAGGCTGGGAACAGACCATGTCACCATGTCCCAGTATTTAAAGTGTGGCTACAAAGAAGATGAAGATTCCACTTTTACACGGAGTCACGTGAAGAGATGAAGGTACAATGGCTAATGGGTATAAGATAAGACTCCTGGGGAGATTCTAGCTGGACACATGAGGAAAATTTTTCACAATGAGAACAACCAGGCACTGAAATAATCTCCCCAGGGAGGTGGTGGATTTCCCAATGTTGGATGCTTCCAGGATTTGGCTGGACAGAGTGCTGGGCCATGTCACCTAAACCATGCCCTTGCCAAGAAAGGTTGGACCAGATGATCTCTGATGTCCCTTCCAACCTGGGGTTCTGTGACGTCAAGGCAAGGTTGAACATCTTCCAAAGAAATAAGCCCTCTAAGGAAAAAAACCAAAAACATAAAGACATTTTAAAAATGGCAGAACTGGGCTGAGAGAAAGCAGTTTGCAGGACTGCGTTGATTTAAAGTGGGGCAATGTGCCCCTTGGTTTAGCTCCCAGTTCCAAGGGCGTGTGAAAAGTCCTGACTCTGGGGAGAAGAGGGGTGATACCAGTTTCTCCTGTGAATGTGGTGCAGGTGGAGCCTGCCCTGTGGTTTATAAACACAAGGTTTCTCCACAGAATTTGTAAAAGAGTTGCCAGGTTGAAAGTCTTCACACATGAAACATTTCTTGTCATGTGTTCTACTGCCTTCATCCTGATTTTCATCTTCAGCTCATACGTAAACACAAGAGTGCAGTAATTTCATGCCTATAAGGCACACCCTTTTGGCTAAAATTTTGATCGAAACCCGAAAGTGCACCTTATAATCCAGTGCACCTTATATACAGACAAAGTTCGGAAATTTGCCAACCTGGACGTGCGAGCCGCGGCAGCCACAAGCCGAGCCGCGAGCTGCAAGAGCCGCACCAGCCAGCGCCAGGGGCAGGAGGGAGTGCTGGGGCCTGTGGTATGGGGAGGGCACCTGGGGCTGCGTTTAAAGGCTGCACCGATCCGTGAAAAATGTTTGCAAATTGAGCAGCTGCCAGTAAACCCCGCGATCGCGCGATTCCGTTACTAATTCATTACTTTGTTGTGCATGGATCCTCGCTGCAAAAAAAAAAGTGCGCCTTATAGTCTGGTGCGTCTTATATGTGGACAAAGTTCAGGAAATTGCCAACAACCTGGAAGTGCATCTTATAATCCGGTGTGCCTTATAGGCATGAAAATTACTATAATCTGTTTTATCTGGGCTGAGGCTCAGTGGATTTAAATCAGCTTTTCTCTGGGAGGTGTGGGATGCTGCCCTGATGTGAGACCAGCCCTGGGGTAGGAAAGGCACAGTGCTGGGCATCCAAATCCTGCTGGAAATAACCTGTGTGTCCCACCCACACTCCCAGATTTCACTTCACTGCAGGGCTCTGATGTGGAGATGGGGCAGGCACAGGGTCTGTACTTGGCACAGTGAAGAAAATATCTGCAGTGGAGGAGCTGTGTGCAGTAATACATTTATTTGTCATTATGAAGTGCAGCAGAGCAGATAAAACCATTAGATATTTAAAAATTAGTTAATGCTAGGATGCAATGATTTGGGCATTCCTAATGCAGCTTTAAATTGGATCAATATTTTCCAGTTCATTTTACTGTAGATTTTTAACCCTGCTCTTGCACTCAAGCTCTGTGCTCTGAGCAGCAGACAGGGGGAACATTTCCACTGGGATGTGACCAGTTGTGTTTCAGGAAGTGCCTCAGCTCCTGGAAACTTGCTAGGCACCATCTCTTTTATTCAAGAGAGCTTAATTGTCATCCAGAACATCTGGGACGATCTCTCAGGGGTTTGTGTTGACAGAACATTAACTAACACACGAAAGCTCTGGGATCCCATGACATGATCCATCACTGAGCAAAGACAAGTTGCCTGTTCCACATAGGATGAATTCATTGAAGAGCCAAATCATTAGCATAGAAAGGTCATCTACTTGTCTGTCATTATTGTGTGAGGCAGATAGTCTATAATGTGTGCAGCAGTTCCCCATGGAGCAGCAATCAGCCCCTTGCTACACTATTTGATTGTTCTTTTTAAAGCTGCTGGAGAGCTTTCTCACTGAGATATGCAGCTGTAAACACCTGAAAGGAAATGTATAAATATTGCCTGCTTCTGACTTCTCTATATGAGCGTGAACACCCTGTGATTAAAAAGTTCATGGCTATTTCTCTCTCCTCTAGACAGTCAGACTTAAAGATCTGAAATGAATTCTGTATTGCTTGTAGGAAAACAAGATTTCAGTTTTAACTTGCAGAAGTTTGCACCTGAAACAAAAACTCCATCATATTTTTCTCCCTGGTTATATCCAAAGCTGTGTCAGATAGTCCAACCATGTGGCTTTAGATGTCCACCAACAAATGTAGCACTGTGGATTCCTCTGGCTGCATCTCCCAAAAGGTCAGGCAAATCTTGCCAAGCCAGCACTAGCTAGACAATTTTCACCTCATCAGCCAACCTGCTGAATCTGCAAATAATATCAAGAAAATGCCCCCAAAGCAACATATTTTGGAACAGGACCAAAAAAATAAAATTAAAAAAAAAAACTAAAAAAAAAAAAATCAATCATTTTGTTCTGTCAGTGGTGAGCGTATGGTTTATGTCCTTTCATTACAGACTTGGATATCACCCATTTGGCACTTGAAAAGTAAAATCTATCCCAGCTATGTGTATTATTTTATTGTGACTCGGGCTTTGGAGGTTTGCAGGTTCTCTTTTCCACTTGGTTTCCAGTGCTGCTGGAAACGTGAGCTGCTCTTTGTCACCTCCTTTGCCTTGTGCCTCTCCCAAGGATGGCAGCTCATTTCTGGGAGAAACCCTGCCCTCTCCTGCACTGAGTCCACAGCTGCTGCTCTGCTGCTGGGAGCAGAAAATCCCTGGTAAATTGGGCAGGTAAATCTTTAGTGTGTCCTTGAAATGTCATTTTGGGCAGCTCTTGTTGCCTGAACATGGGTTGGTGGGCATTTCCCCACTGCTGGCAGCAATGACAGTGAGCACACCATGATAAAGTTGCAAATTTTCAGGATGAAAACTGGCCTCTAATCACCAGTGACACATCTCTGGAGTGTCAGTATTTCATGGACCCTGGAGCTTTTCAGTGCATCCTCTCAGAGGCAGAACCATCCTGCCTGCCTTTGAGATAACCTTGCAAACAGATCTATAGCACTTCATAGTATTTCATTTCATAGGTTCCCATTCAGAAAAGAGGCCCTGAAAATCCATAACAATTGAAATATAGTGGAATTTGAACCAAGGTCACGCTAGCTTGAGAGATGACCTGCCGTGTTCAAAATTAGCCTTACCTAATGCATGTGCTGCTCAGTTTACAAGTGATGCTCTGACCTCCTGAAATTCAGAGTGACAAAAAGAAAAATGTTTGCAGGAAGAGGTGGACTGGGCAGAAGGAAGCTGTCTGACCATTTCACCTATCCTCATGCATAAAAGAGGCCAGCAAACTTACTCTGAAATTCCTGTAGTGAGATCCTACATCCTCCTCTGTGCTCCCTTTACCTCTGTGCAGAGTCAGGAAAAAAATCCAGAAAAAAAAACAACCCAACCTTATTGACCTCTATAGGGCCAAATTTCCAAGGTGCCTTGGGGCAGAACAAAAATCTATGTTTGTCTGTGTTACAAGCATGACTGCATCCCTGCCCAGCGAGCAGGGCTGATTGCTTGTCTGAGCTCCATTCATATGCTATTGGCATTTCATGCATGGAAAAGGTGACCTATTGCTTTGCCTGTTAATAGATCTCCCACCCAGGAACGTCTCTATGAACCAGCTTTCTCTCTTTGCAGTCACACTGCTTGACCTCAGAGGATTGTTTTTCAAAGGATTTTGCAAACCTCTTGCAGAACAGCTGCGTGATGCACTTCTACCAGTTTTGTCCTAATTGACATTGACTAAAACAGGCTGAACCTAAGCCAGACTAAGTGCTCCTGTGCTGGGGAGGCTCTGCTCAAGGCTGGCTGTGTGCAGGGAAACTGGGACCAGTTTTGCTTTTGGGGAGAAAACAGAGGGTTTTGGAAAATGAACAAGGGCAGCATGGAGGGATGTGGGAGTAATTGGCTGGAGATACCCACATCTAAAGGAAATCAGAGTGATTTGGTTTCTCAAAGCTGTCTTCAAAGGACATATCTAATGCTGTTTCTAAAAAAATGTGAGTTCATCAAAATGGAAATTGCAGGAATGTGTCCACTCCAGCAAGGGTTGCTCTGAAAACACCCTGAAAATACCAACTTTGGGGTGGTGGCAGCAAACCCTGCAGTTTGACACTCCTGGGCTGGAGCAAAGTTAGTTTCCAAAAGATTTTTTGGCATCCCAACCAGAATGTGTTTTTCTCATGTTGGAGGCAGCATGCGGCCATCCCTTCCCCTTGAAACAGGAGCTCTGACAGACCCAATCCCTTTGCCAATCCACTCTGCAGAAAAAACTGGGAATACTCTACCAGGAGTGTTAATATTTTTAATTTCAACCACTTGATTTCCTAATTCCTGTGCTGTCTAGCCATGCAGGTGCCAGGCTTTGCCCCAGGCAGATGCAGTGTCCTGTGGACAGCAGAGTGCTGGGCTGGCAGGGGTTCTGTTCCCATGGTCTCAGTGCTGGTGCTGGTGGCCCTGTGACACTGAGGGCAGCAGCCAAGAGGTGCCAGGATCACCTCAAGCTCTGCCTGTCTCAAGCAGGGCTGGAAAATCGTGACAAGTGCACAGCTGCCCTGACTTGCATTTGTCCAGTGTCTACTGTATTGACAAAAGGGGGGAAGAAGCCTAAGTAATGGATTTTTTTCTGCTTCATTTTACTCCCACCTTCTCTGCCCCCTGTAATTTGATTTTTTACACCTCATTTATGTGTTTTTATTCAGCTCATCTTAGTGTTTTCTTTTTTTTCACACCTTTGGATCAGCTCTCTCCCCATGTCTGGCACCTGTGATTATATCCTTCAGCTTCACAATGCAGACTTGCAGAGCAGCATTTAATAACAGGGAGGATTTGACTGACTGGAGCTTTGATAATGGTGGTGGGAAAAGCACAATCACTGCCTTTTTGACAATACACTTTGCACAGAAAGCCTTCGACAGTGTCACAATCTGATAAAAAAATTCCCAGATTCCACCCATAATTATACCTTCTCTCCTTTACCTATCCACCTTCTTTTCAAAACTAAGCTATTGTGGGTGACACCAGTCTCCTGGAAGGTGGGGGTGGTGGGACACAAACCTAGAGAGAGACAGAGAGAAGGAAAAGAGTTTAATTCACCATGATTGTGCTCAGCCTCTCTACCTGCCCACTCTCCCATCTGTCTCTTTTCAGCTGATACCTTTTCCTCAGCCATGGGCAGGCCAGCACCATCTGGGAAGGGGTGAGGTTTTAGGATGAAAAAGTACCACCTGATTGGTGCCATTTCTAACAAAAAAGAAGTCTGAAGCATTCTCAAGAATTTAGAAAGCCAGGTGAACTAAGAGGTTCCATTGCCAGCTCTACTCAGAGTCCTTGTTGGGAGGAGGAGGAGGGATTGTGGATCGTCAGCAGCTGCTAAAAATAAGGTGCATGTGTGCTCTGCTGCCTTGGGGCTTCTCAGGGTGATGGACCCCACAGCAGCTCTGAAAATCTACAAGCACCAAGAAAATGCCCCAAAAGCAACACGAGGGTTGGCAGGCCATGGCCCTGAGTGATGCCTCCCAGCCTTGGCTGGACCTTGGGTTAAGCCATGTGGACTTAACTGCTCCAAAATCATTTCTAGACATAGGACGGAGTGTCCAAAGTTCTGCAAGAGATGTCCTTACCCCCCTGTGGCAGATATTAAACACATTCAATGCCCCCACACCTCTGAGACCTCAGGATACACAGCTGCTTTTGGGTGCCACCCCCTCCCTCCCCAGCTACCAACACTGCAAAGGCAGAAGCTGAGACATCCCAGCACTGGGATGATTAAAGCCAGTTTAAATAAAAAGAAGCCAGGAGTCTGGGGGCTGCTGTGGCTAAGGAGGGTTTGGGGTACTCTCAGTGCTGCTGCAGGCAGTGACAGGCACTTGAGTCCCTGCTCTGCCATTCCCCACACTTGGTCTCACTGAATTTCCAGTAAACCAGGATGTTGCATCCATCAGTGCTGGCAAGGGACCAGCACTGTGCAATGGTTTTAAAGAAGCATCCCTGGGAAGAGAATCAAGTCCAGGCTGTCCCAGCTGGTGTGGACATGGCACACCTGATGTTAAATGGCTGGGGAACCAAGAAGCTGAGCAAACATCCAGGAAGGTTGTAAGGATGAGGGTTACTGGCATCAGCTTCTGTCTGAATACAGTAATGTGGAAAAAAAGCTGCTGTTGTGATGGGCCCAGGGCTTGGCCTTTGGCAGGAGGGGCTGCCCTGGGGCTGTGATCAATACCAGACTGAGCTGCACAGGAGCTGCTGCAGGCAGGGGAGGCAGGGCTGTCCCAGTGCCCAGACAGAGCCAGACACCAAATCCAGAGTTGCAGAATCACAGAGTGGGCTGGGGTAGAAGAGACCTTAAAGATACCTCATGCTCACCCCCTGCTCTGAATTTTCAGGGACACCTTCTACATCCCAGGCTGCTCCCAGCCCTGTCCAGCCTGGCCTGGGCACTGCCAGGGACCCAGGGGCAGCCACAGCTGCTCTGGGCACCCTGTGCCAGGGCCTGCCACCCTCACAGGGAAGGATTTCTTCCTACCATCTAATCTAAATCTCTCATCTCTTAGTTTAAAAGTATTCCCTCATGTCGTGTTGCTACCTACCCTTGTAAAAAGTCACTCCCCCTGCTCTTTCATGAGTCCTGTTTAAATCTGAAAGGCTGCTCTGAGCTCTCCCTGGAGCCTGCTCCTCTCCAGGAGAACACCCCCAGCTCTCCCAGCCTGGCTCCAGAGCAGAGGGGATCCAGCCCTGGAGCATCTCCACAGCTCCTCTGGACCCAACAGATCCATGTCCTTCATGAGCTGAGAGCTCCAGAGCTGGAAGCAGCACTGCAGTCACAGGTATTCACCCACACCTGCCCCAGGATGGAACCCTTCCTCCTGCAGGGTCAGGGCCAAGCAAATACTGACTTGGGCTAACCAGGGGATGATACAAAATCCTCTGGGATTTTGTAATGGCAG
The DNA here is from genome assembly GCA_009812075.1 of Sialia sialis. NCBI lineage: Eukaryota > Metazoa > Chordata > Aves > Passeriformes > Turdidae > Sialia > Sialia sialis. Next base: position 2,658,825 of record VRYO01000577.1, on the reverse strand, counting down.
GTGCAGCTCCAAGGCCAATGCACTGGTGTAAAATGGGGATTTCTAAGGTGTGAGCTCAGCACAGTGCAAGGGGCTCACAGCACAGCATTCCCACAGCTCCAGGGCTCCCAATGAATTACAGCTGGACTGATTATCCAGGAGTGGAGACAGCCTTGCCTGCCCTGTGAGGATGGGGATTGTAAAAGAGTGGGTTAGCTGGTCAAGAGTCAGTTGGAATTTGAGATCCAGCGTCTCCTGCAGTTCAGGATAGAGTGTGCTGCTGTGAGGAGCTAAGGGATGTGGTTGTGCAAGGGACAGACAGGGTTAGGTGGCTGGGTAGGGGACAGGTTTGGTTTAGCCAGTCATGCAGAAGGAAGAAGAGAACTTGCAGAGAGCACAGAAGGAGTCAGTGCATAGACAAGGCATGCAAAGTTTTTAATAAAGGACTGGTGATGATGCCAGCCATGTCCATCTCAACATAACCACCACACACAGGGGATCCCAGATCCCTATGGCAAATCTGAGGCTGGGCTGTGGGAACCACTGTCTTACAACAATACCTTTTATATCTCTGCTGCTGCATTAGGCTGAGCTAGGCTTTCTGTTCCAACTCACTTTGAAATAACGTGTCCAAAAAGAGAGCCACCCCAACAATCGCTGAAAACAGAACCCAACTGGTCTGCATACATAATAGATTTTACTTTTGAAAAGTGACCTTGGTCTTTAAAATTAGATTTTAATATTTAGTATATTATGGCTAAGGCCGTGAAAATTCTCTTTTATAAAGGATCTTTTTGCAAAAGAGAAAATTAAGTTCAGCAATGTTAAAATCCAAAAACTTATGCCAATATCTAGTGCAACATCACCCCTAGACCCACTGCTCAGTTCAAATGTTTTCTAGGTGCAATGTCTTTAGTTGTTCTTCTTTTACATTTACCTAAATGTAACGTAAAAGCAGAGCTGTTCTCACTGCTGTTCTCTTCCATTCCCCAAACCAAAAGATAATTTCTCATTGAATGAGACATTTTTGGTAACTCTAACTTTTTATCATTCACCAGGGGGGAAAAAAATGTTCATCCAAACCATTAGGTTTTGTTTAGGCAGTAAATCCAAAGGAAATCTGTATTTCACACAGCTTTAACAGGAGCTCTCCTTTTAAATAATAGAGTGAAAAAGGAAATAGCTGCTCTTAAACCATGAATAGCTGAAGTAGTAGAATATCAGAGTAATGGAACAAACATTCATTGACTTATTTTTTTCTCTCTGGGTGGTGATCAGCCCACCCTCCAGTGGGGGTTCTTTGCTTATAGCCCTAAATTATCACTGCAGACATGCAGTGGGATGGGGATGTCAAGGAGCCAGCCAGACACTCCTTGTGCAAAGGAATATGAAACAAGTCCATGCTACTCACTACTTTTGTTATCCCATTGTGCTATTCCTTTTGGGGGAATCGTGTTTTTGCACTTTATTACCCAGTGCTGTGTCCTGCTCCAATAAAATCAATGGCAGCCGAGCTGGCAGGCGTTTGGTTATGGCCTTCCAGGCAGCTCTGACACTTCTGGGAATCAGGAGCACAAGAATAATGCCTTTCAATAAGCAGCTTATCGACCAAGCAGGAGTTAAGTGAACCTGTGGTGTACTTCTCAAGTTTCGCTCCTCTCACATGATTATTGCACTTTACTCCTGCTTTGCTTTTGTTCTTTGGACAATCAATCCCTTGAAAGGACTCACCCAGCCCCAGCCCAGCAGGAGGGCTGTGCTGGAGTAAAGGGACAGTGGCTTCCTCCCCTTGGTCCCACCAGCTCCTTCTTCTCTAAACTCTGGGATCACCCGCTGCTACACCAGTAACCAGCCCACTGGAGATGGATTTCCAGCTTTCCAACAAAAGGAGACATGGTCCATGCTTCCTCCTAACTCCTTTAAACAGCTGTGATAGAGGCACTGCAAAAAAAATCCAGGGAGGAAAAAGGCAAAGTGCAAAAGCAAAGTCAGACACAGTTTTGGTTTTTTTCAGGGTTGAAATGGAGAAGCCCAGCAAGAAACAGTCACAGTAAAGCCAAAACTGGGACATGACAGACCTTGTGTTTTCTCTTTGGGTATGAACTGATCACCTCTCAGCTCTGGCTGGGCTGGGATGCCCACATCCATTACGAACAAGGCCAGCTGGACCCACTCAAGTGATGGACTCAAGAACAGCTCTGTGCTCAGCACACACAGCTCTGACCTCAATGCCACTCATCACAGGGCTTCCCACAGACATCCCAAAGCAGAGAAAGGAAATCCTAACGCAATTTATGCCCCAGTATTACAGGAGAGACCCAGCACTGAGGCTGAAAGTCTGCAGGACCTGGAAGCTGACATCTGTTAAACACCTACTCAGGTAACCAAGGCAGAACCAACAGCTCCTGACCTCTGCTTGGCACCAGGCAAGGCACACAGCCACCCTCAGAGGTTTTATTTCTTTAATGCCATTATCTGGTACATTTTACAACAGTTACAGCAGTATCTGACACTCTCAAAGACTGTAAGCGTCCATGGATTACAACCTGTACCCTGCAGCTCCTCTGTGTTGTGCAAAGCAGCATTAAAAACATTATTTAAGCTCCAGCCAGGGACCATTTCATTGACCAAGACAAGTAGAGGTGAAAGCATGTTGTGGGCTTCTCCTGTGCTCAAAAGCTGCTCCCTTGCCTGTGGTGTGCACAACATCTGCTGTGCAGGGCACCTGCTGCGGTGCAGGAGCAGGACGTGTGGGAAGATTTTAATTACTCACCATGGCAACCTACATTAATAGCTGTAATCCCCCACAATAAACTGGGTTGGTCCTTCTTCCACATCTGCACAAATAGCTCCAGGAAGGACATTCATACTGTAGAGCTGCTCTTGGGCACCCAAAGCCAGCTGTGGAGCCTCATGTCAAACAGGAGCACATCCCTGGAAGTGTTCAAGGACAGATTGGATGAGACTTGGAGCAACCAGGTCTAGTGGAAGGTGTCCCTGCCCATGGCAGGGAGGGGTGGAACAAGACAGGTTTTAAAGTCCCTTCCAATCCAAACTTTTCTATGGCTGTAAAAACCAGCCTGCCCCATCTGTGAGAGCTCTTTGGTCCAACTGTCCAGGCCAGATCTAGAGGGCCCCCATCCTGTCCATCCCCAAATCCACAGATCTTCCCATATTCTCACACCTCTGGCAGCTGAAACAATCTCATCTTGTGGTACAATGAACAGCTTGTAGCTGTTACAGGTTGGCTTATCCTGAACTCATTGATCTTAGCCCATTGATCCAAAGCTCGGATTAATTTGAAGCTAAACCTCTCCCATGAGTGTCAGGGAGATGGCCCTCCAGGAATCAATGCTGATGAAATATTGAGCCCCTCTTCCCAGCTGATACCCCTGAGCCATATCCTGCCTCCCTGCTGCACCCAGCAGCTCTGCCCAGACCAATTGTGAGAGCCTGTGTGTTGTGCTGGCAAGACACCAACTGCCCTGCATTCCTGCAAGCAAGGACAGACCCTGGTGTCTTGGTTTGAAAGACAGGTGTCTGCTAAGAAAGGCAGGAACCTTTCTTGAAATGGACAATTATTGTAATTTTGAAAATAAGGAGCTCTCAGGCAAAAATATGGGGATAGGAATAACAGTTCTTTACTAGGAAAATAAAAATAGAAATACAGTATTACAAAAAACCCAAACAAACCCAAAACACTGTCAGAGTGAGAACACAACCTGACACCCTGTCAGTCAGGGTGTTGGTAGCAGTCCCATTAAATGGTGGCTGCATCCTCCTGGAGTGACAGATGTGTTCTGTTGAAGAACTGATCCTGGAGAAGGGTGCATCTTTTTCCTCCAAAGGTGCAGTGATGTTTAAAAGGGTCGAGTTTTCTTCTGGAATCCAGTGGAAAAAGGCTGCTCTGATGTTCCAAATCTCAGTTTTTATCCAGGTAGGAAAGGCTTGGCTCCTCCCCCTGGGTGGAGCATCTCCCAATGGGATGATGTAATTTTATCAGTCATGCAGTGGGACTCAACGGCCATTAACAGGAGATGTCTCCTGGAGGGAGGATGGGCTGTGGAAAAGATAAAGAACACTGCCCTAGCTGGTTTCAGCAGATGGTGATACAACACATGCTTTTGGTTACATCCTGTACTGCAACCCAAGACACCTGGGAAGACCCAGGACAAAGGGCAAATCCCCAATGGAAAACAGAATGTAAGGTGCCAAACTACCCGACAGACTCTGCAGGGGTGGATATGGAAAGTTCTGCCAAATTCAGTATAGAGCTGCTAAAAACTGTGACCAAACCACAGAGAGGAGACAGCTTTGGTGTTTTCACCTCTCAGTCCATAAAGGTGATCTGGGCCACTGCCAGAACCCCCACAGCCACTTTTGGCTCTTGAGTTCCACTTCTAAACACACCACACTTAGCCCCAGATTTCACAAGTCTCTTTGGAAGCTGGCTGTAGCGCCCTGAGCTCTGCAGCTACTTTTGCCACAAGCAGCTCACCACCACAGCATTGTTCCTTGGCCAGGACCAAGAGCAGCAGCAGCAGCAGCAGCTCAGGAGTCACATGTCTCTGGTACCAACATTTCATATTTGTGTAATGAACCCATCCTGCTCTCTCTTACACAAAATCACAGAGGGGCTCTGCAGATGACTGGAGCTACAGCACAGTCAATGCAAGGTGATCCCAGTCTTGCCTCATCCTTACTTAGATGGACTTTCTGAGCATTTCTCTTGGAGCAGTGTCTGCATTCATCTCCCACCATGAACTGTTAATCACCTCTGGGAGATTCCCATGAGAAGACAACAGGAACATCTGTGGGGGACAAGGCTTCCCCTGGTGCTCAGCATCCCCCCCAAACCCCACAAAGCAGGGGAAGAGAGACCCCCTTATTTCCATATTCACTCCCATGCACTGAGACTGTCCGGTCACAGCCTCCCCAGCAGGTGACGGAGCCTGCAGGAGCACGGGCCAAGGGTGACATTAATTACATCAGAGGCAGATGTCTGATAAATAAACAGCCTTGAAGAAATGATGTGGCACTTCAGCTGCAGCGTCCTCTGCCTTACCTTGCAGCCTTCTGGGAGTGTGTGGCTCATGGCCCCGGGCTTTGGGCACTGGGAAGCACCAAGGAGGGGAGCAGTGCCTGCTCCTGCACTTTTCCCTGCTTATTGCAAGAATTTTTCATGTTCCTCATGCTCACCTCAGGCTTGGCTCTTTTCTGTGTTGTCGGTATTTTTTGTTTTTTTCATTTATTAGGGGTTGTTTTTTGGGTTGGTTTTTTGTTTTGTTTTGTTTTGTTTTGTTTTCTTGGTTTTTTGTTTTTTTTTCTTTTCTAAGTGACAAGTCCATTAACTCCAACAAAGCAAAAGAGCTTTTTGGGCAGGAAAGGACCTGGTTCTTCCTGCATTCACAGAAACACTTTGCACAAGTGTCATGCTTTTTGTGGGAAGATTTTAATCAGTCTTCCACAGTACAATCCCATGAGATGGGCTCCTATATCTATTTAATGATAGAGAGAATAGAAACACAAAGTTTAAGGAAGCTATTTAACAATATGCATTTAAGACATGGTGCTTGCTACAGATCAGCTTGAAGGCTGGCAATTCTGGGAAAAAGCAAAATTCTCCTACCCCAGATTGTAAAAACATGTGGATATGATCCCACTCATTTTTGATGGGACCTTGAGCTCGTTTTGCACAACCCTGACCATCTGAAACCTGGGTGTTCAAACAACCCCAAGCCCTCCCAGGGAGACCCGGGTGATGATGGCCTCAATAACCTCTTTCCAAACAAAAAAGCTCTCATTGGCAGCACAGGCAGGAGCAGAGGGGTTTTGGAAAGATGGCCTGGATTTTGGGTATTGTCCATAAGGACAGATGATATGAGCAGGAATGATGCCAATGTGGTGAGGATCACTCCTACCATGAGGAAAAGGCTTTTCCCAGCAGCCAACTCCAGAAGCTTTTCCTTTCCCCACAGAATTCTCCTTTCCCACTGTCCTTCCCCAGGGATGTGCATTGCTCTCCTGTGGGTGTGTACTGGTTTGAGAACAAAATCAGTGGGAGACTCCAAGTCAGAAATACAATTTAAAGAGAAAATAAAATACGTACAAGAGTTCAAAAGAGAAGCACTGACAGAGTCAGAATAGAACCTGACACCCCTCCTAGTTGGGGTGGTGCTAGCAGTTCAGATGAAATGCTCTTGTTGAGGTAGTGATCTTGTAAAAAGGTTTGTTAGTTCTTGTCCTCTGGAAACCAATGGGTAAAGGCTGCCTTGGTGTTCCAAATCTCAGATTTTTTCTAGGTAGAAATGCTTGGCTCCTCCCCCTGGGTGGAACATCTCCCAATAGGATGATGGAATTTTATCAGTCATGCAGTGGGACTCAATGGCCATTAACAGGAGATATCTCCTGGAGGAAGGATGGGCTGTGGAAAAGATAAAGAACACTGGACTACCTGGTTTTAAGAGATGGTGATACAATACATACTTTTGGGCACATCTTTACATGGTAACCTAGAACAGGGTGGGATCCATGAGTGCCTGGCCCTCCCTCACCTGTCCTGCACATCCTGAGAGATTTTGGCTGCCTGAAGCCACAGGTGACCAAATTCCATATAAATCCAGTCATGAGTGTCTGCCAGGTCCTATGGGAGATAGGATTAGGCTCAGTTGGCTCTTTTGCAGGGAGAAGGGGAGAAGAAAAAAAAAATTAAAAAACTAAAAGAACAATGTCATATTGTTTATAGATTACTCACTCTTTTTTAATTAAAGGCAAAAGCAGAGCACTGAAACCTGAGAAGGGACGCTCTAGCAGAGGGCAGTCACATGGAACCAAACCTTAAAAGCCATGAAAGACCTGATTTATACCAGAGGCAATAAAACATCAGTGGAAAAAGAGCAGCAGTGTCAGTAGGAGCACACTGTCATCTCACCTTTGACCCTATTTTATACTGGTGTGTTTCTGCTGGTTTTCATCTGGAATTACTGGAGTAATTGGAACAAATGAGTCCCAAGACTTTGATTGTGGGAAGAAGATCATGCTTGGACACTGCTGAGCACCAGCCCCAGTAAATAACCTGGTTCTGGTGTGGGCCAGGGACTTTTAACCCTTTCCACAGGCATTTGAGCCAGCAGGTAACAAGTTTGAGATGGCCTCAGCAGGGCCAGGACATTAGGGATATTCAGAGGGGGATAAAAACCCTCCAGCAACTAAGTATTGAAGATTTTGTTCTGAATCACACCAGACAAATACACACAGAGCTTCACCCCACTGTGAATTACAAAACACAAGTTATAAAATCCCTGAGAAAGGGAACTGCTCATGAACTCCTGGGCTGCTCCAACTCTCTAAGCTACTTCTTCCTCCTCAGCAGAGGCTGTAGGGGTGGGCAGGGCTCTGTGTGTGTATGTGTGTGTGTGTGTTAGCACAAAGGAGATACAAAGGAGATGAAATCTTAATTGTTTCATTGACTGGCATTATGAATGTTACAATTGTACACATATCTGGCAATGAAATAAGTACCCCAGAGAATGTTACAGATATTTAACAGACCTGTGAGACAAGCCTGTGGAAGAGCCAGATCCTGTTTGTCATCTCCAAAACCCAGCTGAGCTGCCTTGGGTCCATGGTCCACAAAGTTCAGCTTGGTTGGATCCCAAGGAAGAAATAAACTGGGCTCTTCTGTCATTTCAGGGCACAGCTACACACTCAGCTGTCATTTAAAGCAAAAGAAATTCAGAAACTCCAGGCACGGAATCTACAGGCATGACAAGCACCAACAAAGCAGTTGCTTCATTTCAGCAGGCAGTTTCTGTTTTTCCCTTTTTGTTTTGTTTTGCAGACAGTGAGGCAGCAGCTGAGTAAGTGTGAAAAGCCATAAGAGCAGTCTCTCTTCCAGGCAACTGCCTGGCTCAGTGTAGGCTGACTGAATGATAAGACACTGTTTGAACATAGTTGTAACTATAGGGAACAAGAAAGCTGGAAATTTGCTGTCAGGTGAGATAGGGAGCTGAAAAAGACACAGGGTCAAACAGCAGTATGTCTTCAGGAAATGCTAGTGTATACTTCTGGGAAACCTGCAGATTGTCTACATTATTTTAAGGATGAGGTGGATCACAGGTCAAGGAATTAGGCCGTTTTAAACTTCAAAATACAGAAAGTGGATGTGTCCTGCTGAAGCTATGCTGGTGCTAAACAGGGTCACCACAGCCTGGTCCTGAACACCCTCTCTGTGGTTCTGCTGAGATGCTGCTGGCATCTGTGAGATCCCAGGGCCCTACACAGGAGTGGGGGAAGGTAGTTTGGGGTGTGTATTTGGGTTTTGGTGTGTATTTTTGATTGTTAACTTTTAAAGCCATAAGAAATTCCTATGAAAAGGTATTCTCTCCTGGCTCTTCCTTACATTTATACCACTTTGCAGACTAATGAGAACTGAGAAGTTTCATGGGTAAAGGTAAAAAAGGTTTCTATCTTTACAAATAATCTGTCTTAGGGAATTAGAGCTGGAGACTCCAAAGAACATTCTCTGAGATAAAATTTAATGGAAAGTATTTTTCACTGAAACACACAGGAAAGAAAAAGCCAGACTGCTTCTGATGGGAGGTGGGAGCCAGAGCACAAGGGATTTCTTCACTGCTTTCACAGGAGACAGCTCAGCCCCAGGCTCTGGCATTTGTGAGGAATTCAGTGCTTTGGTCCTGTGTCTGTTTGGGCTCTGGAGCCTTGCTGGGAAGGTCTGCCCTGGCCTGGCTGATCCCCATCCCTCCCAGGGCCCCAAGGAACTCACAGGGATGCCCAGCCCTGGCCAGGGGTCACATACGGGCTCATTAGCTGGGAAACAAGAACTCTCTAATGGGAAAAGAGAAAAGAAAAACTGGAAGGCTGGTCATGTTTCCTCCCTCCCCAACCTGAAAGTTTAAGGCACAAAGCTGACAGGCACCTGAGCAGTCTCGGAGGCAGTAAGAGCATCCCACCAACACCAGGTCCCTGCAGGGCAGGGATGTCCCCACCACATGGCCCCTAAAGCAGGAGGGCCTGGATCCAGTTCCAGGGACACCCACAAGGCAACAACCCCCTAAAAACTGGAAAGACTCAGACATGAACAGGATCAAGCCCTCTAAGCCATTAACAAAACATCATTTCGGTTTCTTTAGAAGTGTTCCCAATAGCAGTAAATTTTAACAGCCTTTTCTTCCCTAATATTCTGCATCCCCTAGGTAAGACTGTCTGGACCCAAGGGACCTGGTGGCCCCAGCCAGTACAGCCACTGCTCACCACAGGATGCTATGAATTAAAACAATATTCCAAGCAATTAATCACAGTGTTTCTCTACTGAAAAGTGGAAGGTGTGAGCAGGGAGAGAGAAGGAGGGGAAGGAAAAAAAAACCTGAAAAGAAAGACGAGAAGCTTATCTAAATCTATTTACATGGAATGATTATTCAATTAATTTTTTCATTACACTTGCCAAAAAGAATTGCCTGTGTCTTTAATGCTGTGTGTGAGATTTCATTAATAATTGATAGCAGCAGCTCTTTATCCTCTGCTGAGTGAGTGGGAGATTTGTCTTTGGAGGTCACACCCCACATGTGCACAGAGGTACAGCCTGAAGGGAGGGGACTGTGCTGTCCCGGAGGTGTGTGTGGGGACAAGCTTGTGCCCAGCTGCTGTCAGTGGGGTTTCACCTCCAGCAGGGTGGTGTTTGTCACTGCAATTGCTGTGTGAGCCAGGCACTGGATTGCAGCAATAAGCACATCCTCACTCCCACCAGACCCTCTCCTGCTGTCCTTCTGCTCTCCACGCCCAGCTTGGGGAGCCCAGTCCTGTCCTCCCCCAGCTCCTCTGTCCTCCAAGTCACTCCCACCAGCACCATCTCTGCTCCTGTCTCCTGGAGCTGCTCACTCCTGGTGCCACCAGCTCCCCTCCCCAGGTCCCTGCTCCTCTGTGCTCAGGGTCCTGTCCTGTTTGCAGCAGCTGGGATGGAGAATCCTCTTCATCCTTACATTGGTCTGGCTGGGAGCAAAGAGCTATTTTAACATCACAGCTGCCTGGGCCTTTCTCAGGACACGGGAGAGAGGTGTTTGGGAGGGGTGGAGGAGCCTTTCAGCCTACAGCCACATCAGTGTTCCAGATTAGAGCCTGCTGTCACAGCATTGTGGAGCTGCAAGTGCTGCCAGCAAACACAGCCAGGGCTGCTGGGAGAACCTGTCCAGACCCTCCATGGGCACCAGTTCCCAGTGCTGCATGTGCAGCAGAGGGACCACGGAAACACAGGATGGTTTGGGTTGGAAGAGACCTCAAATCTCATCCCATTCCACCCCTGCCATGGCAGGAACACCTCCCACTGTCCCAGGCTGCCCCAAGCCCTGCCCAGCCTGGCCTTGGACACTGCCAGGGATCCAGGGGCAGCCACAGCTGCTCTGGGCACCCTGTGCCAGGGTCTTACACCCTGACAGGGAACAATTCCTTCCCAATGTCCAACCTAAACTCCTCTCTGGCAGTGGAAGCCATTCCCTCTTGTCCTGCACTCCATCCCTTGTCCCCAGTCCCTCCCCAGCTCTCCTGGAGCCCCTTCAGGTCCTGGCAGGGGCTCTGAGCTCTCTCTGGAGCCTTCTGCAGGTGAGCTCCCCCAGCTCTCCCAGCCTGGCTCCAGGCTCCAGCCCTGGGAGCATCTTCTGCTGGAGCCAGGGGTTCAGGAATGCTCACACAAGGGCCCCTCTAGGACAGCACCGTGCACTGTGCAGTGTTTGTGTGACCTTAATTCCACCACAGCTGTGGGACAGCAAGGTTTGCTCAGACCATGGAGCAATGAAAGCAGAGTAAGCAGTGCAAAGAGCAGCTATAAATCACTCTAGCTCCTTCCCAAATATAACATTGTAAGAGACCCCTGGGTTCTTATAAATATTTAAACCATTTTTCAGCTGTTTATGTCTTACATCTGTCTTTATCAACCTGTAATCATTTCTCCACCCACATCCCACTCCACTGCCTACTAATCCTCACTGGCTGCTCTCCATGAAAATATGTTTGGACAGTGATCACCTGAGCTCTGCCTGGCAGTTCCCTCCAGAATAGCTTCTCATGGTGTAGATAAAAACAAAAAAAGAAGAGGTCTCCGGACCTTACCCATTACTCAACCAAATCAATTAAAATATACATAAGAATCACAGAAAGATTTGGAGTGGAAGGAACCTTCAAGATCATCTCGCTCCAACCCCCTGCCATGGACAGGGACGCTTTGCACTGGACCAGGGTGCTCCAAGCCCCACCAGCCTGGCTTTGGACACCTCCTTCTCTTGGAATGAGTATCACAGTGTGGCCAGCTGTGTACACCTGCACATTGTATTGCTTCTCCTCTCCTCTTTATGCCACACAAGCTGTATTATAATGAACTGGTTTCTTCCAAGAGGCGCGTGCCTCTCTGTTCAACACAGGGAAAAAGTGGAAGGACAAAGTTTATCCACAAAATGTCAGCTGGTGTGGCTTAAAGCCAGACTGCCAGTTTTCCAGCTTTCTAGTAGAAAGGAAAACAAAGGGGAGATTGCTTCTGAGAACTACTTAAAATAAAAAAAACAAACCACAGGAGAAAGCCATGCTTCCCAAGCAGCTGTAGGGCTGGTAAAAACCTCAAGAATTTGGCAATTCTGAATATTCTGTCTCACAGAGGGAAGACAAATGAAGGATGGGGATGTTGAGGAGCAAGGGAAAAGCCCACTGGACCAAGGCTTCCCACAGCCTCATTCCTCACTCTCCTCTTCCTGGCCCTGTAATAGAAGTTCTCCAGGATGATCAACAGAAGTCCCAGTGTCCCTTTCAGATGGATGGAGACACCTCATGGCTGGAGGTCATGCTGGGCTGTCTGCTGTAAGTGAAGTGCGGGAAGACACTGATGCTCAGTAGGGGAAGGAGAAACCTCATTCATGGCTTTTCCTCTCCTGAAGGTCTCTGAACTCCCAGGCCTCAGGAGGAGGAAAGCAGCAATGCAAGCAGCAATGAAAATGTGAGCTTTCCCAGTGAGCCTTGGAATCTGCCAGATCTGGGTTTCCAGCAGCTCCTCAGGAGCGCTGCTGCCTCCACCCCACCCACCACCCATCCCTGCTGCACCACCAAGGCACAGGGTGCAGGGTCAGGCTGGGGAATTCCTGCTCTCCAGCTCCTGCTTCCAGCACTGGGATGAGATTGGCCCCTGAGAAAGTGTCTTGGGTTGAAATACAGTGTTTGCTAAAAAAGGCAGGAGCCTCTCTTTGAAATGGACAATGCAAACCCCCTCCTTCCAAATTATTATAATTTTGAAATTAAGGAGCTCTCGGGCAAATATGGGAATAGGAATAACAGTTCTTTACTAGGAAAATTTAAAACAGAAATACAGTATTACAAAAAACCAAACACTCTCAGAGTCAGAATCCAAGCTGACACCCATCAGTCAGTCAGGGTGTTGGGAGCAGTCCCATTCAATGGTGGCTGCAGTGACAGATGTGGTTCAGTTGGGGCACATCCTTACTGAGCACAGGTCCTGACACACAGCCAGGGCTGGCCCTTTGTCCTGAGCTGACCCAGCCCAGCAGCCACAGGCATCATGGGATCTGTGTGAGTGAGGGATCAACTCAGCATCCTCAACCTGTCCTGGCACTTGCTGGAGCTAGAATTATCAAAACCTGGATTCAGTTCCCAGCTCAAAGTTGCTTTTTTTATTTTTTTTTTTTTTTTTGTCCCTGTGGGCAACTGACTGAGCCTTGCTGGGCTGGAGTAAAGTTACAGCTTTTTTTCCTCAACATTATTTTGACTTGTCTACTTACATTACAGTCTTTTGGGAGAAGATGCTGTACATGCATATCTACCAAATCGAATATAAGTGATCTAATCCTGGTAGATTTCTCTAGGTGTTGCTCTCACACAGATTCCAAGGGCCATGTCTAAACAGACAGCTTAACCCACTCTCAGGCACCAGTAAGTGACTCACCTCAGCACTGAACCAAGGTCTCTGTTTTACATTTGCATTTCAGACCCTGAGCTTCCCTGGGATCTCCAAGCCCAGAGACCTGATCCAGGCAGCCCATCCCATGCCTGTGGGTGCAGGGCATTGCTAACATTTAACTGCAGAGCAAGATAATGATCTACATCATCATCTATAGAAAAATCAATCTCAACAAATGGTATAAATTGTATTTATATAGCAAAGTTAGGTCAATCACCACCAATTTTATTCACTTTAGTAAATGAGCCAAAGAGGGTTATTTCTTTTCTGTGCTTTGCTCATTCTCTTTCAATTTGTGGGATATGGTTTCCTCACTCTTATTTAATTAAGAGCAGAATTCAAACATTTAAAGTTATCTACCTCCTCTTCAAGGACAATACTGTCCCACCTGCACATCCACCCCAGGGTGAAGAGGGACCTGGGATCTTGGCAGCTCAGACACTTCCCTGCAGAAGCAAGCTGCTCTGGCATTTTTTAATAGGTATTTCTCCTCTCCCCATTTCTCAGCAGACAGTGCCTGACTCTGCTCAGGGCTCTGTGGTCTTCTCAGCCCCAGCTCAGAGCATCTTGCCATGGGCAAACCTCACCCAGGCCCCGTAAGAGAAGAGCTGCTGCTGCCATGGTGTGTCCAAGGCTGGACTCTTGCTCCCACAGGAGGGATGGGCTTGAAGCAGCTGCAGAGCAGATAAAAGTCTCCTCCACGTCCATACACAGCCCTGCTGCCCTCTCCCTGCTGCTCTCCCCTTTGGGATGGCTCAGCCCATTCTCACTTTTGGAAGAAGAAGGAAGCAAAGGCAGAGCAGCAGCCCGTGCAGTCACTGTGTCCATAGCTCCTGCACAGCTCCAGGGCCACTTTTGCTCCAAGGTAAAGAGGAACACTGGGGGCTATGGACACCAGTGTTTTGATTTTATTTTAAAGGCTTTAATATTTGGAGCTGTATTGATTTATCTCCCCATGCCAGTGTACCACTGGTAACTAAGCAACACCGATCCTCTCTGTTCAGGAAGCTCACGGGATTTTTGCCGATGAACAATATTACTTTGTGTATATGAAGCTAAATGGACCATTGGCACTATTTGTAAGTGGAGGATATTTGAGTTCCATAATATTTTTTATTTATTCTTGCTTGTTATCTTTTTTTTGGCCTGGAATAGATTTGCCAGAACCACGCACAGGGGGTTGAGACAAGTTGCAAAGAGCGCACTCCTCCCACCATGACTTTGTGCACTATGCTTTGAACTGACAAATACTTCCAATTAAGAAGCACAATTACCTCAGAACCACAGGTTATTCTGAGTTGGAAGGGACCCAGAAGGCTCACCAAGTTCAACTCAGCTCAGTACATCTCCAAGATAAGCCCAAGAATCCTACTATGTGCTTAGGGCATTGTCCAAACACTTCTGGAACACAGGCCGGGTGCTGTGCCCATGACCCTGGGGAGGCTGTTCCCGTGCTCACCCACTGAATACATGCTCTATAAAGTGTCACCAGGGCAAACAGAAAACTCCAGAACAGCTCTCCTTTAAGTTTTCCGACCTTGGTTTAAGGAATCCAAGGAAATCGAGTCCAAAATCTAACTACAGTAATTTCATAATTATAAGGCACACCAGATTATAGGGCGCACTTCCAGGTTGCTGGCAATTTTTCATACATTGTCCATATATAAGGCACACCAGACTATAAGGCACACTTTTTTTTTTTGCAGCAAGGATCCGCGCACAACAAAGTAACGAATTAGTAACGGAATCGCATGATGGCAGGGTTTACTGGCAGCTGCTCAATTTGCAAACATTTTTCGCGGATCAGCGCAGCCTTTAAACACAGCCCCAGGTGCTCTCCCCTTGCCGTGGGCCCCGACACTCCCATCCACCGTTCTCCTGCACCCTGCAGCCGCCCCCAGCGCCGGGCTGCTCACAGTGGCTCTCGCGGATCTCACAGCTCACAGTGGCTCATGGTCGTTTGATTGCAAGATTTATGTTTGTTGCTGCGCAGTGTGAAACAGAAATTGTTTTGAGATTCCTTCAACACTCAAACTTTTCCCATACATAAGGTGCACTTCCGTGTTCCGATCAAAATTTTAGGCTTTAAGGTGCGCCTTATAGTTGTGGAATTACTGTAATTATAAAATAACAGAAAAAAACTAAGTACCTTGGATATAGCATTGCCCATCAAACATTGTGCTTGGAGCACCTTAGAATTAAGAGATGCTTTATTTCAAATTCTCAAAAAAACCTGTCACACCAGAATAATACTTTAATTCCTCATTAAAAAATAAATATATGAATGACACATCACCTGGCAGTGTAAGAGAGGAGATGCTGAGATGCAGGGACAGATAAGCCCCTCCTGCATCAGGCATTGCAGGCTCCCAATCTCAGCCCTGGGCAGCAGCACAAGGTGCCCCCTCTGGAGCCACTGCAGCTCAGGGTAAATCCCATGGCCACTGATTGTTCAGCCTCTCCTGCAGCCACCCAGACACGCTACTAAAGGGCAGCTTGAGGCGAGGCAGCTGCCTACCTGCTGCTGATACCAAAATGAGGTCCACATCAGCAGCACAGTGGTGATTAATTGATAATTCTTCTCAGCAGCATGAGCTGGATTTGCACCAGCCATCCACCAGCAAAAGCCTCCAACTCCCAGTGAGACTCAATATTAAAAGACTTCAGGGAGGAGTCTAGGCTGAGAGAAGAATGACCACGAATTAGGGAAAAGAGCACAAACTCATCAAAAATTTCAAAGGGAAACAAAATTTTCAGATGTCATTTGGCTGGTTTTATCTGCAAATTGAGTTTTATCTGCAGGAAGAAAAATAAACCCTACAGAAACACTTAACACAGTGGAAAAAAATAATGTTAAATTAAGCTTACAAAAATGTTTCTCTTTTTGAAAATCTTGGCTGGCTACAAATGGCTTGTGCCAAGTTATAAATCAAGTGTTGGGTTTCTTTAATGCTCAGCATCCCCTGATTTATGACGCCATCACAAGCCCTCGATTGATTTCTGACTCAGTGATCCATCTTCCCCCATAGGTACCTGCCCATTATAACGCTTTTTCCTGAGCAGGCAGCACGTCTCACTTCCCAGAAGGGCTTTATAAAGGAGAGGTTGAGTGGAGACCTGCTGGCTGGCAGAGCACAGCCCCGAGGGCTGGGGTGGCCCCAGAGGGAGAGGAGGTGGTTGGGGCTTGCACACAGGAGTAGCTCTACTCCTCTGAGTAGAGCATGGAGGGGCCAGGCTCACTGGCCATGGAACCAGCAGGACAGGGATGCTGCTGGGAACACTAGGAATGAGCTTCCTGACTTGTTTGGGATGACAGAGCCTCCCTGCTTCCCCAGGGTTTAGTTCCCAACAGCAGCCATCCTTCACAGATGAAAACAAATTAAACCTTACAGTCTGTCTCACCAAAACCTTTCACCTTGAAAGCATCCCACTCCTCAGTAAAGCCTGTTCCCACCAGCTGAGCAATCCAAGAATCTCAGGGCTTCCAGGACCAATTCTGTGACACATTCCCATGCAATGTCATGGCCAAGGTGCACCTCCACATCAGGTACAGGTGGGTGGAAGCTGTGCAAGGAATTTTTCAGCTGCAAAGGTCACCAACCCCATGGATATCCCAACCCAGAGAATCCTCTCTAGCCCACTCTTGCCGAAACAAGGCAAACTACCCAAGCCAGCTACTTATACTGAGCTTCCTATAACTAAACCAGGTGGTTTTCTGAGAGCAGCAGGGAGGGCAGTGGGAACCGGGTGGAGCACTCAGCCCCAAATGCAGCCCAGCTGGAGGCTCTTAAGGAAACCCAAACAGCTTGGAAATGAGAGACTATGGGGATGACAAGGGGAAAAGGTAACAAAGATTGACCACGCAAAGCCCTTTGAGGTTTTTAGACTGCAGTGTGTTAGAGCTGTGTCCCAGGCAATGCATCAGCCCTTGGGGTGAGCACAGGGATCCTGAATATGGGCTGGAAATCCCTGGAATTCACTAACAGTCTTGCCCATATCAGCCAGGTTATATATCTTTATCGAAAGAAATTTCTCCTATATAAACATTTTCTTGAGGAGCCCAGAAGCTGGCTGTCCAATCGGTGCCTTTTTAACTTCTTAGATAAATAAGACTTTTCTGTGTCACTATATGACATTTTCTACAGTGGAAAGAGCCTGTGAGTGGCACATGCTGTCAGTTCAGTATGTAAATGATGCCAGCCCCATTTGCTACATCCCATCAATTATTTTCATACACTTTTCTCTGCCTTCAGCTCTAAGAGGAACAGTCACCTTGATGTCTTGAAGTGGTTTTCTTCTCTCATTTTCTTTGGTGTGACTCTACTTTGAGGCTTGGTGGGGAGGAGAACAGGATGTTCAGAAGAGAGTTGAGAGAATGATGTGTGTTGATAGAACAGCTGCCTCTTGATTAAAAACTGCTACAGTTCACATCTGTACTTCTGCACAGCAGCTTCCAGGCTGGGCTGGCCTAAGGAGCCAGCCCTGGTCTCAAGGGAAGGGTAGAACCTGGTGCTCACGTCAGCAGGATTAGGCCCTCAGCCTCACCCACGTTCTTTTTTCAAAGCACCTTTGCCCATCCCATTCTTGAAAGCTGAGTGGTTTTGGCTTCCACGCTCTTGTGCCTTTTTTCTCAACTCTTTCTCTACTTTCATTACTAGTCCTTGGGTTAGACTGCTCACTTCCCACACTTCTTTGGGTGTCTGTGTCCCATTCCCACACAGCAGTGCTGGATCAGCCCCCTTTAGACCCCAGCTTTGTTGGACTGGTGCTGGCGGGTACTGACCTGACCCAGTGACCTTAGAGAGAACTTCACAGGGGCACAACAGTCTCGCAGAGCTTCTGGAAGCAGAGATGTCCCTCTTATTTTTCCCTGTTCTTGTGAGCAGGCACATTTCCTTGGGTACCCAACTCCAGCCACCCTGCAGTCAGGCAGGCAGCAGCACTTGAGCTCAAGGTGCTCATTCTCTTCTGATGCTGAGAGGGGAAAAAAAGAAAATAAAACAAACTCATAAATCACCAAGCTAGCAAATGAAAATAAATACACTTAAAAATATTTCCATGCTGCTTTTTATTATTATTATTTATAATGGTATTACAGAATTTTGTAAAATTAAAGTAAATGTCAAGCAGAATGTAATAATTTTCCTTGGGGTTTGGCACATTTGTGTGCTTGACAGTTTCACATTTTTCTTTATATCCGTGAAGACAGGAGCCTGACAGGGCTATATTTTGTTACCCACTTTGTTCAATTTTGTCATAAATTGGAGTGAACAATACAGTGAAAATATAGACACCAAATTAATCAAAGAAATTACATTTTAAAGCACCTCAGACAAACGTATGAAATAATCATACTGTGCCAGGAAAGCACATGAAAACATCAACATTTCCCCCTCCCAAATACACACACTTTGTCCCAAGAAGGGCCAGGGCCTTTCACCCCAGGGCCATTAGTGTTAGCACCAGGTGTTGCTCCTTGGCTCACCTTGCAGAGTAAGAATTTCTCTCCCATGAATTTCTCTCCCTGCACCTCAAGTTTATCCAAATCTCAGCTATTCCATCCCATGGCATGTTTTTAACACGATGGTGGGTGCCTGACATGCAGCAGCTAAGTTGGTATGCCAGCTCACAGGGTCACATTGTCACCTTTCAACAGGTTGTACTCAAGTTCACATCTCCATCCCTCCACTGCCACAGCAGCCTTGCAACCCTGACACACCAGCATCCCTGAAATCCTGACACACCAACATCCCTGCAACCCTGACACAGCAACAGCCCTGCAAGTCTGACACACCAACATCCCTGAAATCCTGACACACCAGCATCCCTACAACCCTGACACAGCAACAGCCCTGAAATCCTGACACACCAGCATCCCTACAACCCTGACACACCAGCATCCCTGAAATCCTGACACACCAGCATCCCTGCAACCCTGACACAGCAACAGCCCTGAAATCCTGACACACCAACAGCCCTGCAACCCAGTCACTGCCACTCCCAAATCTCCCTTCCAACCCTGGCTGTCCCTGTTTGAAGGGAGACATTTGCAGTTCCTAGGGAGAAGCATCATGCATAAAGAACTACAATTTCCATGAGAATGACAAGGAGAAATGCGAAGTGAGTAGCCGGGCTATCCTCAGGCCAATCCTTTCTGCCTGAGTAAATTCGATTTGAATTCCTCTTGAAAGACCAGCTCTGCAGCACTTGGACTATATTGAAAAGGTCACTGGAGGCAATGTCAGACATACTCTCCAGCTGCACTACAAGTGCACTGATAGAGATTCATAACAATGTATTACTGCAGCTGGAGATCCAAAGTGACTCTCTGAGGAATCTTCTCCACTTATCTGGCAGCAGCAGACTATTCCATTACGCCCCTTTCATGCCTGGATGGAGGCATTCCTGCCTTCTCTCCTGGCCCCCAAACGCTGGGTTGGAAGCTCTTCTTGGAGCTTGTGAGACTGGCTGAGGGTGGTTGGTGAGGTCCTGCAAGCCCTGTGTCCATTCCAGCCACTGAAATGATATATACACTGGTATTCACTCACCTTCCTCCCACCCCTGGGCTTCCAAGCACTGGTGGGATATAAATGAGAGCAGGAGCAGAGCAAAGCCATAGTGGCAGAACCAACTCCACCAAAACTCACCTCTGGTACAAGCAGAAGTGTCCTGATGTCCTTAGAACTAGGGCTTAAAACCTGGAACAGAAAATGTTGTCCCTGCCCACAGCAGAGGGTTGGACCTGGATGATTTTTAAGCTCTCTACCAGCCCAAACCACTCCATGACTGTCTCCTTTCGTCTCAAATTCAGGATTTTGCCCTGTAGCCCTGTGCTGGGAAAACCTGCATCTCCCCTTTTCCCACTAACAAACATCCCCATGGTGCTGGGAGCAGGCACTGCCAGGAGTCCCTGTGCTCACCCACCCCAAAGGGCTGCAGAGGGGCAGCCTGAGAGAGCAAAGGGAGGGCTGACCAGCAGGGACCTGGAAAGCTGCCACATTCCCCTGCAAATGTGGAAGTGGTTCAGTGTAGATTAAAGGATTTTTTTTCTCCCAACTATACACACCCATCAATATATGGCAAATATGCATTTTAAGCTTATTTGTGTATGCGTTGCTAAATACCATAATGGTCTCCAGCTGTATGGCAGGAGGGCCCATTCACTGACATTTTACTGTTCAGTTAATTTTTTTCTCCTTACTGTTTTATCAGCATATTTCCTCTCATTTTGCTTTGTGCTTGTACAATGCCTGACGTCTCCTATCACACCTGTTTTCTATTATTTGTCCTATTATTTTAATTCCCCATCTATTGTGTGGATTCCGAACATCATCTGATAAAGCCCATTCTCTACTTTTAGAAAAGCCCATGAGAAGGTTTTAATAAGTGAAATCTGTATTTTTTCCACACCATGCTCAATGAAAGTGTCCGATGAATAACCCCTGATTGTTAGGTGCTCCCATTCTCATCATCTAAGCAGGGGGGACAATTAGCAGACAAATGAAGGTTTACAATTCTGCAAGTATTCAGAAAGACCATTTGGCTGCTTGATTGGTAGAAGGATATTTTTTAAACTGCCATTTGAGATTCAGCTGTATTGCTAATTAAATGAGAATTTCATAAAAATAATCTGAAAAAAGTCTCTGTTAATTGGAGAACGATAACGAACAGACTTGCTAAACAGAGGCATAAACGTCAAACAATTGAAAAGGAATAATAAAGTGCTGTGTTATCGTGCAATGCCAGGCAGCTTTCTGACTTTTATTTGAAGTTTTAACTTTTAACAATATTTTTTTTTTTTAAATTTGTGAACGGCATTAAAAAATGTGCTTTGCAATCACAATTTCCAACTCTTGGATTGGGTGAGCAATGCATGGCAGCACTAATGGTGTCCTTGCTTCGAGTCTTCTTGCATTCTGTGAACATCTTTTGTGTTCTGCAATGAATACGAGGGGGGAAGCGCATTAATATTGCGTGGTTGTTATTCCTGCAGGGTAGTGGCATTATTGAATTAGGGATTCTTTGTAACAATAATGACTTCCAGTGCTGTATTGTGTAGTAAAATACACAGAGCCTTGGGAAGGAGCTCAGGACCTGTTGGAAGGCTCCAGCACAGCTCTGTTGGTGCTGTTCAGCACTGGCTGCCACAGGCTGCACCTGCAGTGGGAGCAGTGCCTTCCCTTCCCACAACTCTGGATGAGGATCAGATTTTTATAGGGAGCACTGGACCAGGCAGGGTTGCTGGCACTGTCACTCTTGCAGGGAGCCCTAAAACATTTATAGCCTGGAGAGAGGCCCTAATCTGTTAGATGGGCACTGAGGACATGGAGAAGATCTACTCCCTCCCCATAGTTCTTTGCAGTTTCACGTTAATGTTCCCCAGTTCTGGTTCCCTGGTTGGCCCGTTGCCCTCCCCACCCCTTTTCCCTTATATGTACATTCCCTAGAATGTTCTCCCTTCCCCATTTACCCATTGGCCCCATTTCCTGCAGTGTCCCACCCCCTTTTACCCTATTGGATGTCACCCTTGGCCCTGCCTGTGCCCCACCCCTGAGCCCTCAAGCCCATGGGCCCTGATGCTCTGCTCCACCCCTTGTCCCCATATTTAAACCTGGACCCTCCAGTGATTCCTGTCTTTGTCCCTGGACCCTTCCCTTGTGCCTGGGATAACCCTGCCATGTCAGTCCCCTGGCAAAGACCCTTCTCATCTCTCCTTCATTGCCTGGATTATCTGGAGTGTGTGGGGTTTTTTTCCCTGTGAGTGAACTTGTGCCATGGAGTGGTTTTTCCTCCTTTACTGGAGATGTTTTTGGGGTTGTGGCCCCTCACCACCCCCTCATACCACAACAATCCTTGGTGGCTCCATAGCTGGCACAGGGGTGTGAGATTGGGGTTGCTCTATCTGGAGAAGAGAAGGGGCCAGGGAGACTTTATTGTGGTGTTCAGCACTGAAAGGTGTCTGGGAGAAAGAGTGAGACAAACTTTTTAGTAGGGCCTGTTGTGGTAGGACAAGGGGTAATGGTTTGAGACTAACAGAGAGTTGATTTGAATTAGATATTAGGAAGAAGGATTTTATGCAGAGGGTGCTGAGGCCCTGGAATAGGTTAGACAGAGAAGCTGTGGCTGCCCCATCCCTGGAAATGTCCAAGGTCAGGCTGGACAGGGCTTGGAGCACCCTGGGATAGTGGAAGTTGACTCTGCCCATGGCAGGGGTGGAATGGGATGGTCTTTAAGGTCCCTTTCAACCCAAACCACTCCAGGATTCCACAATCCTGCGTTAACAAAAAGCTGATGGCTTGCAGCCTCCACTCTGCCATGCTCCTGCCCCAACCCTTGGCACTGTCTCACAGGCTCACAGCAGATCACACAGAGCTGTATGGGAAAGTTTGCACTAAAACCTCCATTAATTTTTTACCAGCAGAGAGTTCTGAACCTGTGGCTCCCTTCAACTGGCCTCTGAGTGCTGCCTTCACATTCTCACAGCCCAAAGAGTGATTGTGATACAGAGACTTCAGCCCCTAGCACAGTGTCCCTTGGATATTCCACTTCTGAGAAAAGGCCCAAACAAACCAGCTTTGTGAAAGCCCAGTGTAATGAGAATTGACTGCCCTCCATGAGAAATACCTATTAATTACTCTGCAGTGGGGTAAAAGGCAACTGTGATGATACACATTTCCCAACCATAGCACAAACAGCTGCTTTTGAGGCACAGAGCCTGGGCTGAGGGATCTCATGGAATGAAGTCATCTCCAGGAGGGTGACAACAGCCAGGTTTACTGGAGTGCAGGAATATATCTAGATTTTGGCCAAAGAGACTTTCTTCTAACAGTGTTTGAAGCAAGGTCGGATGTTTGAGTAACTGGTGTAGTGGCAGGTGTGCCTGCCCATGGCAGGGGTGAACCAGATGATCTTTAAGGTCCCTTCAAGCCTAAACCATTCTGGGATCCTGTGATCATTTCCTGCACTTTTGGTTCAGGTTCAGCTTTTTTAGAAAAATTCCTTATGGGAGCATTTACTTAAGGATCTGCCTGGGTTCCTGCCCCCTGAGGCACCTTCTGGGGAACACCCTCAAAGTTCCTGCTGCTGGCCATGCCGTTGTGCTTCAGCCCCATGCCACCTCCCTAATTCACTTAGACACCACAACAGGGACACTGGCCATGACAATCTGACCCACTCTAGAAAGGGAAAAATCATTGCAAAATTATATTTCTGGGAGTAGTAAAAAAAAGAAAAGTCAGTTTTGCAGGGCTGGACTGGTACGTATCAACATGAGAATAGGAACCCAAAAGGCAAATGCAGGAATCAGCTACACATCTGGCCCAGCTGTGGGCATGCTGTGCCTTTCCCAGTAAGCTGTGCACATGAGCTGGAAGAATAAAATTTTTTGAAAATAATTAGAAAGTATCTTCTTCTGACCTGCTGGTCTCACTGGCTTCGTAGGTGGGACAGGACTTACAGTGGGTGCCTTTCCAGCTGTGAAATCCTTGTCTTCAATTGCATCCAGGTACATCCAGAGATACACTGTACTCAGTCCCTGCTGGGGTTCAGCTCCTTCCTTAGACACAGCCCTGGGGTGACCTCAGTCACGTCACTTCATCTGTCTCCACAGCAATTCTCTTTTGGTCAATTGGGTGTAGTGCTTCTTCTGGGCATGCTGGGAAGAAAAACACATTATAGGTGGTAAAAAATCCAGATAATTGGATGAAAGCAGAAGATAAGTAGAAATAAGATTCTCCCATGGATTCAGGAACCTGGTTCACTCCCTCCAGGGGTGTATTGTGTGGGATTGTGCAGATGAGTTATTAAAGCAGCTGAGTCACAGCTGCACTTTGGGTCTCCTGTGCCACAGGTGGTGGTTGCTCTCTGGGAAGCAGAAATTGCAAGGACAAGCTAAATTTAAAGCATATATTTATAGACTATACACACACCAGGCAGGGAGGACACCTGCATGGCCCAGAGTTTGCAGAGGTTGTAAGCTGATGTTGCTGTGCATGTTCCAGCACATCCCCACTCTCTGCTCCCTGTGGGGCTGCTTCACATTCCCACCATGCTGGCAAGGCACTGGAAAATCCCAGTCCTGGGCAGGAGGACAGGCAGCTGGACCTGCCACACCTCCACCTGCTCCAGATGTGCCCAGACTGACAGAGGTGCAGAAATGGAGACTTCTCTCCCAGACTCCCTGCTGCCACATTTGGAGATGGAGTCAAAGGAAGGAACCAAACTTTTCTCCAGCGCTATGTGCTCTGTGAGGACCATGTGTCTTGGCCACACCTGCTACAAGTAACTCATGGGCAGACTATGGCCAGGACACAGCAAAGTGATTTGAGATGTGAATGTTTATGACATTTCTATGCTAACAAAAGCTTCACTACAGACAGAATTAGATGTGAAGCGTTGGCAGAAACACAAAATCAGTCTCAGTGCTCTCTCTGCTCCACTGTGAGTGGAAGGAATTCTGAAGCCTGGTTCCAGAAACTGCCACCCTTGTGTTTTTCTGGTGCTCCAGGAAGAACTTGTAGGTGGCATTAGTCCAGTCTAACCCAGCTCTGTGCACTGGCTTTCAGGGTTTCAGAGGCACCCCTGCTTTGCCCCCATGTGTAAATTATGATGCTGACAAAAACATCTTCAAAATTGCTGTGCCTGTATCACAGCCATGGTTTATTTCCTGGAGTGACATACTGGGACAAGTGCATTCATGTAGAACTCTGCTGGTGAAAGCAGCTCCTTCTCTCCACCCTTACACAGATCTGCACCTGCATATACCTTGCAAAATTTATCAGCTCTGAAACATCTCTTTACACTCAGGAAATATTTGAGCTGCTCACACTCAGGCAGTTTCAAAGGTCATGGAAGGTCTGATTTGTTGATGGATAAAATGTAAGGTTCCGGCCTCAGACAACCAGTCCAAGAAGCAATGTGCCATGAGGACATTGTTGAATCCCAGTGGCACCTTGGATAGGTCAGGACAAGCTTGAACTCTGTTTCCTGCCCAGCCATGCTCAGGATGGGGATGGAGCACAGGGTGATGCCATCGCTTCTCCCCTCCAGGGGGAATGACCCCTTCAGTGAGCAGTGGGTCCTGCCTGCCTGAGCCCAGGGAGCTGTGACCCAAGCAAGGCTGGGCTCTGTTTCCCACTTAGCCTCTGGCACATCTCCAAGTAACTCCAGTAAAAATAAGGTCCAAACTGGTCTGTTTGAAAGGGCAGAACTGGTCAAACCAGCTCATAGGAACAAAGGTGCTAAACTAATTGTCAAAGATTTTCCTAGCCCAGAGCAAGAACAACAGGCTGGGATGGATCCGAGGCTCATTTACAGTCCTGTATGCCCAATACTTTCCTTTTTCTCCTCTGCTGCACTCAGGCATTTCTGTAAGCAGTGCATGGCAATTCTAGACATGCACCACACCAGCTATTAATTGGATCTGTGGGCCTCAATTCCAATTCCAACACCCCTTGGAATTCCAATCCTCGATTCCAGCACCCCTTGAAACATTTCTAGGGGATGGGGATAAAAGATGGGGACTGCACAAAGTAGTGAGAGGCAGGTGCAGTGTGGAGAGGACCCTTTTGTTAATGCAGCTCTGCCTATCTTTCATTAGCACACCACATTATGACATCCCATAGATTTGTGCTGTAGCTTCACTGGGAGAGGCAAATGATGTTTTAATGAATGATGGTGCCTCGAGCTGATAAGGGACTGTCCCTCAGTCCCACTGAACAGGGACTGTGCTCTGCACCGTGTGTCCAACTGCACTTAACGTAATTGGATGAAACTTGTAATAGTTTGTTCACTCCAGGTAGGCATAAAAGTCACGGTGAAAAATCCCAGTGATAAAATATCAATTGCTGTCCCTTGCTCAAGGGTATAATTGTGGTTAGTGGTATTTGAGACAATCCAGGCTGGAAAATGATGGGAGGAGGCAGCACAAGGCAGGGGCTGGAGCAGGCAGAGTGTGCCCAGACACTCACACTGCTTCTAGAAACCCCCTCCCCTGAGCAATATTTACTCAGTGTGTGCTCAGAGGATACTCAGAGTGGCCCTGTGGGGCTCAGTCCTGGTGCACTCACCTTCCTCTGCCTGTGAGGGTGGTGAAACCCCGGCACAGGTGACACAGAGAAGCTGTGGCTGCCCCATCCCTGCAAGTGTCCAAAGCCAGGTTGGATGGACTTGGAGCAGCCTGGAGTAGTGGAAGGTGTCCCTGTAATGGTAGGGGGGAACAAGATGAGCTTTAAGGTCCTTTTGAGTCCAGACCATTCCAGGAGTGTGTGTTCCTTGCAGCTCAGGCTCAGCGCTGGTGTGGGAGCTGTGGCTGTGCCAGGGCCCCACGTGCCTCAGCCATGGTGTTTTATAGCATTTTCCCAAAGACATTATTGTACACCCTGAATGATTACTTCATTTAGCACATACATCAGAACTAAAATACCCTATATTAGCTCATTTAAGTTCATGCTTAGTGATGGATTAATCGTTTCTCTTTTCTGGAGCAAAGCCCAGTCCATTTCATCTGAGGACCGAGGAGAAATGTTCCCTTGTATCTTGAAGTCTGAGACATCTGCTGTGCTTTGCAGATCTGCTTGTCCACAAAAAACCAAAAAAAAAAAAAAAAGAAAAAAAAAAAAACCAACCTAAAGAAAAAAAAAAAACCTAAAAAAACCCCATCCAATCAAAAAAACCCAAACAAAACAAAAACAACAACAAAAAAACCAAAACAAAAATCCAACAGAAAACAAAACAAAACATGTATTATAAGAATAAATTGCTAAAGATATAGATCACACCCATTTTTCCCTGCTTTCAGAGCAGGTGCAAAGGAAGCATATCCACAGTTCAGTCAGCATGAGCCTCTCTGTGTGTCCTTTGAGGTTTCAGGTGTCACATCATGTTACAGAGGGTATTGCTGTCTCATACTGTTGTGTGTCATAGGCCACACAGGGACATGAGGAGATTGAAACAGGTCCTTGATGGACAAACACAGTGAGAGCAGACACCTGTGCTGGCTGAGACCAGAGAATCGTGAGAGAATCCATGGCCAAAATAAAAGCCATGGATGGGTGACCAGGCTGAAACTCTGGAGGTCTCCTGTTCCCCAGAATTAACAGAGGTGCTGGTGAGTCGTGCAACGAGTAAATTATGTGAGAAAAGCCCCCTCTCTGTCACCTGTAGCAGCAGCCAAGGGTCTGTGGCATGTGCCAGTAGCCAAACTGAGAGGCAGCACTCAGTCAGAACTGCCTGGGCTCAGGTTCTCAGCTCCAGGACCTCTGTTCTGCAGAAGCTGTGCCTGGTGAAGCCCATTTTCTCCCAAAGCATGGGTAACAGACTTTGTTTTTGGGATGTTTTTCCCTCCTTTCTCACTAAAACATCAGCAGATTGTGAATAGCTGACATGGAAGGAGGGCAAAGAGAATTGGGTATTGGAATAGAGATGTTCCCAAGCCTTTAGAGTCCCTTTGTTATTGAGATCTCTCTGTCTCCTCATCTTGTGCCTGGCCACAGACCAAGAATGCCTCTGTCTTTTTGCACTGTGGAAATCATGGAACAAGAAAACAGTGCTGAAACATTTCAGGCAGTCTCCCTTATCCTAAGTTCAGCTATTACTCTAATTGTCAGCAGGAGGAAATAGGTATGTACTATTTGAAAGTATTTAGAACTGGCTGTGTGATTCCAAAACACAGGATCTTTCAAGGAACTCCTCTCTTCCCATTTGGTGTCACAGGCAATTAAGTTTTTAAGAGGATCTCTGTAGCATTAGCAGACCATATAATATTCTTGAAATGCCTTTATAGCATCCTGTAAGGACAAACTGCTTGCATCTTCCTTGGAAAATGAAAGGCTAAATTCCATTTCTGGAAGCTGACCAAGTTCCATTTTCTGTACCACTCAGGGTGGCTGGGTGTGCACTGCTGCTGCTGCCCCTCCAGCCCCTCCAGGGCTCTAATTCTCTGTGGGGAACTGCTCCCCAAAAAGCAAAGCCCATTAAGAGAGAGGGAAGGCTCAGTCCTGCCTCTTTGCCCTGTGAGTGGGAAGCATCCAGCGGCAGAGAGAGTAAAAATCAGAGTAAAAAGAGGCAAGGAAAATCCCTTCCTTGGGATCAGCCCTCAGGTGCTCTGAAGTATATTTCTATTAGACACTGCCATCCTTGCAGGCTGTAATGTATTCCCTCATTATGGTAAACATCCACATGGCATTTGTTTCTGGAATGAAATTGCACAAAACTGGGTAATAAAAACACCCCTGATCTCACAAAGCACGAGGCTCAAGACAAATAAAGTCTGTAAACAGTTCTGTGCTCCAGGATGTTTTATGAGCTGGACCAGCGTTTACTCAGGGCCAATGCTGAAAAAGTTCATTTCATCTCCTGGAAAGGCTCTGCTGCCACAGGGAGCCCCTCTCCTCAGGGGAGTTTTGGCATGGTCACTGTGATCCAGCTCTACCTTCTTCCTTTTGCTGCTGCGAGTGGTGTCGTGCCCTGCACAGCTCCCTCTCCCAGCAATGCCTCCCTGATATTCAGAAATGTGTATAAATGTCAGCAGGGCGGGGGCCTGCAGGAGTGTGCAGGCAGGTGTGGAGCTCAGCAGGTTGGGTTTCACTGAAACCTGAGTGCAGGAAAGGGCCAGGCACTGAGGCTGCTCCTCAGGGAGCTGGCAGTGCAGGAGAGGACAGTGACAGATGGCATCTCTCACTTTACCCCCAGCAGTGCCAGTCTGAGGAGTGCCACCGGTGCACAGAGCCGAGGCTGTGCAGGATAAAGGGACAGACCCTGGTTTGACCCTCTGTGTCACAGTGAAAACTGGAGCAGGGCCACACAGGTGATGTGATGAGAACATCACAAGGATCATAGAAACATCATGGAGTCCTAGAATGGCTTGAGTTGGAAGGGATTTTAAAGTCATTTAAAAATTAACTAGCTCCTGCCATGGGCAGGGACACCTTCCACTAGCCCAGGCTGTGTCAAATCCTGTCCAGCCTGGCCTTGAACACATTCAGGGATGGGGCAGCCACATCTAATTGAGGCTCTGAGATGTTACAGACTAGGCTGAGGCCAAAAAGCCTTTTGCTCAGTGCCTGAAGGCACATGGATTTTTGAATTTTAAAATACTCTTGTCACTTGGGGCATCTTCTGGAAGGATAAAACCAGCGTGGCACTGCAGTGACCCATCCAGGCTGACTGCCTGAGCCATTCCAGGGGCTGTCCTGCTCTGGGCCCTAAAAGGTGCTGCCCAGTCACCCCATGCAGCTGAGGGAGACTCAGGATGTCACCACACCCCATTATGAAATTAAGAGACATTGCAGGGTGTGATGAAATCAAAAGATGCCTGTTGGGAAGCAGGTGGCTCCAAACCAAACCAGGGCCAGCTAACCAGCTTGCCTTGCTCAGGTGAGTTCTGAACAGCTCCAGAACTGGAGCTCCTACAGCTTCTCTGGCCTTTCACCTGGCATTTCACCATCCTCAGATTGGACACTTTGGACACCACATCTCATCAGAACTTCCCAAATTGCAATTTGTGCCCGTTGCCCCTTGTCCTGTCACTGCATCTCCCAGCACAGTCTGACTCTGCCTTCTGCACACCCTCCTCTTAAGGTCATCAGCACCAGTAAGATGTCCTCTTACCCTCCTCAAAACTCCAGTTTTTCTCATTCTTGTCCCAGTACATTGATTTTTTTTTTGCAAGGGTAACCCCAAACTGGCCACAAAACCTCTAGGGCTCAAGTACACGTAGGAGCAGCTCTGGGGTTCACATCTGCAGCCCATGAGCAGCTCCAGCTGTACTGCACTAATTCATCACCCAGGAGCTCCTGCAAAAAAGCAGAAGTCAGAGAACTTTCCTGGCTGGTTCCCCTTTGACAGATTTCAAGCATTCACTCTTCTCTCATCTGGCAATTTTTAGGGGTTCACACATCCATGGCCACTCTGTTAGAGCTTGTCTGCACTGCTGGAAAGCTTCATGAGTTCAGGACAGTGCACATCTCCTGTTCAGAGGGCAAGAAAAAAGCAAGGGAGACACAAGCTACGTTAGTTACAGCATGGCTTTACCTCACACAAGCCTTTGAGAAAAAAAAAAAAAAAAAGAGAAAGAAAAAAAAAAAAGGTGATTTTTTTTTCTGAAAGAAATATTTTAGAGATTTTTTGGGGACAAGCCAAAAAGCCCAAGGGTTCTGGAGGGTACCAGCAGTAAGAGGCAAGGGGAATGCCCCCAGGCAGCACCAGGATGAGATGCTATTAATGCACCAAGTCCCCTGACCATGAACCCTTTCCTCAGGAAATTCCAGAAGGGTCCAAATCTGGCAGGTGAGAGAAAAATATTATAAATAAGGCTGGTCCAGGTCTTCCACAGATTACAGTCAGTTCCTTGCAGCTTGTACCTAATGGGGATTATGTCCATTACATGGATTACATTGGATTCTGTGGTCCCATACCCTTAACAATTTCCTTCACTTCTTTAAGCACCAAACCAGAGACTGTGGAAAGACAGAAGGTATGACTGAAAATGGGGAAAAATGGTGGGGAGGGGTGGGGGGAATTGGTCTTTTGCAGCTCTGACTGAAAAATAGAAGGTTCCCAAGTCAGCCATCCTTTTGGAAACCTCTGGCCTCAAAATACACTTTGTAACTGATGTGTTTTAATTCCAGGAAAAACACACTGAGCTGAGGCTTAGACCTTGGGCAAATTCGCCTTTTGGCTCAAACAGCAAAGATCTTGAGCTGCAAATGCCTGCTGCTGACAGTCTGTGCCATGGCTGTGTCCCAAACACTGCTGGCATAGCTGTGGTGGAAAAAATAAAATACATTTCATTCCCCATTGGTCATGCTGTAATGGCATGAAATTAGAAACTCTAATCAATAGTGCTTTACACAGCATGACTCTCATGTCAAAAGAGCCCATGGTTTAAAAAAGAAGAGTCACAAATAAATATGAAAATCAAGGCTGTGAAGCGTCAGTAATGAAGTTTAATTCTGTCAAGCAGTCCCAGCCAGTTATTCTCTCCACAAAACCTTCTCTCACCTAATCCTTCCTTCTCCACACCTCCCTGATCCTCCATCCCCCATCATTTTCCTGTGTTTATTTGCCCTTTGCACATGAAATGTCACTGATTTGAGTGTGAAGGATGAAACTGGGGAAGGCAGGGCTGTGCTGCAACCCTGGCTCTGCCTCTGCTTGCTTCTCAGCATTTTCACCTCTCTGTTGCTTTGGAAAAAACCCCAACCCCTGTCTGCTCCTCACCTTGCACACACTGAGACCAGCAAGTCACCTTTCTTCCAAGATGCACCTCTTCTGTTCCTACAAAATGTAAATAAAATGCAGATTATTATTATCTTTATAACAACAGAAGTTAGAGTTATCCTATTTATATCCAGCTCTGCTAAGACCCTTATGTTTTGCTTGTACAGGCGACACTGCTAGAAGAACCACCAGAGAGATAAAGTATTCAAAAATAATAAGCAGGCTCCCAAAGGCATGAAGAGCTGACAGCTACAGGGCTCTCTGTCTGTCATACAAGACTTTTGGGAGCTGGTGGCATTTTGTTCAGGGAGAGGGTTTGGGATTTTTCCAGCACTAGTTTTAAAGTTCCTCTCGCCGTGCGCTGCTAACATTAGCACAGCTTGGCAGGTGGAGGATTGCCCTGAAAATAGAGAACTGGAGTGGAGATTTTGTTAATTAGACCTTCTTCTTGCACACAGTTCTGGCTCTCCAAGCAGCTCCTGTGGCAGGGGGAGAGTGATCAACCAAAGGCTGGATGCCTTCAGCAGAACAGGGAAGAGCTGTCTGGCTTCCAGACATGAATGGAAGTCCTCCAGAGAGACCTGCTGAATCCAAAGGGTCAGTGGGAATAAACCTTACATGGCCTCAAGACAAGGGCTCAGTCTTGGTGAGGGGTCTCTGTCAGATTCCGGGTCCTTTTCTTAATTCTGCCACTGAACCACAGCGCTTTGGTTAATTGAGTTATCTGCAGTCTTGTCTTCAGCACAGAAATGGATGTTTTTCCATGAGCCAGTATCAGTGAGGACAAAGAAGCAGAGCTTACACATAGAATCCATGGCTCAATGCCCACATGGATCCAGTGAACACAAAGCCCAGATGGATCTGATGCCTTAGGTTTTGAGATTTCTATTCTGCTTGGGTGAGCTTTTCCGTTGTGCCAGGATTATGAAGACAAAATAATCCTGTTACAACTGTGGACTTCAAAGACAATCTCTCCAAATCTCGGGCCCTAAGCATAAACAATGAGAAGAGAGGAGGGCAGGCCAGCCAGTAAGCCAGGAGGGTGAAACTTTACAATTTGATTGGATGGTTGACTCCTGTATGCAATGGACCAATATCTATAAAGTTGTGAGATCTTGTGACCAACTCCTCTTTTGCTTCCATCTTGGAGCCATCCAGGCAGATGCCACATCTGTGGCACTGATTCTGTCAGGGTGTGGCCTTGAAGGCCTTTCAATAAATACCCATTTTATTCCCCTTCACTCTGTGCTGCTTCTGTTCTAGCTCCTCTGGGCATCAGATCCAGTGAACACAAATTCCACTTGGATCCAATGAACACAAAGCCCAGATGGATCCAGTGAGCACAAACTCCACATGGATCCAGTGAACACAAACCCCACATGGATCCAGTGAGCACAAAGCCCAGTACCCACTCTGCACTCCAGACATGCCCAGCTCCATCCCTGGGCTGGGTGACCCCCAGGGTCCCTTCCAGCCACACCCCTCTGGTTCTGTGAATTCCTAAGGAGAGGAGGGTATTTTGGAAAGGGAATATTTTCTCCTGCTTTCTGTTGAGGTGAACCCCCCAAAGCCCTCCTGAAGAAGGTCTCATCAGAGGCAGGGCACCGTGGGCCAGGTCTTGCACAGCAGTTCCCACAACATTGCTTCTGCTCTTTCTCTCTCTCTGAACAGTTGCTTTCACTTCAGAGCAGTCACTTACATCATGCCACGTCTGAAAAGTAGGATGAAAGCCAAAAATTATGTCTTTCCCAAGCTCTTAATAAAACCAGTGACTTGTGCAATACATGCAAAGCTTGAAGTTGGGGAACTTCAAATCACCAAGCATCTGTAATCAGCAAGATGCCAGTCCCTGGGGATTGTGGGGATGTTAAAAGGTTATCCTGCTCTTCTGCACATTGCACTGCTGAGCTCCATTACACAACCAAAGGATGATTTCATGTGTGGCAAAGAATTTTTGATTCTCCGGATATTATTTTAGATGTGGGAACCCAGCTGCTGAATGCTGCTTTTCAGGTTAAACAAAACCTACAGCCAACACTCATTCTCACACTATTAATGAAGATAATCTTGCCCTGCAATTGACTTTTTTCCAGAAATAGCAGGAGAGAGATTTTCAAATCCTTTCAGGTTTGCAAAACGTTATCTCAGTCTATTTCTTTAATCTCCCGATGCTGAAAGATGAATCTTTTTCTCTTATGGCTGGATGTACTTCTACACTTCAGCAGCAAACCATGAAAGGGAATCAGGCTCATGGAAAGAAATAATAAAGAATTTGCAGTGTTAACATTTACTTGGGCTTGTCTGGACTTCCTCAGCTTTGAATTCCAACATGATTGACCAGATTGAATGTTCCACAAAAGAGACAAACCAGCTGACAGGCTTTGTGTTCAGAAGGCTGCTGGGCAGGGGAAGGGGCTGTGCTCTTCTCCAGGGCACTGTAGGACAGGACAGGGAGCTGGAGAGCTCAAGCACAGCCAGGGAGAGAGGTGATTTGGGCTGAGGAAAAGATCCTGACATCAGCACAGTACTGAGCACTGAAGGGCCTCAAGTGTCAGAGCTTTAGGAACATCTCAAGCAAATATGACAGGGCTGAAGTTTATCCATCCTTGGAAGTGTTCAAGGCCAGGCTGAGGGGGCTTGGAGCAGCCTGGGAGAGTCAAAGGTGTCCCTGCCCATAGAGTGGGGTTGAACTGGATGAGCTTTAAGGTCACTTCCAACCCAACCCAGACCATTCTGCCCTGGAGGAAGAAGGTAACCTGGAAAATCTCCCAAGGTCCCATTCACTTTCTGGTTTCAAGAAAAACCCACTGCACAGCTTCAGTGAAAGGCAGAGCAGAGCATTCCTTGAGCAATTCCTACTCCTGAATTGCAGGGAAGGCAATTCATAGCCTGCTTTTTCATTTCCATGCATCTTAATTGTTCACATAATAATCACAGAAGTATTTAATAATACAAAGCATATGGGCCAGATGTTCAAGTGGTGTAAATCAATAGCACTTGGGAAGCTTCAGTGGTGCTGTGCTGGCGTGATCATTTGTAGCTCTGGTGCTACATCTTTAAGGTGGCTCTCAGGATTTTAGTACCTTCTTATTGTTCCCACTAAAACCAAGTCACAGAGTTTATTGCCCACCTACAAAGGGCCACCTCCCACCAAATACCCAGAACTGAAGAGCAAAAACCCAAAGCTCAAAATAGATTTTCTTAAGGTCTCTTAAAAAGCTCTGGTCCAGCCTCTGCTGGCCATCACTGCATTTTATCATGGGCACTGACTCCTCCAGCTGACCTCAGCCTGGCACAGGCAGCACTCACTCAACCAGAGGCCCATGCAGTGCCTTGTCTTGGTCTCAGCTGGTGTGGGAGTTCTGCTTCATTTGCTTCCCCTTATTTAAATAAAAAAAAAAAAAAAAAAAAAAAAAGAAGAAGGAAAAAAAGCTTTTAATTCACTTCCTCCTGGGAGTTTCTGTGATGCTCATTGATCCAGTCTACAAGTACTTCACAAACACTAATGGATCCAGTGAAACTCTCCACTAATCTCCTCCTGAAACTTGGCACCAAACTGCTCATTTCTGACGGCTTCTCCTTTTACAGTTGTTTTCCTTTGCTACCTGCTTCAGAGCCACTCCAGGGCTCATTAATTGTTCATCCTTTGTCGCTGGAAAATTCTCCTTTTAATGTTTCCAGTCACATGTTGGATACTGATGTGAAACAGATTTCAATTTGCAGGTCTTTCACACCTGCAATGATACCATTTGAACTGATCGTGGCATTACCAGTTGCACACGGACATCTGTAATTGAACTGAAAAGCTTTGCAAGACGTATTCATTGGGCTTCTGATCTCATTTGTTAGAGAGCCTTAGGGAATGAGCAATTTCCACTCCTCAATTTATGACAACTGGTCATAGTTGCTGAAATGGAATAAAATAAATCCTGTGGCATGTGTCCCTTCTGGAAAACAGGTTAACAATTGTGCCCAGAGGAGAATTAAATAGCCCAGTGACAGTGCTGGATTGAGAGAAAAATATATAGATAGAAGAAAGTCATGCTAAAGTTTTTTTGTGGAGGTTCCCAGGTTAATATTCCTTCTGCTAATGAGACTCCCTGGTTGAGATTCTGGGAAATTTCAATAAATTGTGTGGAGACTATGCAAATAGGCTGGTCTGCTGTATTTGAAACCTTGTGCTAATTCTATCTGGGGCTAAGGGGTGACCTACTCCACTTCCATAACTAGGGCTGGATTTTCAGCTGCCAGCAGCAGCTGGATTTTCAAAAGACTTGCTGGCCAAGCTGGCGTGGCTGGGCTCTTTGGGCAGCCCTGTGCATGCAGGAGGAATTTTACTGACCACCCAGCCATTAGCCCTCAAAATGTCACTCCTAGATCAGTAAATGTTTTTTAATTCTGTGTAACAAGCAACTTGGGATTTTTTTCTCCCCCTTGGGTTGAAGCCACAGTATCTGGAAATAAAAGCAGCTGATTCTGCACTCAGCCAGAAGGGCTGAGGAGCAGTCCTGGGTGTCAGACACCACGTGCCACAGCTATCAGTGCTCTGCTGTGTGTCACTCTAGTGTGGATTTATGAGATTATCTTAAATCCAGGCTGCACATTTCTTAATTATCAGTATTCTTTGCCCGTACCAGTAGAATTTGCATAATTTCCCAGCAGAAGAAGAGAGCAACATCAAGACAATAAATAAAAAAATTCACCAATTCATCACTGAACTGTTCATCCAGTT
Source organism: Sialia sialis (assembly GCA_009812075.1). Taxonomy (NCBI): domain Eukaryota; kingdom Metazoa; phylum Chordata; class Aves; order Passeriformes; family Turdidae; genus Sialia; species Sialia sialis. Next base: position 2,622,925 of record VRYO01000577.1, on the reverse strand, counting down.
GCCAGAATTGTTCCTTTTCCTTGCACAGTATAATCAGACCCCCAGGAAGAGCAGATTCTCCATTCAGATTCCAGAGATCCACGCTGGTTGAGGAGCCGGCCCTGCACGGATCCATGAGCTCCTCATGGAGAGAGTTTTGGCAAAGAATGCCAGAAGAATGCCAGCTGAGCCAGTCATCCAACAAACCCCTGAGCACTGAGCACTGGGAGCACTGGTGCTGCTACAGACCATGCTCTAGGCACCAGTGAGTGCCCACAGCAGGGACACAGGGGACACAGGGACACAGGGACAGGGGACACAGGGGATACAAGGAATACAGGGGACACAGGGACACAGAGGACATAGGAGATAGAGGGGACAATGGGGACACAGGGGACCAGGGGACACAGGGGACCAAGGGACACAGGGAACACAGGGACACAGGAGACACAGGGGACACAGGGACGAGACGCAAGGGACACAGGCACACAGGGACACAAGGGACACAGGGACAGGGGCACAAGGGACACAGGGGACACAAGGACAAGGGACACATGGACACGGGGCACAGGCACACAGGGGACACAGGGTCAGGGGACACAGGGACACAGGGACACAGGGGACACAGGGACACAGGGACAGGGGACACAGGGACACAGGGACACAGGGGATACCGGGGACACAATGACACAGGAACACAATGACGCAGGGACACAGGGGACACAGGTACACAGGACGCGGGGACACAGGGACACAAGGACACAGGGGACACAGGGGACCAAGGGACACAGGGAACACAGGGGACACAGGGGATACAGGGGACAGTGGGGACACAGGGGACACAGGGGATACAGGGGACAGTGGGGACACAGGCACACAGGCACACAGGGGACACAGGGACAAGGGACACAGGGGACACAGGTACACAGGACACAGGCACAAAGGGACACAGGGACACAGGGGAGACAGGAACACAGGGGACAGAGGGGACATAGGCACACAGGGAACACAATGCTTTGGAGGCTGAGACACAGAGCAAAGTCTTTCACCATTTGTTTTTTTTATTGCTATGGGAATGTGCAGCACGGGCAGCACATTGTTCAGGTGCAGGCAGGGCTGAGGTGCCATCAGCAGTGTCCTAGAGCACAAAAAACAAGGGGTTCACCCAGAGCCCAGTGCCTTCCTGATGGCTTTGATCCTGCAGCACACCCTCACCCTGCTCTGCCAGGGCTCCTGGCCAGCCTCCATCTGCAGTGCCCTCCTGTCCTGCTCTAGGGCAAATCTGGCAGGAAACCTCCAAAGGGGTCCCTCTAGGAAACAGATTCAAGTGGTGCCTCCCCCAGCTGGTTCAGGGAAAAATATTTCCTCAGAGAGAAGTGGAAAAAACCTGTTTATTTAACAGACAAAGCACTTCCCAGCACAAAAATGAACAATACTAAACAGCAAAACCTCTCACTGCTCTGAAGAGATGATAAATTCAGAATGTCCCTTCCATGGGTCACAGCCTGGCTCACTCAGGCTGTTCTCATCTCTCCAGCCTGGGAAATGTCACAGCCCAGGTGAGCCACAGGTGTGAGCTCCTGCTGCTCTCTGGGTTTTCAGTCCAGAGCAGGTTCCAACAGTTCCATGGAAAAGAAAGAAACCACAGTCCAGGGAAATTCTCTGCCTCAGCCAGCCAAAAACCAAGCAAGAGCAAAGGAGAACTCTCTCCTGTTTCCACTGCAGACAGCACAGCTGTGAGAAGGATGCAGGGGAGCCAGGGCAGTCCCTGGTAACAAACTGTGCACCTCTCCTCTCCCCTTCACTCCTGGAACCAGTCTGAAAGCTGCACAGCTCAATATCCAGCGCCAACAGAACAGAGAATTGGGAATGCAATCATCATAAATTCACCCCAAGACACCTCCTCAGCCTCTGCATCTGCTGGGCACTATTGCACATGGGAATTAGGAACCCAAATTCCTGAAGTGCTTTAATCCAATTTCACTTCCTTGCTGTCCACTGAATGGCAATGACATGAATGTGATTTTTAGCACTTCAGAGAGTCCAGCTGCCCACATGAAAACTAGAGATGTTTTTTGACCCTGTCTTGTCTACATTTGTGAATGGTTCAAACACTTGCCATCCTGTACCATGTAACTCAAAATGCCGCTATCCCAAGGGATATGTTTTGAAGAGAAACCATTCTTGTACTGTATCCAGGGAATGACAGGGGTGCACATCAGCAGCAAGATGACACTCCACTTTTGTGTTTATCTTGGAAAGTGCTGCCTGATTCTTGGACCTAGAGGCAGGCACGAAGTGTTATTGTCAAAATAAAAGGGATAAATTGGGGTAGATCTTGAATCTGACTATGCCATGATAGCAACAGGCAGGGGGTCACAGAGGTATTTTCTTGAGGCAAATTGGGATGTTTCTTCATCACTTTACAGTGATGAGGAAATTTAACCAGAATTCACCTTTTGTTTAAATTTTACTATATGCTTCACTCCATTGGATTTCTTGTGGATTTGCACATGTTTAATTTTAAGCACCAGCTCTGCTCTCATGCTGTCTGAGGGTGGTAATCTGGATTTTATAAGGCTGACCTTGGTTCTGTATGGCCAGGAGAAAAACAAAATAGGGAAATCATTCAAAAAAGCAGCAAAGATATGTGAAGAAAAGACACAATTGCCCACTCATTGTTCCTTTGTACATCCCTGGCATCAGAGGAGCTGAGGTTAAGCAGGAGGAGTGGAGCTGGAGTGGCTCCACCAGCCCTCAGCAGAGCCAGTGACCAAGTGCACAGAGGGAGCCACCAACCTCTGCCAGCCCAAATATGCTTGTGAAACAGGTGACCCCGATGCAAAGCACTGGGTTTAAACTAGCAAAAATAGGGCAAGAATATCCAGGATTTCTTAGAGGCCCAACTGTAGGGCAACCCCAAATGCTCCAAGTGAGATTTCCCATTTTTGAGCACCCTGCTGAGGGCAGGTTTATCACCCAGCCAAGAGACACAAGAGTGCTGGCCAGAGCAGGAAGTCCCTGTTCCTAATTCCACCAGTGATTTACTGGCTCAGGTTCCATCTCTGCAGATTTAAAGCCTCACACTGGCTCCTAAGGCTATGCTATATAAAATTTGATTGTTACATTCAACGGCCTGTAATAAATTAAATGAACTATCAGTAATAAGTTCACAGGCAACACAATCTTTTTTCAGTCAAGTATACTTCCTTAAAACATACCAGCAGCATCAAATGTAACTAGATTTAATTTCATGCTGAAGAGTCTGTGAATATTCATTTTAAAATATTCACGAAGAGCCTAATTTTAATTTGTGTGATGTTTCTGCTAATACCAATACCCATTAAAAAGCCTTAAGAATATTAACAGGGAATTCTTACAGAAATGCACTGGAGTTTTATGTCTTGAATTACCATTACAGGCTTTTTGGTTTAAGTCCTGTTAAACAGATTTCATTATTAACAAGAATATGTGCAAATTAAAACAAACCCATTAAAATCTAAAATTCCATGCTAAAAAGATTAGGGACATTTGAGTTATATTTATTCTGAAGGAATAAATGTAATAAAAAGTGATAGGGAGTAAAACCCAATACTCATGAGATCAGCAGTGGCTAGACAGTGGTGAGAAGTTCCTGATGTGCCTCAGAATAACCAAGGAATCATTTTCCTTGTCTTTTTCTGCTCCCCATCACAAAGATATCATATTTATAAAGCCTTTGTCACAAATCTTGTTGCAATGAGATGGGCTATAAGGCTGCTTCCAGAACAAATAATTTTATGATTTTCTGATCTTCCCCTGGCTCCAAGGTGCAGGCAGGGGAGGAGTTGGATGGTCCTGTCATGCTTTAACCCCAGCCAGAAACCAAGGACCATGCAGCTGCTCTCTCACTGCCTCCCCACTGGGATGGGGAGGAGAATCAGGGAGGGAAAGGTACAACTTTTTAGTTGAGACATGAACAGTGTAATAATTGAAGCGAAGAAAAATAAAATAAAATAATAGAAATACTACTAATAATAATAATTGTAATTAAAAGGAGAGATATATAAATCCAAGAGAAACAAGTGATTCTCAATTCACCTGCTGCCTGATGCCCCAGCAGCTCCAGTGTCTCCCAGGTAGCTCCTCCCAGTGTCTCTCTGACACTTCATGGCATGGAGGAGCCTCTCCAGCTTGGCTCAGCTGTCCTGGCCACGCTCCCTCCTGCCTTCTTGTGCCTCTTCTCATGGGCAGAGCACGAGACACTGGAAAGCCTTTGATTTAGGGGAAACACAGCTCAGCAACAACAAAAACATCAGTGTGTGATCAGCATTATTCTCACACTGAACCCAAATTCAGCACTGTACCAGCTACTGTGAGGAAAAATGCATTCTATGCCAGCCAAAAGCAGGACAAGTCCTCACTCACACCCCCTGGGTTTAGCAGGCCTGGAGAACTCAGACATTCACCCTGATCCCTACATGCCTGAAACCAGGCTGATGAGGATGTCTGGGAAGGGGGTGATTTGAGCTTAAATCATCATCCAGCCCAGAGCTGGATCGCTGGCAGAACATCTGCAAGGATTGGTTTGGTGCTCTGTGCAGGATTTGGTTTGGTGCTCTGTGCAGGATTTGGTTTGGAACTCTGTGCAAGATTTGGTTTGGAACTCTGTGCAGGATTTGGTGCTCTGTGCAGGATTTGGTTTTGTGCTCTGTGCAGGATTTGGTTTGGTGCTCTGTGCAGGATTTGGTTTGGAGCTCTGTGCAGGATTTGGTTTTGTGCTCTGTGCAGGATTTGGTTTGGAACTCTGTGCAGGATTTGGTTTGGTGCTCTGTGCAGGATTTGGTTTTGTGCTCTGTGCAGGATTTGGTTTGGAGCCCTGTGCAGGACTGGCCTTCCCCTCCAGCAGAGCAATTCCAGTGCCAGCAGCCTGTCCAAAGTGGGCCAGCCCTGGAAGGAGCTGGGCTCCCTGGAAGGATGGCCATACATAGATCTGGATCGGGGCAGTGAAAGCACTTCACACAGAAGGAGCCACTGCAAATTACACTTTTCCTTCTGTTGCTTTGACTCCCAACTGCTGTATTGATCCCCTCAGCTTCTAAATAACCCTCCATTCAATATAACCATCAATGAAAAGTCTGCTACTCTCATAAATCACATGAATATTTACACTGCCTTGTGTAAAATGTCAGTTCCCTGCTCCCTGTCCGGTTACTCCTGTCCCTCTCTTCCCCTCTTGCTGGTGGGGCTGGGGGAGCTGCTGACCCTTTCCTTGGCTCCAGCCAGACACAGCAAATTATCTGTGCTAAAACTCTCTTCTGTCAAGCTGCCAAATCTTTTGCATTAATCCTGAAAATTACAATTAATGAGTGCTAAGAGGATCTTTCCACCTCTGTGTACAGCTCTATTCAGTTGGAATGATCCCTCCTGCTCTACCAGCATCTGTAGCCTCTTGGGTGACAGCTTTTGGCTCTGGGGCAGGGCAGTGCCTTCAGGAAAGGGCAGGGGGGTGGTGGTGGGGGGCTTCTGCCTCTTTTTGCTTGATATCCTGTGACAAGGATGCTCTCATTCGAAGATGGGAGAGCCCTGAGTTAGTAGAGCTCATGGCCACCAGGGATGACCATCCTGTGAAAGGTTGTGTCAGTGTTTCAGGAGTGAAGCCATCAGGTGTTGTGAGGTGTGCCAGGTGGTGAAGGACAGCCTGGAATCACACTGGGGTCTCCAGTGTGGACTGGCTAATGTGGCAACTCCAAACACCTTCAGCAAGGCTCTGGCATTCCATTTCCCAAGCTGCTAACCTAGCTCTCTGAGGACTGCAAAAATCTAAAACTACAACATTTTTAGTTATCAAGAGCCAAAACTGGGAATCTAATTGGCCTGCAAATACATTTCTCTAGGTGTGAGTTAAGGGTCTCAGTCAGGTCTGGATTAACTAATCCCCTGACCCTGCATGGTGAAATACCTGCAGTGACCTTTCAGACTGGAGAAGAGATCTGTTCATGTTTGTAAGCACAGACTGGTTGTCATTCCTCCACATCAATCCCACCTCCAGCTGAGCTGCTGAACAGTTCCAGGAAATGCTCCTGCTCTTGCTTTTTTCTCTGGCTGTGACCAGCAAACCCTTGATAGTGTTTAACCTTCAGCGAGCAGGGAGGAGCAGATCCAACAGCCTCTGGCTCTGGTCGATTCAGCACTCAGAGAAACTGAAGCATCTCCTCCAGCTGAATGGCTTGGTAAGCCTTGTGCTCCTGCTTTCACAAACCTCTTCACTGGCATTTCCTCTTCAGGACTATTTATCTTTTTTTTCCCCTCTGTGTGTTCACTTGACTCTAGTCTGAGTTTATCCAAACCACTTCACCATGAATAGAGCATTTGTGCATTTGCAGTGTTTCAGTCCCAGAAATAACCCTGCAGAAATCACTAGAATTACACTGGGGAAAAACCAAAGGATGTCACAGGAGAAATGAGGTTTATTTCTTTATTCCTTCAAGAGGAAATGTTAGATAACTAACTGCTTCCCTGAGTTAATAATTTCCACTGTCTTCAGTCAAATTATTTTCCATTTGAACTAGTAATGAATTTAACTTGTAATTACTAGGCTTAATCCATAAATAATGAATAATATATATTCTATATATATTCTCCACTATCTTTGATATATATTAACCTCTATGAGGTTATGCACTTTTCTTTTCCTCTCACTTTTAAATGCTCTTTAAAAATAGAGGATGCAAACACAGCCCAAAAATTAGAGTAGCCCCAGTATCTACAACCCTGAGCAAATGCTCTTCTGGAGAGGTCTGTGTGTGTCCAGGTGGGTCCCTGGAGGTGGGGACACCTGGGTGGGACAGAGTTAACAGCATTAGCTGCTAGGAGTGCACACCCTCATCCTATGCATGCACACCATTTCAAGCACTTAATGCACTTCTAATCTCAGCTGGGGACTAAAGCTGCTGTCACATAAATCTGTAACAATTTCAAGGCAAAGGGAGACACTTCCCAGTGGTTATTGCTGACATCAGAAATGTCAGCTCTGTCCACACCTCACATCAGTGCTGCACAGAGCCAGGAGTGTCACAGCCTGCACCACTTCATCCTTCATCCTGTGTTAGTTTGGGGATGTCCACACTGTCACAGGCTGTGGGATCCTCACACCTGGGTTTTTTAATTAATGAAATGATATATATGTATAGTACAGGTAATGGAGGTTTTGGTAAAAGGAGAAAAAATATGAGACAACCAGTGTCAGTGAGCTGTGTTGGTCTGAGCCTTGTGAATAACCTGCTCAGAGCCCCAGGGCTTGCTGGTGGCATTAGGCACTGGGGTCATCTGTGGGGTCACCTGTGCATGGTGGGAGAGCTGAGGGATTATAGGGAAAAGCCATGTGGAAATATCAGTGTTCTAGGAGGTTTGATTTGCAGGGACTTGAGTACTTGATCTCCATGGGAAACAGGTGTCAGGGTGTACAAGGAAAAGATGTTGGGTTTGGGAAGTCACAGGAAAGACAGCAGCAGTGTCTTAAATATACAAATATAGTGGGGCTGGTCTCATAAGAAACCCTGTCACTGTAAAACAAATTCTGTGTGAACTTTCAATGAACCAGTGATTGGGCCTTTGTGAGCTGGAGGTCCCAGATGTGCAGGTGACAGCAGAAGGTAGAGGAGGAAACAGCACCCATGTGGAACTGCTGTGTCCTGGCGGGGTGACACAGTTTGGGCAGTGGCTCCTGACCATGGTGATGGGATCCAGGGTGACCACAAGGTGTGTGATGGATTTAATCCATCCTTGGTTGCCACAGGCCCTCTCTACACTGTGCCCACTGCTTCCACAGGGAGCAGAGCTGATCCTAACATCACCAGGGTAATTCTTCCTCTGAGAGGGCAAAATTGACTCCCTCCTGTGAGCACATTCAAAAGGCATTTGTAGATGAAGATGATGCTGGGATAGTGGCACTAATAAAATCAGCAGAGAAACAGTATTTAGCAGCTGGGAGGGGAGGGAAACTTCTTTTCCAGGAACACACAGGCTCCTGCTTTGATGTTGCATTCAAGCCAAAGCAAGGGCATGTTTTAAATTCCCAATAATTCGAGTTTCTTTTCAAGTTACCAAGTCTGGCTGAGCTCTTAAAGACAACAGATCTTGCTCCTGGGGTTGGCTTTCCTATGCAATTGCAGCTCTGCTCAGAATACTATTTAAATACCAATTATTGTAATTCTCGGCAGAAATATTACAGGCATTCAGATTTTTTTCTTAACAGCCAAAGGGAGACATTTCCAGCATCCATCAAAACCTCTTTTATTTTAATCCACATTAAAATCACTTTCCAGAAGGACTGGGCAATGGAACATAATTTATCACCATACTTTAACCATTTGTCATGGCCGCCCTGTGCCAAGCCAGCCTGTTTAGAGAAACCCCAGGGGAGCAGGAGGGGTGGCTGGAGGGAGCAGAGGATGCTGCAGCTGAAAAGAGTGGAGGGTGGGTAGGTGAGAAGCAATATCTCACTCTTTCCTGCAAGCAGCAAATTCCCCATCTCCCACAAACGCACACAAACTTCCCTCTGACTTTGTGGTGGAAGTGAGCAGGCTGGGCACACCCTGGGACTTGGCTGGCATCACTCCCATCAGAGCTGCTGCTGTGAGGATGGAGCCTGTCACCTGTGGTGACCCTTCCCACGAGGCCCCAGCCCACCTGTACCCAGCTGAGAGGGAAAAGAGATGCTTGGTTCCTTGTCTGTTGAGTCCCTGGGTCTGACCAGCAGTTTCCAGAAAGGCAAGTGGTTCTGCTGCTGCCAGGAGTCATCATGCTGCCTGACAAGACTGTTCCAAAGCTGTCATTTTTATTTCCTTCAGTAGCTGCTATCAAATCAGCTATCATGAACACTGAGTCAGGAGTCCTGTGAGGAAAGTTTCAGTTGTTATTAACAGCCAGTACCATGAACTGAAAAATGGATGTTGGAGAAGTGTTGCTGTGGTATAAAATGGCTCACTCCTGTGCCCAGGAGAGGGGCAGGATGGTGCTGCCATGCAGGGCAGCTGAGGAGCTTGCTCTGCTCCCTGTGTCTGTGGAGCTGCTGTTTCCCCACCCCAGCACAGCTCTGGCTCCTGAAAGGACACAGGGCATGTGGGTCTGAGCTTTCCATCCTGCCATCCTTCAGCCAGACAGTCAATCTCAACCAAATTTGGCAAAGGCAGGAGTTCAGTATGAAGCTTGTGCAAATCTGGGGGGAATTTGGACAATGGAAAGATCCCCATAGGATCTCTGCACAGCAGCACCATGACCAGCCCAGGGGTGCCTGCTGTGCCTGGGGCCAGAGAGCTCACCCTGCTCGCCCTGCACCCCAAACAGCAGCAGGGAGCTGCCAGCTGTGCAAGGAGGGGAAAAGCCTTCCAGGCACAGAGGCAACAGCAAAATGTGATGGAGGGCAGGGAACACAATTACCTGCTTGAGCAGCAACTTGTGATTTGAAAATGCCAAAGCAGCCAGAATTGGTGAATGTGAATCCTGCTATGGCCCCAAACCCCATCAGCAACCCCCTCCCTGCTCTCAGCACAGGGAGACTGGTGCCTGTGCCTCCAGCCACCTCCCAAGATAAGCAGAATCCATGGCTCAAGCCAAGGTAAAAGCTGTTTTGGTTCTTCAGCTGCACCCATTGTAAAGGGAGCACAGCTGTGCTGCTGGCCCTCAGACTGTAGAGGAGCTAGAGCAAACTGCTTAATGTATTCTTAGCTTTTAAAATACTATTCATCAGCTGCAATCAAAGAAGAGAGCCAGCATCATGTTGCCAGCAGAATTAATCACAGCTCCCCCTCCACTCTCACAGTCACATTGTGCTCAGCAGTGGTGGTCCCGAGACCACGGCTTAGCAGGCACTGCAGAAGGCCAAGGTGGTAAATGTAAATCCTGGCTGCTCTTAATCATGCTCCTAATGACCATGTCATCAATCATGTGTGTTCTCAAGTGCTCAGCAACCACAGCCCAAGGGTATATTTTTCAAAGAATTCAATTCAGTGAGGTCTCTCAAAAGCTGGGTAACCATTATTCCCACTCATGTGGGAGGGGGGTTTCTTCTGACTTTCTGGCACTGACAGTGCCCAGAGTCTCAGCATCTCCCTCACAAGCCTGACTGCAATGAGTAAAGTCAATAAAATTTATGCAACAGAAAATTTCACTGACCTTTAGAAGAAAACAAGAAAAAGAAAAACAAAACACATCAATAGAACAGATTGGGAAAAAACACTGTTTCTCCCATTTCCCTAATCATGGTATTTTTCACTGGGGACATGGTCAAAAATTCAAGCTTCCAAGCTTCCTAAAAATGTTGGCACACTGAGAACTAACGAGAATTTCAGTGGATACAGATTCCTCCTAGGACTCAAGACCTTCTGGCTACGGACACAGAGATCCTGGTGTGAAACAACCCACATGCAAGTGGTAAACATCCTGAATTCCCAGCAATGGCACAGTCCCCAAACCAGAGCAGCTCCCCTGGCTGGGCTCTGCCACCAGCTGGGCACAGGGCACAGGGTTTGCAGGGTGCCCTGCTGCAGAGCTGCCATTCAGGGCTCTCCTGCATGCCAGCAGTGCAGGGCTTGCACTGATTGCATTTTTCACAGCTCAGCCTGACCTGTGTGCTGCCACTGAGAGCTGATGGAAGCCTCAACACTTGGAGGAGAGTTCAAGACGATTTTACGGAAGCACGCCTTAGGGAAATTGAAATGTCAAGCATAATTTGGCACTTGAAACATGAAGGGGAGAGACTTTGCATTTGTTTTCATCTGCATCTTCCCCTCCTCTGAACTGTACATGCTCAATTTCCCGCTTTTCCCTAAGCTTTCATTAGGCACTGCTGAAATCTGCTGGATTTGAGGAATCTCCGAGGATAAACAAGTATCTGGCATTAACCTGCTCTGTAAAAGTCAAATTGACGTGTCTCACTATTCTTCCATTTTTGTTAGGGAAACTAGTCCAAATCAAGCTTTTCCCCTGTTATCTTTCTTTTCCCATCCATTCATTTGATCTTTCATGTAAGACTTGAGGATTACCACTCACTAGTCCAATCCTTAATAGATAGGGATTCACTTGAAAAAAAAAAAATAAATAGGCTTTTGATCTGAGATTCAATCTCAGACCTGGTCTCTGGGGCCACAGACACTCATCAGGGGCTGAGCAGGCAGCAGGCAGGCACAGGGCAGCTGGAAAGGCTGGGAAACAGGAGAGCTTGCTCCTCCCTAAAATAGAAGCTCTCTCATAGCTGTCAGCATGAGAAGGAGCAACAGGAGCTGGCAGGCAGGGCTCTGCCAGGTGCAGCTCCTGGGAATGCTGAGAATGTGTTCTTGGGAGATAAATTTTTATTTCTCCCCATCAGATGAGTAATTTCTGGTGAGAGAGAGCACAGAGCTACACAGCACTCCAAATCTTTCCCATAAGGATTTTCCATGGGGCAATGCTTGCTTGCTGTATGGGGAATTTCTTGCACCAGTTTTGTAATTTTAACAGAAGTTCCTTTTTAGAGAAAAGTCAAAAGAGCTTTCAATACAATAGAAACATGTACTATTGGAATAAATTCCTTAAAAATATTCTCAATGCATAGTCATTGTGAAATATAACTTAAGATGTCTAAGAAACATAGTCATACCATTATAAGATATTTCAGCTTTTTAAAGAAAAATGTTTTAATCCGTTTGAAATATGGGTTTCGTTTAGAGGGGTTGGGACTGTCATTTTTCAAGCAATTTTTGTTTACATTTTTTTTTTACCTGAGGATAAAAGGAGTTAACTTCCCTTTAAGGTAAAAAAAGTCCCTTTACTACAAGCCTTGGAAGTGACTGTAAGTGACCACCATTTCCACCTTTGACAAAGAGCTGCGAAGTGCAGCACCTTTAGTGTGAACCTCTGCCTGAGTTTTGCCTAAAAAAATAATCAGCAAAATTTTCCTTTTAGCTCAGTGGGACAATTTTAGGAAAAATCACTTAACCACCCCCCTGAAGACCTCTTCAGGAGCGCCTGAGCAGATTTCTCCCCTGGGGTGCTCGCTCCATCAAATGACCTATGGTTTTGCATGGCTCCAGCTGCAGGGGTGGATTATTTTGGGGCTATCCTTTGTCCCTGGATGTCTCTAGAGTCTTTATACTGATGACCAGTTTGTGTCAGTGAAAGCAGATTGGATTGGAAACAAAGCCCATAGATTTTCCATCACCATTTCACTCCCTGCCACCAGAATGAATTCAGGGCAAGTGAACCCAGGGCTGCTCAGCCCTCTCTGGGCAGGGGAACAAGGCACAGATTTATCCACCTGTGCAGGGCTCTCCTTCAGATTGCTGGAGCTGCCATAGAAATCCCAAGTTTGGGGTGGTGCAAAGCCGACTGAAACCCCAAACCTAGGTTTCATCCATCACCCTGCCTCAGACCCACCTGGCAGCAGCTCAGAGCAGCACCGAGCTTTTGCTGAAGTCACAGGATCCCAGAATGGTTTGGGCTGGAAGTGACCTCAAAGCTCACCCAGTTCCAATCTCCCTGCCATGGCAGGGACACCTCCCACTGTCCAGGCTCCTCCCAGCCTTGTTCAGCCTGGCCTTGGGCACTGCCAGGGATTCAGGGACAGCCACAGCTGCTCTGGGCACCCTATGTCAGGGCTGCCCACTCTCACAGGAAAGGATTTCTTCCCAATATCCAACCTAAACCACCTCTGGCAGTGAGAAGCCATTCCCTGTGTCCTGTCCCTCCATCCCTTGTCCCCAGTCCCTCTCCAGCTCTCCTGGAGCCCCTTTAGGCATTGGAAGTGGCTCTGAGCTCTCCCTGGAGCCTTTTCCAGGTGAACACCCCCAGCTTTCCCAGCTCCCTGCTTCTGGAAGCAGCTCCATGGCCTCCTCTGGACGCTCCCCAACAGACCCATTTCTCTCTTGTGCAGAGGACCCCAGACCTAGATGCAGTACTCTAGGTGGGATATCTCACAAGCTCAGAGTTCTAGCAAAACCAAAGTTTCAAGGTGTTTCTGAAAAACTGCAGTTTTCAAACCCAGTAGCAATGACCAGCACAGCCCCCAGCATGTATGAGAAATTCCCATGAGAGCCCATCTCAGAGATACACAGAGATAAAAAGCAGGATTTGAAGTCCCTGCACTGTGTCCCCCTCACAGCCACCACCACCCTGCTGTGCTGTCCTGGGTGGGGCAAAAACATTTCTCCTCCCGAGGCAGAACATTGTTTTACACCAGAGGAAAAGTCATCTGGATATCACTGTCAGGAATCACCCTGGATGCAGTGCTGCATGATTATCTTGTGAAAGGGAAAAAATAAAACCACTTCACTGGTTAAGGAGACTATTCTTTCTGTGGGTGATAAGATCTCTCTCAAGTGAAAGACTCTGGTATTTATTATGTCAGATTATGGCACTTCAGTTACAGGTTCAGATTATAACAAAACTGCAAAAACAACCACTTACTAGATATTAATTTTATCTTACAGATTCTATTGTAAATGGGATACAGGCCCCTATGTATATAGTACAATCCTTAAAATAGCTCCATCTAAATGCAAATGCAGGCCTCTGTCTAACACAGAGCTGAAAGCCTTCCCATTAACACACCAAGAGATAGGGGAATTAATTTAATGCTTAAAAATTCCCAGGGATAAGAGGAACTTTCTTTTCACATCTAGCATCATTTTCTCTTCATGGCCAAAGCACCCATAATAAGATAATTTTTACCTTTCTCAAGCTTACTGAGGGAAGAGGCAGTACAATCTCTCTCCAGAAATTACTTTACAGGCTGAACCCTCCTGATCAAAACTCAGGTCTGTATATGCTTGGGAAGGGAAGCCCAGCGAAAGACAAAAGATGAAGATGACTTCTTCATATATTGAAGAAAGATTGTTGGGATGTAATTACAGTAATTTCACAACTATAGGGTGCACTGGACTATGAGGCGCACGTTTTTTTG
>VRYO01000577.1:2579053-2608028 GCA_009812075.1 Sialia sialis | reverse complement strand
GCTCTCGCGGCTCACACTTCTGGGTTGGCAAATTTCTGAACTTTGCCCATATATAAGGTGCACTGGATTACAAGGCACACTTCTGGGTTTTGATCAAAATTTTAGTCAAAAGGGTGCACCTTATAGTCAGGAAATTACTGTACTCATCTTTGCAAATTAACCAAAAGCAGAGACAGTGCTCATCTCCCACCAGAATCTTCTCGTCCACCTACTCCAGTTGGAGGCTCAGGCTGTACCTACTCCAACACACAGTGTGAGACACTGGCTTCTCCTTGGAGAACTTTGGTGATCACTCAGTGCCGTGTGGAATGTGCTGGCCTCCACCAAACAAACCATAGAACACGCAGATCCATAGAATCACAGAGTGGTTTGGGTTGGAAGGTGCTTTTGACATCAGCTGGTTCCCAGCATGGCATGGGCAGGGATGCCATCCTCCAGATCAGGCTGATCAGTCCTGGCCATGCAGTAGCTGCAAGCAGGACCCAGCTGTGGTTCCAGCCCTGGTGCCAGCCCAGCCACAGGGCCATGGTGGCAGCGTGTCCCTGCTGCAGCTACCAGCCCCAGGGGTGGCAGGGCACAGGGGAGGGGGCTGTTCTCTGGTCAGGAGTGTGCCATGGGGAGCTGTGCTCTGCAAACAGCTCAGCAGTGTCACGGTTCTGTTGATGGGAATGGTAAATTGTGGTTGCTTACCTTGCCATGCAGAGGTTTGCTGTGGATTGTCCCACAAGTCACTGGTTGAACTTACCCCAAAGCCCCCAAAGCAGAGCACTTGGAAGGAACTGCTCCTGCTCTCTGAGGTGCTTCACATCACTGCACTTCTCATTCCCTGATTGCTGCTGAATGGCTCCCAAGGTTCAGCTTGCACTGGCCAGCTTCTCTCACCAGTGTGGACACAGTTCCACAGTCAGGAAGAAATTCCTGAAGCTGGACCTTGTCTTGTCAGTGCTGGATGTTTTCTGTGCAAGAACTCAGTTGCTGGGCCTTTTGCAGACCTGATCATGTGCGAGTGAATATCCAAAACTGAAAAAAGGGTAAATTCTCATGGCAAACAGATGTGCCTCAGTTTAGGGAACTCTCCAGCGCTCTGAGCACAGGGTTGCTGAGAGTGGAGTTCCCTTCCTAAAGCATCTGGGCCGGCCTTTAATTTTCAGCAACTTATAATGGGATTTAAAGAGACTTGTGAAATTTGGGAAGCAAAACACTCACTGCAGCTCTGAGCTGATGAAGAGAAAACTACAGACTGAAAAGATGCTGTAAAACTCCACACATAAAAACATCATTTTCCCCCAAAAGCTTTTGTTAGTTCATGAAACACAACACTTTCCAATTAATTCCTGAAATACAGAAAAACTTTATGAAATATTGACATTATCTGCATTACTGATATTCCCACAGTGATTCATAATTATTAAACAACATGGCACAAAATCTGGTGAGGCTTCTTCCTGATAACTAACCTTTTAGACTTAATTTACTTTCTGCTTTTACAAAGGCAAACATCTTTTAGAGCCTAAAAATTGCTGCTCTTCACAATTTTCACTGGGCTTTATATTAACAAGTACATTATGTGAAAGCAGGATTCTAGTTTCTCTGGGGCTTAGTTTTTCTCCTTTTAACTATTTTCCTTGCTCAAATTACATCAAATTAGGAACTAAAATTGAAGATTGTACTCAATTTTGTTCTTGTTGAGGACCTGGCTTTCTTATGGGAAGTTATTGTGGAAATCTTTCCTGACCCCAGCACTACAAATGTTTGCTTTGCAACACACAGGAATCTGACCTCTCCCTATTCTCCTCAGTTTTGGGCCTCATGTATTCCAGATTTGGCTCCACAGAAGAGCAAAAAAATATAACATAAAGCCTTTCAAACAGTCATTGCAAAGCACTCCAGCTTTAAGAACAAGAACTCTTATTTATATCCAGGATCTAAGCTTGAAGGGATCTTGAAACATCAGAAACAGTTGGTGAGAGCTTGAGACGTTTTCAGTGAAATGTGGGAGATAAAAAGAAGATTCAGGAAAACCACAGGATAAAAGCTAAAGGAAAAAATGTAATCCCAAAATAGCTCTGTTTGTAGTGTTCTTCTGGAAGAGTTATTATACTGTTCAGTATGGCAAAACATCAAAGAGCAAATATTTCAACCAAATTACATGTGAGCTGAATTTCTAATCTTCTTCCAGATCATCCCAAGTTGCTGGTTTCCTTAATGTGGTGCTGTGGCCAGGCATGGCAGGGCAGGGCTCAAGAGGAGAAGCTTTGCTGTGCCCCCAGGCTGGCTCCAGGGGCACAGAGCTGCTCCAGCTGTCCCCAGGGATGCTGAACCTCTCCCAGCCACAACCCTGCTTCCTGCAGCATCTCCAGCACTGGCATTTTCCTCTGCAAGGGCTTCCCTTCCCACCTGCACACACATCAGTGGTCCCAGTTACATCATGAATGTGCCTCCAGTCCCACTGAAAGCTTTTGGAGTGTTTGAGTGTTCTCATGGACCTTTGCTGTCTCCAGGGCTTGAGGAGGAACTGGCCAACCCTCACTAAATAGGATTGAGAGAGAGAGACATGATGATCAGAATCCAAATTTTACTGAGTGCTACATATGCTTATATACCAATTACAGGAAGGCTAGTAATTTTTATTACAATCATTTAGTTAAGCATCACACAGACAAACTTTACATTTCTACCCAGTAAAATCTTGTTTCCCTTCAGCCAGACTTGATCCAATCTTCAGAGCTGTTTGCTCTTGCCAAGGCATCCTGGTTATCAAACTGCATATGCTGATTAAATCTACAGTGCTATCAGTCTCAGTTAAATTCACCACATCCACATTCCTCTATTCCTAAACACCAATGTGTTTTAGTTACTCCAAGAAGTTCCAGTTGTGACTTTAGGTATGTAATATTATGGGTCAAGCTAAGGAAGCCATTTCAGGTTCTAGCCAAGAACATTGTCAGAGATGGACTTAAACAGCTTTTTAGCAACACAAATCCTGCTTTTTTGCATTCCTGTTTCTTCCTCGTGCCCCCCACTGCTTCTCTCTCTCTTTCATATCCCTGCCCTTACAGAGCAAGTCCTTGAGATTAACCACAATATGATTACAATTTAATTGAGGCCAGCTTAGTATGGGGACATCCTTTTAACTCAGGAGGCCTCAATTCCACAGAACCATAATGAACTAATAATGAATGTGCTAAAGTCATTAAATCAAAATTCATAAAAGAGTGAATATTGCTTTCTTTTATAACAAAGCAATTAAAATCCCATATACTATAATAGATACTGCTAAGGTGCTCTAAGTGTTTTTTAAGGAGGTTATTGTTTAATGCCACCACACACAAATTTGGGTATCTTTTCAAAATAGGACTGCAACTCTATTAATAGATGATCAGAACTCTTTTCATTTATTCTCTGGTTCAGCATTATTGCCTGCTTTAACAAATACTGGCATGATTCCATTAGTGCAGTTCACACAACAGTTCTAATAACCCATGACTTGCAGGGTAACTAACTTGGAAGCAGAGTGCTATTGCAGATATGCTGCTTGTCACTTTGGGTCCCTTCACTGCCCTCTTTATCATGACATCCCCTTCCTTGGGGGTTAACAGCCCCAGGTCATGGCAGCAGAGAAAGCATGAGGTGGGTACATCTGACTGTGCAAGCCAGGCCTAGCTGGGGAAAGAGTGCTCAGAAAAATGCACATCCTGGTGTACAACCACCTGAATCTCCACATGCTCCTTGCTTCAAGAACCCAAGTGAGAAGCTCTGGATTATTTTAGGACCTCATTGCCACAGGTATTGTAAAGCTGGTGGTTACATTTGGACTCAGAGCAGGAAAAGGTCAGTTAACAGACTTCAGGTGCATTGTCAGCCATGGTGGTCTGGAGACATCTTTTCAAAGAGTTCCAGAATATCCTGAGTGGGAAGAGACCCACAGGGATCACCCAGTCCAACCCCTGGCTCTGCACAGGACAGGGCCAACAATCCCACCCTGTATCTGAGAGCACTGTCTGGGCATTTCTTGAGCTCTGGCAGCTGTGCCCATTCCCCGGGGAGCCTGGGCAGTGCCCAGCACCCTCTGCAAGTAGAAACCTTTCCTAATATCTAGCCTAAACCTCCCCTGACTCAGCTCCAGCCATCCCCTGGGGTCCTGTCCCTGGTCACCAGAGCTGGGGCAGACTCAGAGCACTTGGTGTTCATGAAACAAAATGTTCCTTGAACATTCTTCTTGTTCCTCTCCCCTTGGTCCTGCCACAAAACACTGCCCAGCTCACAGCTCCACTTATTTCTGCTCAGCCCTTGCAAAGTGGCCATGTTGAGGACAGACCCAAAGGAGAGCTGAACCCCTTGGTCCTCACACCCAAAAAATACCCCAAGCTCAGGTTACCACCTAGGAAAGCCTCTTCTTTGAAAGGCTCCAAGCCACCCATGCAGTGGGTGAAGAAAGAAGAAAGAACAGGCACAAAGTAACTTGTGCCAGATAAAAGAGCCAGCAGCAAACACAAACATCACCAATCACATGCCACTGTCAGACTTTGGTGTTACCCCTAAGGCCTATGGCCTCTATTAAGGCGAAAAAATAATTATTGTGTGCCAAACAGCTGGGATCTAAGCACAAATCTCACAAATCCACACAAGCAACACAGTCATGAAAACCCAGAACTCTGAAGACTGCTCAGGAGAGCTATGGAAAGCACAACCCAGGGTAGGTGGGCATGGGTGCCTGATGAGGGAGAAGAGCAGATTGGAAGAGGAACTATTAAATTGTACATGGTGGAGTAGGGGATTACCTGCAGAACATGATATGAGAACAGACAGATTAAAGGAGCACTAAATATTTATTACAAAGTCCTTTATATCATGTGCAATAGTACATGCCATAGCTGCTGCTGAATAATACAGCCAGTTGCTGAGATTGCTCTCTGAGTTGGATAAAATAGAATTAGAGGCTTTTATCCACTGGAGACTATGTGCTGTTATACATAATAATCAAAATCACTCAGAAAAGAGAGAGAAATAGCTCTGTGATCACTGTAACTACATCAGACAACACATATTATGTCCAGGTTACTACAGGCCAGTGCTGTTCATGCAGGGTGGGAGGCACCAGACAATCAGAGGTCTTTTCCTCCCTGAATTTTGAAATGGATGAGCCCAAAGGGATACAAGGACTTCAAGGACTAAAACTTGGGGCTCTTGATGAGTCCAGGGGCTCTTCACTGGGCCATGAGCCAGTTTGTTGTACACTGGCCCTAGAGGGAGGTGCAGTGTGCTTTGGGCACAGCCAGAAAGATTCTGCTTCTGTGGCCATGGCACAAACACAGTGTTTGGGCAGCCTGATTCTGGAGCTGCAAGGAACAAAATGACATTACAGCCCAACAGTTTGTCTCATGAGCCCATTCCTTCTTCTCACAAACACAAGAGGGCTGAGGGGGCTCCCAGGCTAAAACTCCTGGGTCCCCTGAGTAGGCTAAAAATGAACTGACTTAAACAGAAATTCTCCTTGCTGTGGCAAATTAGCCCTCGATATCAACTCACGTCTAACACCTTATACACAGGCAGGAAAGGAGAGGGTGACCAAACAGAAGTGACTTGTGCTTATTGAAATGCTGCTCTGAATGTCTTTTCCAGAGCCCAGTCCCTTGTGCTGCTTTCACAGCCCAGCCAGGAGCTCCCAGCAAAATGAGATTTGGCTGTGTAATGGTCACCAAAACCAGAGAGATTGCTCTCCACCTGTGGGGAAGGGGGAAAAAGGAAACAGAAAGGAAACTGGTTCAGGACTGGGACTTTTTCAGGATCACAGCCCAGCAGTGAGTTCTGCCCAGGAATTACCTGGGATGGCAGTGAAAGGGAAACATCATAACCTGTGTGTAGCAGCAGCACAGTCTCAGAAATCATGGAAATAATAGAAATCATGGAAATCATAGAAATCACAGAATGGTCTGGGTTGGAAAGGACCTGAAAGATCATTCCCCATGCCCTGCCCTGTCCCAGAGCAGGGACACCTTCCACTATCCCAGATTGCTCCAAGCAGCATCCAACCTGGCCTCGGACATTCACAGAGATGGGGCAGCCCCAGCTGTTCTGGGCACCCTGTGCCAGAGCCTCCCTATCCTCACAGGGAAGAATTTATCCCTAATACATCATTTAACCTACTCTCTGTCAGTTTGAGGCCATTCCCCCTTATCCTGTCACTCCATGCCATGTAGATCCCAGATTTCTTGTTGGACTCAGCAGGCTTTGCAGAGTAAACTCTCCTCCCTCAGAATGCTATTCCTATATTTACATCTAGGGGTTTTGCACAGGCAGTTCCCACTTGCAGCAGCAGGAATTACCTCAAGCAATCCAGCACAAGCCAGGAGAACAGGGATCCCAAGGAATGTTGTGTTCTCCATTTCTCATCCGTACTGAGGAGACGAGAGCTGGCTCACTGCAGGAAACCCAGGTGCCGAATTCATCTAACAAGCTGCTTAAAACTCCAAACAGATGTTTCTGTGTCTTTCCTGCTCCTTATGCAGGCTGTGTGAAAGCACCAGCACATTTGCAAAAGAGCAGATGCATGAACCACACATGCTTTAATATCAAGGCCCCAAGTCATTGGAAAATGGATTGTTACTGCTCTGTGTCCGTGTTTTTGGAGCAGTGTGCCATAGGAATATCAGATCAGCCTTGTCCATCATGGAAATGTAGATTGACCAGGCTGGAGTCAGAGTGGAGGCAGGAAAATTCCCACTGAACCTGGCAATTGTACCTGTGGGGGTGTGTGCCCTGCTCCTGCAATGACTCATGAAAATGTAGATTGGCTATTTAGGCTGGATCTCATCCAGTGCCTGGGGAGGTATACAGAACAACTCTGGCTTTAATGGATATTTTATCTGGGTCCTTAACTTTCCAAAGATGATGGAAGGATCATAGATTGACCAGTAAACACTGTGATAACTATTAGAGTCTGGAAAAGCTAATTCTCACACTGCATCATTTCGTATACTTACAGAGCAGTGAAAATTTGTCTCAGTTCCCAAAATTTCTCACTACACCCTCACCAAACACCGCAGTCCCCAAAAACTGTGATACTGTTTGAAGAGCAGACACAATTTAAAATCTCATTCCCAGAATTACAGCATATTCCCAGTGTTTCCTAAAATTTAGGATTTACTGCTTGCAA
Source organism: Sialia sialis (assembly GCA_009812075.1). Taxonomy (NCBI): domain Eukaryota; kingdom Metazoa; phylum Chordata; class Aves; order Passeriformes; family Turdidae; genus Sialia; species Sialia sialis. The sequence continues at coordinate 2,600,872 of VRYO01000577.1, read as the reverse complement.
TTTTTTAATGCAAACTACTACTCTTACAGGAAAAACTGAAATATGATATTCTGACGTGCTCACATAACTTCAGGAACTGAGCTTTAATGAGAAATATGAGGATCAGACTTGTAGATTGGAGGAGTGAATCCCACCTGAGATGACAACAGTCTCCACAGCTGCACCAAAGCACAGGGATAGGATCCACACCTGGGTCCCAGGTGGTCCAGTGCTGGTTTTGGCTTCCTTATGCATAAAGCTGGAGCTCCTGGACTGTTGTGATTATCCAAATGCTTTAGCAGTGGTTCTTAAGGCAACTGGAACACAATCACATGAAGGACATAAATCACATGAATCAGCCAGCCACAGACCACAGCTCTAAGATAAAGCATACATTTAAAAATTGCATTTCTCCCAATCTGTCCATGGATCAAGACATAGGATGAAGATGAACCTTCACAGTATCATCCTGATATTGTAAAAAACCAAAATGGTTGTAAGGAAATTGGAGGTAGACTTTGAAGTCCCAAAGACTCAAAGTTTCTGAAGGCATGGAACACCTTAACATGTAACCTTCTAGGTGAGTATGCCCCAAATTAATGCCTCTGATGGAAAAAAACCATTAACTACAAGCACCAGAGGATCCTTGGGGAGAATTTTGCAAGCACCAAGCACACTGATGCCAGAGAACAACTTGTTTAACACACACAAGGCAGACTTGTTTTCTAAGGTAATGCCTGATAATAGCCAGTTATTAATCCCTTCAACTGTAAATTGAATTTTCCAGGTTCCATAGATATCATTGACAGGGCAGCCACTGAAGCCTGACAGCAGGGGCTGCAGGGGAAATCCTACTCTCAGAGCAGGAGCTCAGTCCCTGCCTCTTGCAGGGACAATTCCACAACTCCATGTGAGCTGCAGAGGTTTCTACCTGGACATCTCAGGGCTACCATTTCAGAGACTTTCTTCCATCCAACATCCCAGGACGTTTATAAAGCCACGAAAAGGTTTACAGCAAGCACTGGATGTTGCTGCTTCACTTACACCCACTGCATTTCACATGCTGCATTTCCTGACAGAAATGAGTGCCCTTGTTTCTTAAATACCAAGCATGCAAAGCAGAGCTCTAATGTATGGATTATAGAGTGCTGCAAAAGCTATCATCATGTCAATTTTTTTGGCATTTCAATGTATAAATATTATCCCAAGGAGCTTCTATACTAATGGATAATTGCCTGCAGTGCACACTTAACCTTTGTCCACTTGAGTTGACTTGGTGGTGCTACCTACATACATCAAAATTCAATTCATCCAAATTGGCACCACAGGAGAGGCATGTGGCCAAATTCCCTCTCTCCTGCAAAGCTCAGCTCCACAGGAATTGAACAGTGGTGCAAAGGAGAGCCCATGCCACTTAGGCTAATTGGACTGGATCCTCCAATAGCCCATTCACTCATGCCAGGGGAGGTATCCTCAGTTTGGGCTGGTGGGAAATCAGACACTGTAAAAAGTTGGATACTGGGCCCACACAGATTTCCAATTAGCTGCCAGTAAACAATCTCTGTGGTGTGACACATTATTCCTCTATCAAACATGAAGCTTCTTGGGGGGAAAAAAAACCCAAAAGACATTTCATAAGGGCACATAAAGGCAGTGCACATCCTCCTGTGTGTGTTTATAGAAGCTATGCAGATCTCCTTGCTCCAGGGAAATGAAATACATCCCTTAAATTCTGAGAGAAGAGGAGCATGCAGGGATGCTAGAAATGGCCATTAGCTCCAGTCCAGCTCCTCCTCTGTGCTCCAGGAGAAGTGGGACACTGAAGGTCACATCTGGCCTGGCAGTGTGCATGTACAAGATGCAGCCAGGCAGCAGCAAAGTGCTTGGAGGAAACAGGAGCAGAGAGAAAACAAACACAACTGGTATGGGCACAGAGGCACTTGTGAGCCTTTCTGCAGAGAGGCCTCCAGAAATGAGGAGTAACCACAGCTGAACAAGAGCCAGCAGAGCTCTGCCACTGCCTGAGGGCTGTTTCAGGATGAAGCTGGCATCTGCAAGAAAGCAAAGTGCTCACATTTGGCTTTTCTCCTCAAAGATCTCATGTTGTCTGAGTGCCCCAGGTTAGCTCAGGCTGATTCACCCAGTGAGATGGAGGGGGCAGCAGGCCAGGACTGGCCCCACGTGTGGGGCAGGGGTCACACCAGGCCCTGCTGCAGTTATATCCAGATGGACTGGACTGGCATCCCCACCAGTCCTTTGTCAGAAAACTTTCATGTCTCCTTTCAGGAGCTTCTTTCCAACACGCTGACTCCTTCCCTCATAGGCAGCCCCATACAGCACTAACTCATTTTCTTGCAGCTCCACACAGCTCTGACTCCTTCTCTCATCTCTGCATGACTGACTAAACCCAAACCTATCCCTTACCCAGCTGCCTAATCCTGTCTGTTCCCCACACAGCATCTTCTTAACTTACCTGTCCCTTCCTCCTCACAGCACAGCCAGCACACTCCATCCCAAATTGCTGCAAACTCTCAATCTCAGGCTCTAACTCAAACTGTAACTAGTGGCCAGCTAACCCACTGTTTTATAACACCCCAACTCATTGGGCAGGCATGGATGTTTCCACTCTCAGTTATCAGTACAATAATTCATCAGGAGAGATTGCCTCCTGCACTCTCCTGCACTATCCTTTCAACCTGCCTTCCCACCAGGCACCCCGCAGCTGCCATTGAGTTTGGAGATGCTCTGCCTGCCCAGACCTTCCCCGGGCACTCACTCGTGTATTCCCGGTGTTTGTGTGCAGCAGGGAGCTGTTTCTTCATTCCAAGGCTGCTGCTAAAGTGCATTAACGATGCAGCAGAGCTCACCTTTGTTCTGTGCCATCTCTTGCAAGAGGGACAGGGTGTTTGCCCCGGTGAATCCAGCAGGGCTGTGCTCAGCAGAAGGGCACCTGGAGACCAAGGACACACCTGCACTGTCAGCTCCACACAACCCTGCTCAAGATCTACATCCCCTGTGTTATCTTTGCACTCCTATGAAGTGCAATTACCTCCTCATTTTGCAGCTCTTTGTGGCCATTTAATCTCTCCCATTTTGTTTCTGACATCTCCAATAATCCAACCCTGGCATTCCTTACAGATACTGCAATTACAACACAGAGCAGCTCTTGACAGGATGAGTTGTATTTTGCTTCCTTTCTGTAGCACTCAGGCCACCAGGCCTGGCTACTTGTAATGGCAACAGAAACCATCCCTGATGATTTATGTGGGTCCCTAGCAGATAGGGATTCTGCTATATATCTGTCTTAACCAATTAAATGGCTGGAAGCTCCCCGGAACACACCAGCAGAGCTGCAATTTACATGTGATTCTGTTTTCAGTAACAACTACAATGTGATTTTCCCTTCCTTTCTTTCTGTTTGGGTTGGAGACTTTGGCATGGCCTCTCCTGCCTCGCTGTCCCATGTCACACACTCTGCAGCTGGGGGAGAGTCCTCAGGACTTGACATGCCTGTGGCAATTGGGATCGTGGTGCAAGACATGGGAAGCAAAACAGTTCCCAAAGTACCCTTGATAAATGGGCTTTTTGCTTCAGCCAACACAGAAATGGGCCAAGCAACACCTTCTGTCTGATCACAGAACGACAAGATGGTTTGGGCTGGCAGGGACTTCAATACCCACCCAGTCCCACCCCTCCATGGGCAGGGACAACTCCCACTGTCCCGATGTCCAGCCTGGCCTTGGGCACTGCCAGGGATCCAGGGGCAGCCACAGCTGCTCTGGGCACCCTGTGCCAGGGCATCACCACCCTCACAAAGAAGAATTCTTTCCCAATGTCCCATCTAACCCTGTTCTCTGGCAGTGGGAAGCCATTCCCCCTTGTCCTCTCGCTCCAGGCTCTGCTAAAATCCCTCTACAGTTCTCTTACAGAGAAAGATGCTGAGGATGACTAAGCAGCTTGCAGAAAACCTCTCCACACAGTGCAAGGCGACATCAGATATTTTTCACTACTTTCCCAGCTCCCAATATATGCCAGGATGTGTCATATTCCCTTTTTTTCTTGGCCAAAAAACATTGCCTCCAGCTGCTCTATTAAAATCCGAAGGGACCATTGGCTGCCTCTAAAAACTGGATGGGCCTCGTGGTAACCCTGCATCTCATGCCCCTTCTTTATAGCATTTGCAGCAAAAACCAAGCCCAGGAAGTGTGTGCACACATCCCAGTATAAGGGGTTTCCTGATTTCTGGTGTCAGTTAATCCCCAGCTAAGGTGGGATCTCAGAAATAATTGAATCCAAGCACAGGTTTGATTTGCAAGAGGGATGAAGGGTTCAGGCATTCTCCTGCCACTGAATTTGTTGACACCTTATTTATATACATTAATCCCACGCTTTGGGACTTTAGCAGGCAGCGTTTGGCTACCTGCAGGATTCAGGAGGGATTATTTTCCCCTGCTGATTCCCAATTTGCCTTTTCAGCTTCTTCTTTATTTTCTGGCTCTTCTCCAAAGTGGTCAGTTTTAAATTCATCTTCAAACCTGGGATAAGGAAAGACTCATTTCTACCTGATGTGTATGATTTGGAGCAAGACAAATCTCAGCCTTCAGTACTATCGTTCCCTGCTGGAGTTGACCCTGGCCTTGGAGCTTGCTGAGAAACCAAAGTGACTCTCCAAGAGAAGCCATCACACCCTGTCAAGGAGCCCCCTCTGCACCAGGGAGCTGCACACAGGTGTCAAAGACACCTTGGGAGGGGCTCAAGGAGGGATTTTGTGCAGCTCACAGAAGTGTGGGGTGTGTGTCTGGGAGGGGCTGGCAGAAGAGGCAGATCCCAACATCTGTTTGTCAGCCAAGCAGTGCCACTCTCTTTGTGTGACCTTGAGCATGTGCCATCAGCAGCACTCCTGGAAAACCCACTGTGCACTGAGGTGATGAAACCAGCCCACCTGGCAGGTGTTGGGGAGGCTTCTCCTCCACAGTGATTTGTGACTGTCAGAGCACATGTACGTGCCACGAGGGAGCAGGGGTGGTGTAACAGCAGCTCAGCTGAGGCTGGCACTGCTGGGCCCTTATCCAGTGGAGAAGGGACTGTGCCTGCCTTTGGGAATATCTAACTCAAGACCACACAGCTCCTAATGAACAGAAAAAAAGAAACTGGTTACCCTGTCTGTGCCTTGGCAGAAAGCATCTTAGTAGATGCAGTGATGTTAGGGTGATGTCTCTTTCCTTTGGAATGGTAAATGTAGCAGTGTGCTTGTTTATATTCCTTAAAATCAAGTTAAATATTATTTTTAAGAAATTAATGAGTTCTTATGGTGTATCCTGAAGATGCAAAGAACATACAGAGCTAGTGGGTGTTAAGGAAAGCTCACACACTCAGTCTCCAGAAGGATGTATGTATACCAGATGTATTTGTTGCCAATATTATGACTGGACTAGTTACACCAGTATGAAGTTTGCTTTCTTCTCACCCTCATTATAGTTCAACAAACTAATCCCTTCACTGATGACATAATGTGCCCATCCCCGCACTAACAAATTATTTACTGTGTGCAATTGATTTCTGTTGCTGTAATCACTACACACAAATATCTTCTGTATCATTGCTCTGTAGAAAATATGCCTTCCAGCCAGATTATACAGAGTAACAGTGTGATTACTCAGCTTCCATGAAGTTATCTATCTGTTTAACCTCTGTGCAGCCTTTACAGCGGGTTTATACAGATATGCTCCAGGAATTTATCCACCTACACTTCGTAAAACACCTTGTTAAACCACCTTCCATCTCAGCCTGAGGATGAACTTCCAAGTACTTCACAGACAGCACTGGGTCCAAGAGTAATTGCTTAATTTAGGAGAGCCAGACAGCTTTCCTTTTTGGGGATATTACTCTTCCAAAGTGAATTTCACACAGATGAAAGTCTCAGATCAGCAGCTCTGTGGACTCCTCTCCTGAGTGCAAGCATGGTTTCCTCTTTGATCAAAACGTGTTCCCAGCCTGGTCGTAGGTAATGTGCCCCTCACACCAGCTCAGATCTCAAGGTTTGTACTGGAGATGAACAAGGTGTAAAGTTAATGAGTCACTGCATCTGCAGGACTGTGTCCAGGTGCACTCCACAGCCCTTCCAGATGCTTTTGTCCCACTGCCCCAAAACAGGTACTCCCAGCCTGCTGGGGCAGTGCTGTCCATTGGGGAGAATGAAAGGAAGTGAGCAGAGATTTGAGATGATGGCAAACTGCTCTGCCATGGCATTGCTGGATGAGTGTCCAAGCCCACCTGCTCCACAAAGATTGCAGGGCAAGGTTTGCTGCAGGAATCCTTTCTCACTAGCACAGCTCCCATGCTGGAACCCAGACACCTGGGAGTTTTGAGCTTTCTGTGCTTTCTGGCACTGACCCCCAGGAGAACACTGCTTCTGACCTGAGGCCTTGGAGAAGGCTCCAAATTTGGGTGATGGAGTTGGAGTCATGGATGTGTAGTTAAATAGAAGAGTGTGATTTCACATGGTGAAGGGCTTGGAATTGGAAGTGTTTAGAATATAGTAATAGGTATGGGACAAGATGGAGGATTTGGGGTGTTGTCTCTTTCTGTCTTCTTCCTTCTTCACAATTTCAGGCATTAGTTTTTGGTTGGACAGTCAGTGCTGCACTGAGGGTCACAGGAGTTTGGTTATTAGGTCAAAAGTATAAATAATACAGGTGTTAGTTCTTTATTGGATTTTTTAGCTTTAACAGCTTGTAACCAGCTTGATTCACCTCCATTTTGCTCACTTTAAGCTGGTACCTGGAAGTGTTACAGAACTCTCTGTACTTTAGATAAGATTTAATAAACAACCAAGCCCGAACACGAGAAAATTCATCTCCTTCGTGTTTTTAATCCTGACTCTGAGTGAAGACAGAGGAAAATGAAGACAAGCCACTGATTAAGTGGTGCAGTTACACTTCTGCACTCCCATCCACAGCAGCTCTGGCTGGCTCAGCACAGCCTCTCCAAGCAGAGGCAGCTGTTGTGCCTGACATTTCCCTGCATCTCCGAGCACCAGCTCCTCCCTGCAGCAGCAGCAGCACAGGCAGGGTGAGGATCCAGCCCCTCTTGTTTATCCTGCTCTATAAAACTGTCTTGTAAAGGTCCTTACTGGCCCTGCCTGCGTTTGTCACGAGCCTGTTTTGCTCCAGTGTTTTCAGATGTGGCTGATAAGCACTCATGCTGGAAATGATGCAGATTCACAGCCCCCTGATACTCCAGGTACAACAGTTGCACACCAATCAAAAGCAAATGCCTTTCAATCACAAGAAGAGAAATGTTTCTGCTGCATTATGCACAATTACATGCTCAGCTGTTATGAATAACTCTGGAGCTCCTGCTCCAAGACTATTCCAACCATATGTGCCACTTGCTCAGCCACTTTCTGCTCTCTTCTCAAAGAGCAGGAGACAGTTTCACACAAACAGCCATTATTTAAATCAGCTACAGCCAGGAGGATGATTTGGGCTCTGTATAAATGCAAAATACAAACCATTAAGTCAACTCTGAGGTATCAAATGGAATCCAAGTGAGGATCATCCAGACCCAGCAAGTCCAACAATTCAAAATACACTTAGAAATCTACAGAACACAAGTGATGTCCTCATCACAAAGTTGTCTCAGAAGAATCTCCCCTTTCCTGACCCAAAACTCTGCCACAGGTACTTGTACAGCTAAGGGTGCTTGGGATGCCCTGCTGTGATACCCACAACCAGCCCCCCCAGCAGGAATAAGAGAAAGTCAAGGAAAAAAAAAAAATTAAAAAAAAAAAAAAATATATATATATATATATAGGATATTTCCCTTTTTACATGTGTGGATGAGGAGTTGGTGCAATTAGCTCTGTAAAAATGGAGTTTTTAGTAAGGAATGTTGTTTATGGATCTAATTTTAAGTTGCTCAATGATGCATTTGGGCCAGTGGTGTGTACCGTGTGAGTGGTATACACATGCTCACATACCCTGCTTGTCTGACAAAGGAAGCCATCAATTATTGCTGAGCCTGACTACGAATTGTCTCTTGAAAGGAACTAAGAGACCTCAAGAGCACTAAGGAAAATAAAAGTCAACTGGGAAAGACAGGAGTCTGACAGCTTTGCCATCTAAAGTTGTCTCTCAGTTTCTTAATTGCACTAGTTGCTTCTGATTACACAAGGTAGCACCAGAAGTAGGTTATTCTGCAGAAATAGGTGACAAAATAAACAGAATTCCAACTACTGTGTCTTTGATCTAGACTCTGGTTCACCAAGGCTCTCATTTCTGACAAAAATAGAAAAATTTGCATCATCACGTGGCAGCACCACCATCAACGTGACTCCTTCATCCAGTGATCCCAACAGGATCAGCAAATGAATCAGCCTCAGGCTCTGGCTGCTCCCCAGCACTACAATGATGACCAAACTGGAAAGAGATTCTAAAATACAAAAGTAGACTGCTCAAAAATATACTGGTTAAAACCTGGTTAAAATACACTGGTCAGTCCTCTGAGGGATGGGTGGAGAACACAAGAATTGAGATTAAAAACTCATGTATACATATATACAAATGTATAAAACTTACTATATCCTAAGTCCTGAGGAAGAACCTGGCCTTCATACAATTTCACATTCAAAAATGAGTCAGCAAGTCTGGTATATATTTATATAAATGGTAGGTGCTTTCCTGGGGTAAGCACAGCCAGCTTCCCCCATCCCTGCCAGCAGGTGCAATAGGTGAAGGCCAGCTTTGGGATTTGGGCACACCTCCTCTTGCTGTTTGCTCTAGCAAAGATGATTATTCACCATGGGATTACTCTTCTCAGTAAATATTCTTGAAAAGAAATCACAAAGAAATACAGAGAGGGCATCTGGCTTTCTTTTGCAGCCAGGGAAATGAAATCCAGGGTGGAAAACAGTGCCATGAACTCAGAGCAGAAGAGCTCCTCCCCTTGTGCCATGGCCATCCCAGGGGTGCGAGGGTGGCCCTGTTGCCTCAGGACATGAACATCATGAGCAGCTGAGAGCTGGGAAAGGGCCCAGAAGCCTGGGAAGCCAGAGGGACCAAGAGTGGGCACAGCTTGCCTGGCACTTCCACAGGAACAAAAACCAAAAGCTCAAGGGTTTCAGGAATGGGGTGCCCACCTAAGGGCTCATTTCAGAAGGCTGATTCTCACCCAGACCCTTGGGAAATGGAGACAATTCTGTTAATGTGTTTCTTTTTTCCTCCTCTTTTTTCTTTTATTCTCCTCTTTTTCCTCCCAAGTTAATTTCTCAGAACAACGACAGTCAAAGGCACCAAACACTCTCCCTCCCAGGGCCAAGCATTTCCTCCCAGCACTCCAGTGCAGCAACCTGGGGTTGGCTTTTATAGACACTCAGCTGACATATCTTGCAGGATGAACACTTCTTTCTAGTCTATGTTCTAGTCCAAATAAAAGCCCAGAGAAGTTGTCAACTTCTTTGTTGGTTTAGCTCCACTCAAGTCCTACAAAAGCAGCCTCAGTACATTATCCTCATCCCACACCCTTCCAATGCCCAAATCACAACCAAAAAGAGGTTTATTCACCTCCAAAGGCAAGGTAGGGCACACCCAGATGAGCACCTCCAAGACAGAGAGTAAAAGCTGGACAAACACTAAAACATACCAAGAGACCAAGAAAGCTGAGTAAATATCAGCATTATTTTTGATGCTGCCACATTTAAATCTGTTTTAGTGTTCAGATTTGGGTGGGAGTTTCTCAGGAAGCAGCAGTGGAAAGTGGCTTGTGAACAGCAAAAAAGTCTCAGGGTCAGATAAAAACCATCCACGTGTGCGTGTGGGAGAGAAGAGGGGATGCCTGGAATAAAGGAGGAAATTAAAACTGAGGAATATGAAATCATATCCAGAGTCCTGCATGATTCCAGGGCTGCTGAGTTCAAGACAATGAATAAATAAGAGAAATTGAAACCCAAGCAAATCTCTAGGATGAGACAAAATTCGTTGCAGTGTGTTAGAGCAGATTTGAGGAAGGAAATGTGTGTGCCAACAGCAATTACTATGGAGAACTCGCTGAGCACAAGTCTAGAAGACTGGAAAATTGGAAAATAACAAACCAAATGTGGTATCAATATGCAAAAAATGAGAGCAAGCCTGGCACAGGAAATTACAGGGCTATCAGCTTAATATTCATTACATATAGGAAAACACAAGGTCCCCATTGTATACAAGAGTGTAATTAAATCAAGGGGTTCAGCTGAAATCAACTGCTTGTGATGTTTATGAATTAGCAGCAGATTCTAAATGCAGCCACAGCCTCAGCATCCAGCCCAGGGCCTGGGGTTGTTTGGTACAAGCTCCAAGCCCGCCTTGGGGGGAGTTTTCTCCCAGACAGTAAGTTTAAAACCTCTCACTCAGAGGTTTGGGGGGTTTTGCCTGGTATGTGATTCGATGCTGAGGAGGATTAGCACACACAGGCCATCTGAGGACAGTGTCTGGGGGAAAATGTTATGGGCTTATTTACTGATTAGTGCTTATTTGTTTGCTGTTGGAGCAATGGCAGTGAAGCAGATCTGTAATTCCTCCTGCTTCTGCTTCCTCCACGGCAGGAACAGGAACATCTGCATTACCCTTGTGTTTCCCGGGAAATGTGGGAGCAGGGCCAGACACAGCATCACAGAATGGGCCAGGCCAAAAGGGACCAAGGGGGTCACTGGTGCCACCTCCCTGCTTCAGGAGGGTCATCCCAGAGCGCAGGGCAAGCACTGTGCAGAGGGCACTGGAGTATCCACTGGAATATCCCCAGTGAGGAAGACTCCACACCCTCTTGGCAGCCTGTTCAGGGCTCAGTCACTGCACAGAGAAGTTCTTCATGATGATGTGGGATTTCCTGGGCAGCAGTTCCTGCCTGTTTCTTCTTGGGCCATGGCTTGGCACCACTGACAAGACCCTGGCTCCATCCTGCTGACACCCATCACATTTCCAAGGGTCATACCTTGATGCCTGTGGAAACCCCCTCTTGCATTTCTCCTGCTGCACTCTCCCTGCTCAGTTTGTGAAGCCACAAGGGAGCTTTATTTCTAAGGGCTCTGCAAGTGGAGATGCAACGTTCACCATCCCAGGATGCTCTGCTGGCCCCCTCCAAGGCCAGAGCCAGGAAGTTTTACACTGAGACATTGCTGTGCAAGTGGCTTCAGAAAACTCTGAATCAGCATCCCAAGTCCTGGCAGATAACAAGGACGTGGCTCAGCCTCCACATGAACTTCTCCTGTTTCCCAGAGCAGTGGAAGTGTCCAAGCCCAGGTCAGACAAGGCTTGGAACAGCCTGGGACACTGGGAGGTGTCCCCATGGCAGGTGGTGGCACAAGATGAGCTGTAAGGTCCCTTCTAACCCAAACCAGTCTGTGATTCTGTGAATTAAATATGTTCAGCCAGGCAGGTGCCCTGAGTAATGCACATTAATCCTCACCTGCTTCTCCTCAGTGTAGGAACATTAACAAGCATTTCAAACTCTCCTACAGTGCACCTAGCTCTCAGAAAGACATTGCTCTAGCCTTTATCACCCTTAATAACCTCCAAGAAAAAGCATGAATGAACAGAAAGAGCCTATTTTGAGTGTGCAAATACTGAGCATGATTTTGAAACACAGCAAGCAGTGCCAGAGAAAAAAAATGCAAGCCTCTTCACTTTCATCACAAGTTTCTTGTATCAAGAAAAACATATGGAAGGATGACGCAGAGCCTGACTGTGTTTTTTAAGTCAAAATGAGATCTTTGAAGAAATATCCTGTGAATTTTTGTACTTACACCATCAATACTGGATAAGAAAGCTTGCCACTTTTTTTTCAACAAGTTAAAATCCCACAGCAGTCCAAACCAGGAAAGGATTTGCAATAGAAATCCTGATTCCAAACCCCAGCAAAAGCTGGACTATGATGATCCTTGTGGGTCCCTTCCAACCCAAGATATCTTGTGATTCTCTGATCAGCTGTGGAGAACCAGCCAGTTCTGTGGATATCTTGGGTTACAGTACAGGATGTGATCAGGCGTGTCTATTCTGTCACCATCTGTTGAGGGTGGGGACAGTGATCCTGATCTCCATGGGAGATATTCTGTTAATGGGCCATCCATTGAAACCAGCTGGGGCAGTGTTCTTTATTTCCAAAGGGGACATCTCCTGTTCATGGCCAGATTTTATAAACCAGCTGGGGCAGTGTTCTTTATCTTTTCACAACCCATCCTTCCTGCAGGGAGTTCTCTTCTGCTCATGGCCATTGAGTCCCACTGTGGGACTGATATAATTACTGCATCCCATGGGGAGATGCTCCAGCCAGGGGGAAGAGCCCAACATTTCTTACCAAGATAAAAACAGAGGTTTGGGACACCAAGGCAGCCCTTTCTCCACTGGACTCCAGAGGAAAACTGGACTTCTCCACATCATCACTGGACCTCTGGAGGGAAACTGCACCTTCTACAAGACCACTGCTTCAACTGAACTACATCTGTCACTGCAGGAGGATGCAGCCACCATTTAATGGGACTGCTGCCAACACGCTGACTAACTGACAGGTGTCAGTTTGTACTCTGACTTTGTCAGAGTTTTGGGTTTGTTTCTTTGTAGTACTGTATTTCTATTTTAATTTTCCTAGTACAGAACTGTTATTCCTATTCCCATATCTTTGCCTGAGACCCCCTTAATTTCAAAATTATAATAATTTGGAGGGAAGGGGTTTACATTGTCCATTTCAAAGAGAGGTTCCTGCCTTTCTTAGCAGACACCTGTCCTCCAAACCAGGATACTGGATTATATGGATTGTCCTGATTGCACATTGGACAGGAACTGAGGGAAAGCCCCCACAGCAAGTCCTGGCCACAGAGGTCAGCCCAAAGAGCTCCAAGGATAGACAAAAAATGTGGAAAGGTCACTTCTGATCATTTCTATCAAGAGGCCTCAGCCATCTTCCAGCTCCCCTCTCCCCCACAAAGAGAAGGCTGAGACACCAAGAGCAGTTTTGGCAGCAGCTTGTACAGTGCTGATAGAACAGGGTTTAGTTAAAATGCACCTCACGAGGAGGAAATGAAAATCCTCTAGGCCACAAATTAAAAATCATGACTTGATAGAACAACAGTTTATAAACAGAAAGACCTATTTCCTGCAAAAATCCTGTGGACTGAGTATTGGAAACTAATTAGTGGACTGAATCACCAGGAAAAAAAAGCTGTTTTCCTGTTACTCATGAGAAGATATTACTTTTCTAGCACTTTTCTTTTGGCACTGTGGGCACTCCACAGCCCCTCCTTGGTGCATTTTCTTCCTATTCCAGTAAAACAACCCAAAGGAAAGGACAAAACTCTTCATTAGCTATTGCTTTTATAGCACCAGCAGCTGCACACTGTCTTCTTCCTCCTGATTATTTGATCATGGAACAGGAAGGTGTCCATGCACTTAAAATGCTTCATTACAAATGCTCCACCCAAGAAGACATTTATAGAATGATGGAATGGTTGGGGTTGGGACCTTAGAGCCCATCCAGTGCCCCCCCCGCCATGGCAGGGACACCTCCCACTGTCCCAGGCTGCTCCAGCCACAGTGTCCAGCCTGGCCTTGGGCACGGCCAGGGATCCAGGGGCAGCCACAGCTGCTCTGGGCACCCTGTGCCAGGGCCTGTCCACCCTCACAGGGAAGAATTTCTTCCTAACAGCCAATTTAAATCTCTCCTGCTTTGGTTTGAAATCATTTCTCCTTATCCTGTCACTATTATCTGTAAAAAGTCACTATCCCTCTTTTTTTTTTTTTAAAGTCCTCTTGGGAAGGCTGCAATGAGCTGTCCCCAGAGCCTTCTACTTTGAAGCAGAGACTTTCCAACTAAATTCATTAAGAAGACAAGAAAAACCAAACAACCTCAGGGCTCACTGGAGGACAGAAAGTGCAAGTGACCCCTGTGCAGGCAGCCTGGCTGTCACTCACTTGTCAGAGAGCTGCTCGAGTGGGATCTGTCCGCAGGAAATCCTGGCTTCAGCCAGCAATCAGCTCCAATATCAGCACTGCAGTGCCACAGTGCATTAAAGCAGGAAAAAATCAGCACAAAATAAAGTTCTGGGAATGGTTAAGACCCAAATCTGCAGAGTGCAGAGCCCTTTCCCTTGTGACTACACCCACATAAGAGCACACAAGCAAAAATTGGTGCTCACTGTTGTTTCTAAATGAAAGCCAAGCCCCGAGGGGGTGCAGTGTGCATGGATCTTTCTGGACCTCCTGCTGGTTTGCCTGGTGGTCTCAGGACATGGAGCAGACCCACACTGCAGCCTTTCCAAGGTGGGAAAAGCCCTGGCACAGCTCACAGAGCAAGAGGGAGCCAGAAAAGCCTTTGAGAAAGGGAACAAGGCTGCAAGGCTGTTCTGCACACACAGGACAGACAAGCTGAGATACAATGGGATTGCTCTCAGTGTGTTGGTGTTCCAAATCTTAGTTTTTATTTAGGTAGGAAAGGCCTGGCTCCTCCTCCTGGGTGGAGCATCTCCCAATGGGATGATGGAATTTCCTCAGTCATGCAGTGGGACTCAATGCCCATTAACAGGAGATCTCTCACGGAGAGAGGATGGGTCTCTTTGGGCATCCTCTTCAGCTGGGACCATGGGCTGTCCCCAGGGGCCGTCACTGCCCAAGGTCACCAGCTACCACTGAGCCAGTGAAGGAACACAATTCTCCCGCCTCCCTGCAGAAATCAGTGTGCTCAGATACAAACTAGTCCTACACAAACCACCCTAGTCGAGGGTAGGGCTGTTCAGAGAAGGAAGTGTTCTTTTATTACCAACTTAACTTTAAAAACCACATCCAGTTCTCTATCCACATCAAAGATCATAATCTCCATGTAAAATAGAGGGTTCGTGGAAAAGGAAGTACTTAGAAAACATATTTTAAAATTTAAAACACTGATCCTTCTTGCTTGTAAAGAACCCTGGCTTTTTTGTCTAATAAACTACTCCAAGATCTCATTTGCAAGCTACCACTGCTTGCTACTCTGGGTTTTGCTGGCTGCTTACTTACTCTTTGGGGATTTCATATTCTTCTAAATTTTGTAAATGGCCACTAAACTGGACATGAACATTATAAAACACATTTCAATCACCCTCACAATTTAGACTAATTCATTGGCAACTGTACAAAATGCTATTTACAAGGTCCTTCCATCAGCTGGTATCTGGCATTAAGTATTTTGAATCAATCTACCTTCATTTTCATCTCTTATTTTTCATACAAGGGAAATTATTGATCAAAGCTTTTCAGCCTCATTTAATATACTGGAATAGGCTTTAAATTTTCCCATGGAAACCTCAGTGGATATTAGCAACCCTGTCTTGCTTAATGCAACACAAATCAGTCTCCCTGATGAGACCACAATATTGAACTTGATATCATGGCCTCTTTACTCATTGATGGTGCCAGAGACAGGCACCTGCTAGGAACTCCCCAGGGACTCCCCCTGGAATGTGCTTTGAGTTACCAGGTGCCTTGAAGGGACAAATCATGGAATTGTCAAGGTTGGAAAGGACTGTGAGGATCATGAAGTCCGATTGTCAGTGTGGCACCACCATCATGCTCACCACTGAACCGTGTCCCCAAGTGCCACACCTGCACACAGTCTGAACACTGCTAGGAATGGGGACTCCCCCATTTCCATGGGCACCCTGTTCTAGTGCTTGACAACCCTTTCCATGAAATTATTATTTTCCCAAATATCCAATTTGAACCTCCCCTGGTGCAACTTGAGGCAGTTTGCTTCTTTACCTCTCGAGGTCATTGCAGTCTCATAGAGTAATACCTGCAATGGTTTTGGGGGCAGGCAGACTTTTTTCATTGCTCCTATCAAGTTTGCATTCAGTTTTTGAACCACATGGAATTTTGCATTCAGTTGCTATTGTGATGGGTGTGTTCAAACTCTCGATTAGATCTCTGTGTGTTGAGGACAGAAAGCTTGGCTGAATTTTGATGAACTCATTCTTGAATAAATAAGCAAAACATCACAGAATAAGATACTCAGCCAGCTTCAATAAATACATATGGTAGGAAAACAGCCAGCTAGACAAACAGAATATATCACACTGGAACAAGCACTGATGATTTTGTAATCACTCCAGGAGCTCTCGGCATAGTAGATACTACTGCAAAAAACAATATGCAAATGTCTCAGTCCAGTTTACAGTAAAAAACAAGTTCTGCTCAAGTTACCAAAGCAGGAGTGAGCAATTCAGCATGGAATGCCCTCCTCCCCCTTAACAAGAGCTAGAACTAATTGGCAGGCAGGGGCACAGGAGTGCTGCCAGGCACAGGGTGATGCTTCCCCAGGCAGCACGATTTCCAGAAGCCACAGAGAAACTGCATTGGAAATCCTATTAGATAAGGACATCAGGATGGATTGAGTGGGAATACAAAAGTGTTTTCTTGTGAGGAAACACATGACTGCAAATGCTGTTACAAGCTCAGCCCAATACAAGATAAAAGTGCTTCGAGCTGCTGTGGCATCCCTGATATTGCATTTGATGCTGAAAAAGAGAGAGTGAATGTGCTCCAGGGCTGAACTTCCAGTGGTCCATTGCATGGGCTAATTTGTGTGCAGGCTGATACTTTAGGATGTTTCTGTACTAACAGAGAATAATCATAGGATAAGTAGAGCAAGGTAAGTACATATGTTGCCCTTGTTTTCTTGCAGCATAATAGCATCATCAATGAAGCCTGAATGCAGCCCAATTAGCATAGAGTAATTAGAATCATGGCTGATTTTTCATTTACTTTTGCACACAAGAGGTGGTGGTTGCAGTATGTGGGGCTGCAATCCAATGGGCAGTGCCCATCATGCAAAGCCTGGATCCTGTTCTCTCATCAAAAGAGACAAGAGTGACACTGAATTTCTTCAAGATGCTCAGATTTCAGTTGTGGCCTGACTGAGCATCCTGGTGGCAGAGAAGGATAGTGCAATTCAGCACCAGGCCAGTGTGGCGAAGTTGTTTATTCTACACCACCCACATCATTGCTGGGGTGGGTGCTGTGTGCTCTGCATGTGGCAGGAATGTCATCCTGTCCTAGGTTACAATGTAAAGATGTGCCCAAAAGTCTGTATTCTATCACCTTCTGTTAAACCAGGTGGGGCAGTGATCTTTATCTCTGTGGGAGATATCCTCTGCTAATGGGCTAGCTGTTAAAACCAGGTGGGACAGTGTTCTTTATCTTTTCCACAAACCATCCTCCCTCCAGGAGATATCTCCTGTTAATTGTCATTGAGTCCCACTGCCTGACTGAGGAAATTACATCATCCCATTGGGAGATGCTCCACCCAGGGGGAGGAGCCAGGCCTTTCCTACCAAAATAAATACTAAGATTTGGAACATCAACGCAGCCCTTACCCATTGGTTTCCAGAGGAAAAGAGCTACAAGACCTTTCTACAGGATGACTACTACAACAAGACCACTTCATCTGGACTGCTTAGCACCATGCTAACTAGCAGGGTGTCAGGTTGTATTCTGACTCTGTCAGTCATTTACTTTTTTACTATTGCATGTATATTTTTTTTATTTTTCCTATTAAATTGTATTTTTGACTTGGAGTCTCTCACTGGTTTTGCTTTCAAGCCAGTACACATCCCTAGAGCAAGGCTGGGTGCTGTGTGCCCTGCATGTGGCAGGGATGTCATCCCCAGAGCAGCAGCATATGGGACTGCAGGAGCTGAGCCCAGGGACGGACTGCACAGCCTCTAAATGGATGTCCCAGTCTCTAGGGCTGGTTTGTCCCTAATTACTGGTTTTTTTCAGGCTTGGGGATGTGAAGTTAGCCACAGGAGCTCCCCCATCACAATGCCTTTGTCTGGGGACACGTGGGCGCAGTCTCTGGGAAGCATGGCTGAGCTCTGTTTTTTTGTTGCTGGTGGTGAACACCCTTCTGTGGGTAAAACACCTTCTCTTCTTTGTATTCACAGAATCACTGGGTTGGAAGAGACCTTCAAGATCATCGAGTCCAGTCCATGTCCCAACACCTCAACCACACCATGGCACCAAGTGCCACATCCAGTGTTTTTTTTAAACACATCCAGGGATGGTGACTCCACCACCTCCCAGGCAGACAATTCCAATATCACTTTTTCTTCAAAAAATTTTTCCTAATTTCCAACCTCATTTTCCCTTGATGCAGCTTGAGGCTGTGTCCTTTGCTATTAACACTGCTGTTGTTACTGTACCTGTCTTATTCCATTGCTTTGTGCTTTAAGTAAATTGTTATTTCAACCTATAGTATCTTTTTTCGGTCCCTCCCTTCCCAGAAGGGATGGGAGAAAGGAAGTGGCTTTTTTGGAGTTTAGTCCCCTTCTGGTGTTAAAACCAACACCCTGTGGGAAGTGTCCAGCTGACCCAAAGAATGTCTAAGCACAGGCTGTGCTCCCAAGGGGTGAGCACACCTGTAACACCTGTTGCCTTTAAAGGCAAATGGAAGCTTTTCTAAAAAATCTGAATTTCTAAAATACATTCTCTTTTAGCCTGTAACCTTTAACAAATTGCTGAGTGCTGCTGCTTAGTGTAGACAAGAGTTAGGAGTTTGTTTGAAGAAACCCTGTGCAACTGTCCTGGTTGTTAGTGGCTGCCCTAGGGAAGAGCAGCCAACAGATATTCACAGAGGGGTCTTTCAAAGCAGCCAGGACTCCAGCATCTGTGGGAGCTGCCTGGGCTGTGGACTATTCATAACTCATCCAACACTGAAGAGTCTCTTAATGCTTCTCCAGACTTAAACGGGCTGACTTTTATGGCCCATTTATGGCCCATTTCAACAGAGCAGTTAAACATGTTCCAGGACTGGTATCTATATGTAAATAATGGTTCTTGGCTGGCACCCAGGCTCCTGGTCCCCCGGGGACCTGGCCAGCACAGCCCTGAGCCCACACTCTTGGCAGAGGGCAGAGCATGAGGATCCCTCCATGGGACCCTCCCTCCCTTCCTGACCTGGCCTGCAGCACTCAGAGCTCCTGGGCAGCCCCAAAGCTTCCTGCCCAGGGAAATTCCTGCTGCATCTCCCCAGGACCTGCAGCACACAGCCCACCTCACAGCCAGAGTCACACAAACCAAACACACCTTAACTGGCATTTTTACCAACCTGGGAAGGCAGAGGGGCTTAAAAACCAGATTTTTCATTTGTTTTGTTCATCTGCTGTCCAGGAGAAGGGAATCACATAAGGCAGGGTGCAGGACATGGTTTCTATGACTGGAAATGATGATACAGCAGGAAAGGGCATGTAAGGAAAAGTATTATATAAGATGTAGGTTTTACAAGCTTTATAAAGAGTCTCTTAGCACTTGTTAGTGGCAGGAACCTCCCTGTGGGCCAACCAGTCTGAAATGGGGAGGATAGAAAAGTGCCTTCCATTTAAAGAAATGGGCTGTGAACATGCTGTCAATGTCTGTGATTCTTTTTATTGATTTACAGTGTGTAAGCCATAAATCACTGTACCATTTACTGAGCCCATAACTATGCATCACTTTGTCAGGGGAACTCCTCAAATTTTAAGGGGGACATGGAAGAAAAGAGACTTTCATCATTGGGCTCAACCAGGGCTAGATTTAACACACAAGTGGGGTGATAAATATAGATAAAACACTTAATTTGAACATCTGCCCATATCTGCCTCTCTTTAGCTCTCATGGGATTAATCTTTGGCCACAAAGGGACAGATGGAAGCCCTGCTTCCATCGGCAGCCACTGCACAGGGGTTTCCTCCCTTGCCAAACAGATCTCACACCCTCAAGCCCTGCTCCAGGACAGCCCAGCTGCAGAGGAGCCTCTGATGGCACCAAAATGTGAGGGAGCATCAGGGGAGCTCCTGCTGGGACAGGATCAGTGCTTGTCCTGACGTTGGTTTTGCCCAGGGCAGCAACACCACCATCTACACTGCCAGAATCTTTTAAAAATAGCAAAAAATGCGTCAGTCTTATCTTACAACAGATTCCAGGACAAAACCTATGATTAATGAATTATAGACAAATTAATAGCTGGCTTCAGTTTGAACAAGATTTCCACCTACTCTTTCTTAATTCTCGAGACGTCCTGCAGAGTGAAATAGTTCAGGTTTGGTTTACCCACAGTGTTCAGCAGTTGCATTCTTAGTAAAAAAATCTTCCCTGAAGGGCAAGACTCTTACAAAATCCAGCTGCTTCCTTCCTAACATCTACACATTGAGAGGTGTTCAAGGTTCACTCCCAGCAAAATCACGACCTCTTCTGCCATGGGAACAGCACTAAGCCATGAGAATTGTGGGGTGCTGCATAAATCTGGGATGAGTGTGGGTTCACCCACACAGGGAGCTGGCAGAGCACCATCTACAGGCACTAAGAACTGTTCCTCCCTTGGTGGGACCTGTCATGCTTGGGTTGTTTTATCTTTTAGATTACCTTGCTGATCTGCCTCGTAAGGCATTTCATTCTTTGTATGCTAATTCGAGCCTAAGGCAAAAATCCATTCTTCTTCAGCAGAAGCTCTACATACCTTCTTCAGCCCAACCTGGTTCCTGGGCTTTGCACAGGTGTAAAATTAAGGTGTGATTTAGTGCTTTGCTGAAGAAGGACTGCTTGCTGCAGGAGCACTGAGTTGGCTGGATTGGGACCTTGCTGCTTTAAGGTTTTCTGATTAAACATCCCCACCAGATTACACTGCAGGAGGCTCTGAAGAGCAGTTCTCTGCCAGAGTGAAGCAACTGGGATAATTCAGGTCTTTTGCTTGCTCAGGGCTGATCACTGAAGGGGCAGAAATTAATTTCCTATAAACACAGGCATATTTTTTTTCACTACCTTGGCAAATGCAGTTGTAAATAAGCCATTACAGGAGCTGATCTTTATGATGCGTGACTTTGGCTTGTCCCAGTGGGGGATATTTTATGAGGCATTTACATAAACATATACAAATCAAAACAGCCAGCTGTGCTTCTCCTGTACCTGCAACTACAGATACTTCAGCTAATCCCAGGTTCACACAGCCAGCACCCCAAAGTGGGGCCAGGTCGGGTGTGTGGGCTGGACAAACCAAAGTGAGATCTGACAGGAGCTGCTCAGCACACAGCCAGTCCCACAGAAATAAATAAATCACCAGATTCCCCACAGTGCCTGTCTGTGGGGATGATGCTGCTCATCCACTACAATTCCTCTAAAATACATTTGTTAAAACAGTTGACTCTGGACTTACTGAAGAGGTTTTAGAGTCTTTGTTTTGAATATATTTTGGGCATTGTTTGATGGAAACTTCTAGTGGGTTGACCCTAGCTGGATGCCAGGCACCCACCAAAGGTACTCTGTCACTGCACAGCTGGACAGGGAGGAGAAAATATAACAAAGGTTCATGGGTTAAGGTAAGGACCAGGAGAGAGCACTCATCAAACACCATCATGGGCTAAACAAGCTTGGAGTCATTAACTGAATTTGTTACTAACAAAATCAGAGCAGTATGATGAGAGGTAAAATAAGACTGCAAATTATCATCTTCCCCCACCCCTTCCTCGTTCCCAGCTCCCCCTCCTCCCCCAGCAGCTCAGGGAGGTGGGAGTGAGAGTTGTGCTCAGTTCAGCACAGGTTGTTTCTGCTGTTCTCAGGGAGCAGAGTCAGAGTCCTGCTTCTGCTCCAGCCTGGGGTCCCTCCCATGGGAGACAGTTCTCCATGAGCTTCTCCAACTGAGTCCATCCCACAGGCAGCAGTTCTTCACCAACTGCTCCAGCATGGCTCTGTTTCCAGGGAGTGCAGTCCCTGGGCACAGCCTGTCCCACTGGGGGTCCCTCACAGGGACAAGTCCTGCCAGGAAACCTCTCCATGGATCCACGGACCCTGCTCCAGCCTGGGCTCCCCA
>VRYO01000577.1:2566908-2578349 GCA_009812075.1 Sialia sialis | reverse complement strand
TCTGGCTGCAGGTACAATTGCTTAATAATTTCCTTTTTTCCTTCCCAAGTCTGTTATCACAGAGGCATTCCCACCATTTCCAACTGGCCAGCCCTGGCCAGTGGCAGGTCCATCCTGGAGCCTTCTGGCATTGGCTTTGCTGGACATGGAGGAAGCTTCCAGCAGCTTCTCACAGAAGCCACCCTTGTAGCCCTTCTGCCACCAAAACCTGGCCATACAAACCAAATACAAAATTCAGCAGCTGCAAAATGTTATCATCATGTCAGGATGGAAACAGTCTAGGTGTGACAGTGACAAAACTTTCTCTTGGAAGGCCTTGAAAGCACAGGGCTTCCTTCCGCAGTATCTAGAACTCAGTGTCTAAAATCACTGCTTTGTTCCTTAAATAGCAAACATTTATTCAGCTTATTCACCTTGGCCAAGGCCAAGCAGAAGCTGACTCCTGATTTCTGCCCTGCCATTTCCTCCCTCTACCCTCCCAGCTTCCACCTCCCTCCAGATCTCTTTATCCTAACGGGCATCAGAACTTGCCCAACTTGTGTTCACTTACTACTGCTATTTTCCTTCATACCATCAGTCTGGGGCACCTGATGTCAGTTCAGACACACAAGTGCCCTGCCAAGAGTCTTCAACTCAAAGAGTTCCCTCCCCATCAGGCTCTGCAAGTCCTCAGAGAGCTTTTACACCATCCCCTCAAGCCAAGGCAGCTCAGGCACAGCAGTGTGTGTCCTTTCCATCCCTCTGCTGATGCTCATGGGAAGCCAGGCCTCTGACAGGGCAAAAACTGCTGATTCAGCCCAGGTCTGGAGCTGAGCGAGGTATCTCTGAAGGCTGGCTGTCAGGCCAGGTTTAGCAGCCGGTTGAGCTGAATTAAGTTTTCTGCAGCCCGTTTATTTCTTTAAATAACAGAGACTCCTTCATGGGAACAACACATACAGCACGTGTAGGGTTCCAGCCCTTCTCCCTTCCCCAGCCACACCACTTACACTCATCCTGTTTGATCTCTGCTAATACATATAAAACCTCAGGCCAGCTTCTCCCTGAGCATTCAGGAAATGACAGCCAACTGTTCAAGAAACTCCATTCAGTGGATGGAGAGAGAACTCATTGCTTTGAAAGCCTGGCCTGATTTCCTCCCCATTCCGCTCACACTTTTCCAAACTCTTCTGCTTTCGAAACAGAGTCAATCCTTGAAAAATCCAGGTTGGATTTCAGTGAGCTGTGCAGCCTGATCAACAGACTGTCCCTCCTCCCCACCTCTCCTGGGCTGTTATCATTTGCTCGAAGCTGCACCTGAACAGCCCCTGTTTCCCCTCCACCCCTCTGGTGAGCTGTATTCATATCTGTCTGTACTCACAGGACAGCTGCCTCCCTGTGCCACTGCTCCAGAGAAAGCTCAGGCTGGCTTAGACAGGCCATGTTTTCTGCATTATTATTACCTGGTTATCTGGCCTTTTAATTATAGATTAAAAAATGATAATTGGTTTTAGTATCCCCAAGGTGTGGGGAAGTGGGCTGAGGATGAAGAGACCTTGTTGGAGCAGCTCTCAGATTCAGAGCTCAGCAGGAGCAGCGAGGTGTGCTTTGGGGCTGGATCCAGCCAGCAGAGAGCAGAGGGTGGGATGGCACAGGAGGTTGCTGGTTGTGGCAGCTGCAATCCAAGAGGGAGATCCCTGATCTGCAGCCACAGCACTTTGTACCCATAGCCCTACACCTGGATGCCTCCCCATGAAGAGCACACAGCTTTCCACTGAGTCTGTGTTTTAGGCTTTGTGCAAGTTCTGTGTGAGCTACACAGTGAATTAAGAGGAAGACAAGGGCAGCAGCTTCCCTGGATTTACAGGGCTGCAGCACTCCAGTGTTACCATGCTGATAAAGTCTTCCCTGTTGCCCTCCAAGCTGGCTCTGAAGGATCCCTGCAGACAGGCTCGGGTAGATACAAATGTCAAACCTCTAAGCTTGATTACACTTTATAAATGCCACAGTGGGAGAAAGGGAAGCCTTCCCTTCTTCACAAGCTTTGTCTTTAACTGGATAAGAGTCAGCCCAGAAAGCATCACTAGTTCAAAATCACTCAGCACCATCTAACAACTGGGTTAATTTGAGGTTGGCAAAGCTTTCACATCAGTTTGCTGCTACAAAATCCAGCCCACCCTTTCAGGAGCTGAGCAGTCAGAACAAAGCATCAGTTCAAAAAGCACTCAATGGTATTCTCATCCATCATTTCCTGTCCCTTGATTTATTTATTCTCCTCAAACTGGTGGATACTGATTACTCACTCTACAGACTTGCATAGATCAATACCTGTTTTCAAAAGAATACTGTGCAGAGCTGAAGAAATTAGTTTATTTTGTAATGTGGAAGAAACAGGGTGTCAATCAGACCTCTGGACCTTCCTGTCAAGGCACAGCAGTGCTCCATGCTAAAGTACAAAAATATGAGACAGCAGAAATCGGCCAGGCTGTAGGAAAAAGGAGCTGTGTTTCCTAGGAAAGGAGGAGGCAACAGAAGAGGATCCCCTAAAGACCTGCCGCTCCCTTGTGCTTTCTGTGTCACACCTCGTCCCTTCCTGCAGCACAGACTGGCCCTTGGCTTTGCAGTGCTGAGCAATTTGTGCTCTCACCTGGAGCACTGAGGGGAAAGTGATGCATTTTCTCAGTCCTATGCACAGCAGTTAATTAGACCCCACCTAAGCACTGCTGCAGGGCAATCAAAACCCAGCAGAACCTGAGGCTGAAATGTTCACATCTACCTAATTGCCAATAAAAATCAACAAGAAATGGAAGATAACATCCCACAGATACCTTAAATTTCAGACTTAATAAACAAACCACAGGTTACCAGCACTCAAGAGTGATTTAAGTGACACTGCCAAGACCTGACCCCACTTGTATGAGGTTGTGAGTTTGACCATCTACATTAAGAAAGGTGGTGATGTCCTGATAATCTCCATAAGAGCCAAGCAGAGCTCAGGCAAAGAGTATATTTATAATGGACTTCAAAAGTCTTGTAAGAAAAGTAAGAAAAGTAAATCTTTCCCCAAAGTTCAGAACCTGGATATTTTCCTGAAGAATTTACTTGCTCCTACAAGACTCTTACATGTAAGTTTTTTGTTGAATTTCTGTCACATAGCCTGGGAGCAACTAGCCCCAGGAGACATGAGCTTTGCTGCTTTAACAAGCACTTTCAGAGGAAAGCCTTGCCAAGATCAGTGCTTGTAGTCAGAGGAGCAAAAGTCACTGGACTGCCCATCTCTTTTCCTTGAACTGGCAAAGGCACCGCAGGAAAAACCTACAAGAACAGGATATTGTAAAATGAAATCCTTCACCTGGCTCAGGACATGATGGTTCTGCTCAGAGATTCTTCGAGTCCCCCAAGGTGCAGCCACATTATTCTTTTATTTGCCTCTCCTGTCCAAAGCTGAGTTTATTTCTCAGCAGTGCCATGCTGGTGCAGCATTTCTGTTACTCCTAAACTGTGCCCTGTATGTGGCACAGCCTGTGCAATGCTCTGCACTGCTCTCCAATTAAACTGCACACTGAGAACATGTTGACATTGTTAAGGTTAATGACCTCATGATGAGCACCAGGAAACAGGTTTGCAATAAAATGCTCGGTACTGATTGCTGCCGTGATGAATGCGAACAATATGTTGGACTGGAAACAATATGTTAAACAATATGTTGTGGTTTATCAATGTCAGGGAGCAGCACTGCTGCTGCCTGGAGATCCCAGGGAGGGTCACTTTGAGATGAGCACAAGCAAAGATTGGCTCTCACAGGGGAGGAAGGAGCAGTTCCAGCCCCAGCCAAGGCAGGAGGAGAGCCTGATCCAGCCCAGCTCAGCATCATCAGGAGCATGGGCCAGAGCTGGCAGGAAACACAGACTTGTTCCACCTGCCACTAGAAATGAACCACCTTCTAAAAGGCTAAGTTAAAATAATACAAGAACTAGAGTTTAATGCAAGACAGATTTGATGCCCCTGAGAAACAGGCACAGTGAAGCAGACGTTAGTACAGAAGAGCAGCTCAGCTGTTATGTGAACAGATACAAAAAATGTAGGAGCTGAAAAACAGAACTTCCAAAGAAGTATTTTCCTTATTCATGGAAAAGTTAATTTCTTGGGATGGAAAAACAAACAAACAAACAAACAAACAAAAACCCACCAAAAAAACCCCTAAAAACCACAACCCCCCCCCCACCAACCAAAACAAAAAATAACCAGCCTAAAAAGTCTTGCTTGGCAAAATAACCCCAGGGCTTGGTGCAGGTGATGCAGAGCCTCAAAGGGCTGCTCTGAGCTCTGCTGCCCCTGCTCTGTGCAGCTGCCTCCCCAGCACCAACAAACCCCACAGGAGCAGCACCCATGGCACAAACTCCCAGAGCTCAAGTTAATTAGAGCTTCATTAGCATCAGGCAGCACAGAAAGCAGGGCAGGCAGTGAGCAGGGGGACTCTGGCAGCTCTGCTGCTGTCTGGGGTCAGAAAAACCAGAGACTAGAGGGTGGCACCAGGCTAATGGCAACCTGTCCATGATAGCCACGAGTCAGGCAAGAAACCCAACCTTCTGCACAGCCCAGACAGAAAGCCCAGACTTGCAGCCTTCAGAAGCACTGAACAGCAGAGGAAGCAATGCTCAGCTTAGCAAAAGCAATGTCACTTGATAAATGCATAGAAACTTACTTTTCAAATGAAGAGATAATCCAGCTAGGCAAAAGTTAGGCCACAATTTTAGAACCTAAAGGTACACAACCCCTAGCTAGGAAGGACACAGACACCTTGATGTAGTCTCCAGACAAAACCCTCTGCAGGCACTGTCTCTCTGCCAAGCTCTGGGAACTGTGGCAAGACAAAGCTGGAGACTCCCTTGGGCTTCATCCACCGCCTCCTCCTTCCCCCACTCCTTCCCCTGGGCCTCCCAGCTGAAGCAGAATTATAATTTGGGTCATTTCAGTGCATGAAAGGGAAAGCCTGGCCTAGCCAGGCTTCTGGGGGCTCCCTGTGCACTGTGAGTTTGGTTCAACCACCCAAGATTGGATTTTAGCAGGTGTCACTAGTGAAAGATGTCACCCAGGTTTCCTTGTGGCAAGAAGGAGGTGCAATTTCTGCAGAAGGAAATACCTGCAGCTGGAAGTAATCCATGCCCCCTTGGGCAAAAGCTGTCAATACAATAGTTTGATCTGGCACAGATGATCTCACCAGAGAGGAGACTGTCCAGGCTGATTTGTGGAGTCAGAAAAGATGGACAAGGTTTTAGACACCTGATCCCAGATTAGGAGAGGGAAGGGCTTCTCCAGGGAGTAATTCTGAGCACATTTGAGGAATGTATCCTTAAATCCCCATTAACTATAAACAGACACTAACTCCTTAATTGAATTTAGCATGCAGGATCTGACAGTACCTCCTCCCACCACACATGCTCTTCCTGTCAAGGGCTTGTGTGAATTTATTTGCTGCTCATCTCTCTGACAAAGGAGAAATATTTAGGGCACTGGACTGGGAGACAAGAGCCTGTGTTTCTGCCCCTAGGTCTGAGCTAAGAAAAATCGTTTAGCTCAGTGATCCAGGAAAATGAATGCCCTACATTTTGGCAGTAAGGCTGGATAACCATTTCAAAATGGTTGAGCTAATAGATCTTGGGCTGCTTCGTCACTGAGGAGCTTTGAGCAGGTTATGCTGCAGCTCTCAGAGCGAGGGGGATTCTCTACTCTGCATTTGGGGGAGGCTTCCCATGAGAAGCTCCCCAATAAAACCCCTCTATTTAGGCTCTTATCGGGAAGTCAAGCTTTCCCTAAAACTCTGTGTGCGGTCCAGAGGTACTGATCACAACACTACACTCTTTAAAAGCTTCAAGCTCACCAACTTTAAACTTGCTGGTTTTTTCCACCTTAGTATCAAAGTGGTAAATTTTTCATCTCTGATTCACAAAGTAAAGGAAAAATTTTATTCAGTGGAAAGAAAATGTATTCTTTGTCAATACCAATCAAATTTCAGAGCAAATAATTTAATTCAAATTAAAGAAAACAACAAACCCCAAAGAAAAGCCAGTCCTTCCCCAGATGCAAGAGCATGTCAATTTGTTTTTAACTCACTTTGACTGGTGATATATGCTATATGATCTCCAAAAGTCATTCAAGTATTTATAATGATGTTAGCTGAAATGAGGGCTTGGAAAGTCTTTGGCTTTATGGAATGAATTTCAAGACCATATGCAGGGATTTAGCTGTGTGACTCCCATTAAAAATCAGTAGCTTCCTGCAGGCTAAAATCCTTGAGAATTGACCTCTACCAACTTGAAGCTGTCTGTGTCATCACATTAAAAGTTGCATTGCTTATAGGTTAATGCTAAAACCCTGTGATGAGAACAAATAAGCTTCAAAATTACCAAGCCAGAATTCACCTTGCTTTTAGTGCTCTGGAAATACCAGGCAGCTAATCAAAGTGCATAATTCTTGAAAAAAAAATGCAGCCCATTTGAACTCCTGTCTGTCCTGAAGTCTTTCATCCTTTGGAGGTCTCATTTCCAGCAATCTCAGCAATTCTGAGGGTTCAGACGGAGCTGATGTGGGGGATGCCTTGCCTTGGAAACCTGATAGGGGAGCACCCAGGGGCTGCTGGTACCTCTGACCTGGTGCAAACCTTTCTTGTCCCCACAGCCTCTTACAGGAGAGGTGATGTGGTGGGAAACAGCTGCCAGCTTCCCATGCCTCACCCTGCCTCTCCTCACAGGTGCTGCAAAATTTGTTCAAGTGCTGTAGCTTCCATCACTGCAAGCAGGCTGAGCCATCCTTGAAATCCTGTGTTGGGAGATCTCAGGAAGGAAAACAAGTGCAGGAATTTCACACTTATAAGGCGCACCCTTTTGACTAAAATTTTGATCGAAACCCAGAAGTGCACCTTATAATCCAGTGTGCCTTATATATGGACAAAGTTCAGAAATTTGCCAACCTGGAAGTGCGGGCCATGAGAGCTGTGGCAGCTGGCACCAGGGGTGGGCGGGAGTGCCGGGGCCCACAGCACGGGGAGGGCACCTGGGGCTGAGTTTAAAGGCTGCACCGATCCGTGAAAAATGTTTGCAAATTGAGCACTTGCCAGTAAACCCCGCGATCACGTGATTCTGTTACTAATTTGTTATTTTGTTGCGCACGGATCCTCTCTGCAAAAAAAAAATGTGCGCCTTATAGCCCGGTGATTCCGTTACTAATTCGTTACTTTGTTGTGTGCAAATCCTCGCTGCAAAAAAAAAAGTGCTCCTTATACTCCGGCGCACCTTACAGTTGTGAAATTACTGTAGTTGACCAGCTCTGGGTACCATGACTGCAAATGTGGATTCCTTGCCTGTGGCAGGAATGAAAGGCTCAGACAGATGAGCTTTCAGATCCAAGATGGTTTTAGAAACCATCAGCCTGCTCTGTTCAGGACTGTTCCCAGTGCAGCCCCTTCCCACAGGCAGCTCCCACTCCAAGCCCGGCTGAGCCCAACTGGTTCTGGGTGCTTTGCAGCAGATGAAGGAGTGTGACCACTCAGTGAGGACAGGGCAGCTGAAAATCTCCTTCCCGGACGGCAGAGTCTGCCACAGGATCTCTGTCAGCTCTAAATGCTGCAGTCTGCTGCTCTATGTATCCTAAATCTGTCACAGATTTAGGAAAGGGAGCCTCAAAGATGTCCTAAAACAAGCTTGGCTCACCAAGGAGCAAGAACCAAAGAGAATTCTGAGGTCACCTACCACTGACATCTCAGTGCCAGAAATCCTGCCTGAGCTACCTGAGGAGAGACATCCTCCCCAGTCAATGGGTGATTCGTGCCATCAGTCATGTATTTTGGGAGGGAGATGAGTCACACTCTGAGCCTGCCAAGCTCTCTCAAGGGAGCCTGGAAGCAAGATTTTTAGAGGAGTGGAACTGTGCAGGCTAGAGCTAAGATCTGGTAATCATAGTTATGATTTCATCTACAAATCAAAGCTGCAGTTGTTGGATCTGAGCAACACTGATACAAAGCAGCCCACTGACATCAGCAAACACCAGCAAAACTCATGATTCCACTTGACTCACGTGGGATGGGGCCCTGTGCAGGAGCCTTCCAGTTCAGCCTGGGATCCTTTCATAGAAATCACTGGCTCCCCCTTTGATGTGTGCTTATCTCCTGCTCTGTGCTGCAGAAGGAAAGGGAATCACCCCTGTTCACATGTTGAGGTATTTGCCTTGCTAATGAAGATGGTGCATATTCACTTTTGATCTGCAGAGAAATGGAAAGTGAAAATTAAAGCTGATTCCCACCACTAATATTGTCACTGAGCATCACCATGCTGTCTCCTGGCTGTGATCTCTATGCCTGCTGCTGCCATGGGAGCTGGTGCCAGCTAAAAACATCTCGGCCTGCTTGGCCCAAGCTATGCCTCGAGTTATGAATCCCCCAGTGCAGCACTGCCCTGCCTGGGCTTGGTGCAAATATTGCTGAATGCCCAGAACAGAGACAACCCAGCATGTTTGAATCAACAGCTTCAATATTTGCTGTGAAACTGGATCCCAGTCAAAAGCATATAATAGGAAAAACCTGGTGCATGGAGCATCCCTTCTGTTCAGTCAGGAATCTTCCCCTCTGTGGGCTTGGGTCTGTGAGGTGGAAGAAAGGAGTATGAAGGGGGTTTCACCATGGTGCTGCTTCCCCAGATCTCAGGTGGTGCCCAGCACAGGCTGGGGAGGCTCCTGTGGCTGGGTGTGAGGGTCAGGGTCATTCAAGGGATAAACAGCTGCTGAAACAGTGCTGGATACAGGGGAGCTCCAAAAAAACCCCAGCTCCCTTTAATGCAGCATCTCTTTCTACATTTCCCTCATCTCTCCCAAACTGCAGAATAGTATCAAAGAGAGCTGCAGAAATTGCTGCTGTTCCCTGGGAAAAAAGATCAAATCCTTGGCCCACTGAATTTCCTGGCTAAGCTCACAAAAAGCAGTCTGTGACCTAAAAACATTGAGGTCCGATATAAAACATGTCTGTAGAAAAGCTTCTGTGGCAGCATGAACAGAGTGTACATCTGGGTCCTTGATGTGGACAAACAAAAGAGAAAATGTGGATAAAAGGGGCTAAAGCCACAGAGGCACCCAGAGTCCGCCAGAGCTGCCTTTCCCTGTGTCACTGGAATGGGGCTGGAGGACACACAGGGTCCCCATAGTCACTGGGTGCTGTAAATAGGTGTACTGCAGTCTGGGTTTTGGTGTTTGTCCCCGATTTGGGACAAGCTCTCCATCCTGTTCCCACGCCAGCCCCGTCCTGCCGTGCACACACAGCATCTCACTCCAGTCAGACTCCTTTTATTGACTCCATCTGCAGCGTGTGAAGGTCATTGCCTCACTTCACACGTCTCAGCAGGGCTGTATTTCCACATTTAGCCACTTCAGTTTGTCAATATTAACATCTGTTACTATTTAACACCTGCCACTGCTGCAAGGCAGGCAGGTTTAGCCCCCAGCCCCAGCCTGGCACGCAGGGCAGGGCAGGTCCCATCCCCTTGCTGTGGCCCAGCACTGCCTGGCTCACATCCCCCGAGGACAGGGGCAATCCCAGGAGCAGCTCACCTGCTGCAGGACACACACAGGCAGTGCCGGCAGCTGCTGCTTGCGCTGACAGAGCTGTAAGCAGCAGCTCTGCCCTGCTCCTGCCATCCATCCATCCAGCACATCAGTTGTTTGCACTGCAGTGCTGGGGAAATAAAACCAGCCCACAGCTCCAAGCTGTGAACTTTCTGTCCACATTCCCTGTACTCAGAGTTTGGCCTCCCTGGGGTCCTTGTTATCATGGAAAAATAGCAGTGTGTGGATGTTAAGAGCTGCAAGTATTTGTGTGTTTCGCGATTCATTCCCAACCCAGGATCTCTAATGAATGTCCACGGCATCTGAGTCATGGCTAGAGATGGGCTGGCTGGTGAAACCTTCCAGAGCACAGCTCTGTCAGCTCCACGCTTTCTATGCAGACATTTTCAGCTGCTCCATTCTGCCTGTGTAGAATCATAGCATCCTTTAGGTTGGAAAGCCTCTAAGGTCACTGAGTCAAACAAGCAATGTCAAGATCAACTCTAAACCTTCTGAACACTTCCAGGGACAGTGACACCCCCACTGACCTGGGCAGCCTGTTCCAATGCTTTGCAACTCTTTCACTAAAGAAATTTTCCAATTTAACCTGCCATCGAGCAACTTGAAGCCATTTCTTCTCCTGTCGCTGTTCCCTGGGAGCAGAGCCCGACCCCCCTGGCTGTCCCCTCCTGGCAGGGAGTTGTGCAGAGCCACAAGGTCCCCCCTGAGCCTCCTTTTCTCCAGGCTGAGCCCCTTTCCCAGCTCCCTCAGCTGCTCCTGGGGCTCCAGCCCCTTCCCAGCTCTGTTCCCTTCCCTGCACATGCTCCAGCCCCTCAGGGTCTGTGTTGTCCTGAGGGGCCCAGGACTGACCCCAGGATTTGAGGTGGGGGCTCACCAGTGCCCAGGAGACAGTCCCTGCCTGATCCTGCTGATCTCACTGTGGATCCCAATTCTCCATAAATCCTGTTCTCTAGCATTCCCTATTGCCCCACATCTGCTCTCCAAGCTCCCTGGCCTCAGGAGCCAGGGGTACAGCACATCACACACTGCCCAGCAGTGATGGCTCTGCCTGAGCCCCCAGACCCATGGCACGTATCCAGCCCAGAGCTGGCTGATTCTGAGCTCTGTCAGCAGACAACACACCAGGCTTTGGGACTAAGGCTGATGCTGGCCACAGACACTATGTTCTTGACCAATCCAAGTCCAGAAAAGCCTTTCTCAACCTGTTTGGTTGGTATACTGGTAGACAATTGGCCAATACCAAGAAATGCCTCTCCAGATCTTGATTCATTGCAAGTCCCACTGAAGAATGGAGTGTTTGGACCAAATTTCTTCCTCAGGCATCCTATGAACCTCCAGAATTGGAAATTCTTGGCACAGTGGAAATGGAATTTTGCATAATATTTGATTTTCCTGGGTCAAGACAAAAAGACAAATTTACACTCCAAATCATTTTTGTGACATCATGGTGCAATTTCACCACATTTTCACACACAGCACCCAATCACATCCCTTTGCAGTTATCACAGGGGATCTTTCTCATTTGTGGAGGTAGAGGTTGGCCTGCCTTTGCACCAAAAGTCAAAGGTGGTCCATGTAGCACTGAAAAACTTATTTACTATTTGAAAGACAAATAGTAACTTCAAGAATTACTTTGACACTGTTGACGTGGCACAGCAAAGGCAACACCTCTTGTATGAACACAGGACAGATGGGAATGTCAGAGCAAATTAAGATGGTGCAGTTGCACCCAAAACAGCTTTCATTACCTTTGCATTTCCTGGTGGTGCCTGGGAGCCCACAGATGAGCTGCTGGAGAGCTGTGTCTTGGGTTACAGTACAGGATGTGATCAGGGGTGTCTATTCTATCACCATCT
>VRYO01000577.1:2458048-2565908 GCA_009812075.1 Sialia sialis | reverse complement strand
ACTGCACCTTGTACAGGAGCACTGCTCCAACTGAAGCACATCTGTCACTGCAGCCACCATTTAATGGGACTGCTCCAACACCCTGACTGATGGAGTGTCAGGTTGTATTCTGACTTTGTCAGGGTTTGGGGTTTGTTTCTTTGTAGTATTGTTTTTCTATTTTAATTTTCCTAGTAAAAAACTGTTTCTCCTAATTCCCATATCTTTGTCTGAAAGCCCCTTGATTTCAAAATTATAATAATTTGGAGAGAGGGGGTTTACATTCTCCATTTCAAGGATAGGCTCCTGCCTTTTTAGCAGACATCTGTCCTCCAAACCAAGAAAAGGTGTTACATGGCTCTGCAAGCTGAGAAATCCACAGAAACACTGACATCCAAGGGAAGGCAGAACTAAGCTGAATCCTGTCCAAATGGTTTGTTCAAAGCTCATGCGCCACTGCAGATCCCTGACTGCAGTCATGATGGTGGCATCTCTGGTAGTCAGGACAAAACCACACAAACCAGAGTAAACAATCCTGAGCAGATGCAGCTGTGCAGAGAATTCCTCTGGGACCAGCAGGAATAATTCTATCTCTGTGCTGTTGGTTTTCTGCTGAACAGGGCTCTTCATCTCTGCCTTCCCTTGAGCTGTGTGGGATTTCATTTTCTCACGAGTCATGTGTCTCATGGAAGCAGTGTCCAACTGGGACATCATTACAAAGCCTCAAAACATTACTTTTGTAGCAAATTCCCAGTAGAATAAAATCCACAAACTTCTGTTTAATTAATAGTGTGGACAATTACTTGCAGATTCTCCAAACCATGATAACCAGCCAATCAATGTCTTTAAAAAAAAGTTTTGAGTATCAGAGATTTCCACCTCTAAAACTGCCTCCCTCCTTTGACAAATATAATTACTGTTGATTTGCTTTAATTCAGGTAAAAATCCAGCAGTTCCCTATCATCTCATCAAGACAGCTGTCTTGAAATTCCCCTGTTTGTTTAAAATCTGATTAATTGTTTAGAAGAAGTTTTATATCTATTCAGCTGTGTCTGTCTTGTGGGAATTTTACAGACTACTAATTCTATGCAGACAATATCCACTACAAAAGGAGTGACTGGTCACACTATGGAGACATTACAGTGTTTGTGGGGAAAGGGAAGGGAAGGGAAGGGAAGGGAAGGGAAGGGAAGGGAAGGGAAGGGAAGGGAAGGGAAGGGAAGGGAAGGGAAGGGAAGGGAAGGGAAGGGAAGGGAAGGGAAGGGCAAAATCTCCCCCTCTGTGCAGCGAAGGAAGCTGCAGCACAGACAGCTACAGCTGATGTGAACAAGGTGAATGTGGTGGCTTGGGAGGCTGATCTTGAAGGAAGCAGAATACCAGCTCTCCTAAATGCCTTCTATTTCTCTACATCTTCATGTATCTCCTACTAAATCAGGGCCCTTCCCAACACACAATATTCCCTCTGCTTTGTGCAGGGACATCAAGACTCTTCCATCCAGGGGTTTATGGTGCACATCCTTTCCTTGTTCAGGGAGGGGCTGGGGGATGTCACAGGGTCTCAGCTATCCCACAACCCCAGGCAGGTATTACTAACACCCTGTGCTTGCATCAGGAAAGTTCCCACATCTGTGTCCCAGGGCCTGAGGGGAACAAGGAGTGCTTGATGCAGAAACACAAATCTAAATGCTGGAAGGGTAAGACACTGGAGCAAGAAGTATTATTACAGGCTGCTATGAGGAACAGGTTAGTAATCTTTAAAGACCAAATAAAAGTCTCCAAGAGTCAGTCCTACAATGCTTCAAGTGCTGGTTAAAGCCCTGAAAAACTGAAGATGGAACAGGAAGGTTTTAAAATAACTGAATAATATAGAACAAAAGAATTTCAAACTGTCAGTATAATGAAGTTCAGCACTGGAGGAATAAAAGAAAAGAAGAAAAATACTACTTTCATATTTCTTGCACAGATTTTCCCAGGACTGGGAACATATGAAATAAAATCTGGCTTTCAGCATCTTCCTCTGCTTATTTCCCCTCACCTTGCTACAGCCTTCTGTTCTTGTTGGTAAATGCAAAAGAAGAAATGTTTGAAAGATTTTCTCTAGAAACAGGGAAACATAAATTGGTACACAAATGTGGCAATATCCAGCTCTACCTTTGCAAAGAGCTTAACAATGCCTCTGTACAGATCCCCTCCAAGTGGCCAGTTACCAATTCCTACACAGGCAGTGGCCCTTGACTGTCAAATATCCTCAAAAGGATGAGCAGCAGCAGGTTTTTGACACCACTCTCACTCACCCACCAAAAAACAAGAAGCAATATGTGGGAAATGAAGTCAGATAAGCTTTCAGGCCAGCAAATATTTCCTCTTGGATTTTACCTTGGAATCAAACTCAACCCCACAGCAGCAGTAGCTGGTTTCAGACCACTGGATATCTGGCTTTTAATCAAAGATTTCACCTCTTGTCTGGTAGAGCTTTCTTTTGACACTACTGACAAACAGGAGAGAGCACCTAGATACAAATGTCAAAACCAGTGATTAAAAGAAGAAGGAAAATCTTCAGAAGGAGATATCACAGTTGATGTTGAACTTGTCCTGACAGCAGCCCTAGCTTCTCCCAAATGTCTTCAAAAAGACGAGAGATGAAAAGGGAGAGCTTGCCAGTGTGTAGGGGGTGATGGCATTAACTTTCAGCCAATTTTACCAGCCTGTGAGAACTGACAAGGCTGTCTCAGGGCGGAGAAACCACTTCTGAAAGCATGATAGCACTCCAATCTTCAAGGTAACCCAGAAAGAAACTCCCTTCACATGGCAAAAAGCCCCCCAGACCACAGGCACAATAAATGTGATAATGGTATGGTCTGGCAAAGCCAATTCCAGTCCCAGTGGAAGGCTAATGAGTAAAAAAAAATACCCAAACATTTCGTTTTGCTGCAGCTTTGACACCTTAAGGGGAGGTAAAGGCAGGTTTTGTTTTCCTGGCAGGGATTGTTCCTGTGGGCTCCTCCAGATACACTGACACGGCTCAGAGGTGTCACTGCAAGTCAGAGAGTTCATCGAGCCCTCATTTCTGTTAGCTGCCTCTCTCTACCTCCAAACTCTTCCCAGCAGACCCTGATTTCCAGTGCAGTCCTAATAGTTCATTTCACTCTAGAACTTTGCAAAGGCACAGTCTTCACAGCAGACTTTACAAAGAATGTTTTGCAAGAAATCAGCAGAGCCACACTCCTGGCACAAACACCCCCAACAGGATCACAGGAGTGTGTGCATGTGGCACAGACAGATGCACCTAGTGCTCTAGAAGTACAGAGGGTGACTGTACAAAAGGAAGAAATGTTCATCAGCACCAGGACACTGAACTGCCTGAGGCAGGAGCTGTGGCTTGTGATAGTCACAAGAGTCACTGGGTTTTGCAGTGGTTTGGGATATGATGGAGGGCACATCCTCACACTGGTGGAGCAAGGCGCTGACTTTGTAGGGGTTCATCCTGAATAAGATGATTCAGCTTTGGTATCCCCAGCATGCAGCAAGAAGTGTATCAGGGTCTGCTGAGTAATACCTGGAACCAAGGAAATTAACTTTCATCATCTGTTATCTTTTATAAAAGACGGAATAGAAGATGTGGAGTGACTCCAGAAATACTTGCCCTTCCCAAGCACCAGGTATCTTGTGCTGACAGTGGTGATCTTGGCAAAGGAAGCAGAATGGGGAAGATACTGGATGGAAATTTCATGGAAGGTTAATTTTTCTGCTTTAGCTTTTTATGTGTGCCTGCCTCTTGTTTTTGACTAGCAAAGGAATTCACTTGGATGTCAAAGAGGGAGATCAGACACTTCCAACTGGAGAACATGTCAGCCTAAAATGGACATAAGCAATCTTCACTTAAACTTTTCCAAATGCCCAGTGATTTCAAATTAGTGATGAATTCCAGAGGGAAAAAGGCATCTTGAATGGATTCCCAGTGTAGCCACCTAAAATCAAACCACATCAAGGTGTAAGCATGACAAGTCATCAGAGGTAAAAATAAGGCCCCTGGTTTTGATCACTGCACAGCCACACTGCATGAAATGCTGCTTCACCTATTGCACAGATACAGAGACACAGGACAGTGATCAAAACTTGCAGTGAGCAGAATTTGCATTGGCTTTGCCAAAAGCATGTAATGAATTAGTAATCTGCAGCAGAAATCAGAACACTCACATTCCCCAAGAGATGAAAGAATGGCTGAAAGTTGTGGCAAAATGCCTTCCTACTTCAAAATGCTCTGCAGTGGGGAAAAAAG
Organism: Sialia sialis; assembly: GCA_009812075.1. Lineage (NCBI taxonomy): Eukaryota > Metazoa > Chordata > Aves > Passeriformes > Turdidae > Sialia > Sialia sialis. The sequence continues at coordinate 2,561,650 of VRYO01000577.1, read as the reverse complement.
GACAAAAAGAATATGGACAAATTTTCCTGAGCAGTGTGTTCCCTTTGATCAGCTGTGTGAGATAGTAAATCCTATATGCACAAGTACATGGGCACTAATTAAATCAGCTGTGTGCTCTGATAATTGGCACTGACTGCAGAGGCTTTCAGTGGGTATTTTCTCAGGACCTCTCTCCTCAGCATATCCGTTACATTCCTTGTCTTATTTACTCACATTTCAATTTTAAATCCTGCCACTGGTAACATGACAGCAGTGCTTTCATGAGCCTGCCTGGGCCCAGGGAAGGCTGTCAGAGTGAACAGGCTGATCCTAGGGAAAGGAGCCTGATTAAAAACCTCATTGTGTCAGCCAGGCAATCAGCTGTTCATTATCCTATGACACACGACTACTGAAATGAAACATTCACATATTTTAAACTTGAGAGATTTGTACTTTAATATAATTATTTTTGAAAGATTCTTCATCAGAAAGGTTAATAAGAGCAATATAGGTTAATAACAGCACTAAGGCAGCTGACATAATCAGATAATTGACCTTATTGATATGTTAAGTGCCCTATGCTTCACCTTGGGATGTGTGACTGCTCTCCACAGTCAATTATCTTATAATGATGCCTGCTTCTTAAGGTCTTATTGCCTGAATATTGGACTTCATCCAAGGTTTTTGGTGCATCCCCCTTCCCTCTCCTGTAGGATTTCTGCTCCACTTTCATCTAAGTACTCTGCTAACATATTACAGGCACTTTTCATAAATACACTGATTCAGAGTGTCATCAGTTGCTCATAAATTCCGTTTCCTCCAGCAGAACTGGAGTGATTCCTGATGTCTCCCTTGAGCAGGAATGACTCCTCCCAAGTGTGGGATGCCTGCACACCCCTGGGGTTCCTGTCCATCCCACCAGAGAGGGGCAGCTCTCCAGTGTGGCACAGAAGGATGCCATGTGTTGTGTGGAGCCTTGCTCAGAAACCCTCATGGGATTCCTCCCTGGAACAAGGCTGTTTGCTCAGGCTCCTCTGCAGATTCAAAATGACCCCATTGCTTTCCACATGACAACAAGAATAAGAAAAAAAAAAAATCTGTATCTGCATAAAAAGCAACAGCAATTCCCCCACTGTGCTTTTTCCTTCCAGGTAGGTGCTGTGGCCCTGCTCAAAGCTGCTGCTCATTCTCAGCTCCAGATTGTGCTGAAATGTCCAAACTGGGCACCTCCCTGCATGGGAGTGGGGTGGTTGGGGAGCACAGGGACCTGCTGGCTTTGCAGGATGCTGTGATGTGGCTGCACCCCCTCAGCCAGGAGCTCTGTTCTGGCTGCTGCTGTGCCAAGAGAAGCTGAATGGTGAGCTGGGGATGAGCTGACCTGCCCTGGGGCACACACCAGCCCTGCCCTGGCACACTCCAGCCCTGCTCTGCACACACCAGCTGTGCCCTGGCACACTCCAGCCCTGCTGCACACACCAACCTTGCCCTGGGACACACCAGCCCTGCCCTGGCACACACCAGCCCTGCTGCACACACAGACAGGGGATGGAGGCTGCAGAACAGCCCCGCTGCCTCTGCCATGGGAACTCCTCCTGCAGCACCAAAATCGCTGAGGAACTGCCAGTTGCTAAAAGGCTGGATGGTCTTTAGAAGGGGCCAGTCCAGAGCTGCTTCTGAGTCTCCCAGCTGGGCTGCCCCTGCCCAGCTCCTGCTTTAGAAATCTTTCCTTAACCTGACTTTGCTGCTTTTATCTCAAGGGTGGCAAAATTACCTCACAACCTACCAGACAGTCATATAGCTTTGGATATATTTGGGGTGATTTTTCTTTTTCCTTGAAGTGAAGTGGGCATCAGTGGGCAAGAAGATTTTGGGAGAGAAACAGGAAGGCCTGAGCTTGGAGCTCAGGTTTGAGAAGTGTCTGTGATCCTGGCTCATGCCTTCTGCTCCCCCTCTCATCTGCCACCTCATCTCTTCACCAGCCTGGGCATGTTCTGAAACATTTCACTCCCTCAACAATGAATATTCTTGTCACCTAATGGGCTTAAAATTGGGATGACATTTAGCTGAAAGGTATTAGGTAATTCTGTGAGAGGCCGGGTCTGAATCGATGCTTCTGAGCCGGGCTGCAATGTGGAGAGAAAGATTGACTCTGCAGCCACTGGGAAAATGAGGGTTTGGGAAGCCATTATTTCCCAGGCATTTTTCAGTTCTCCCCCAGCAGGCTTTTGAAGCACTCTGCAGTGTTTTAACCTCTCGCTGATGTAAATGGCAGGCCAGTCTAATGCTGCCCTGCAGTTTAACAAATGCTGGAATGGAATGCTGGCTGCTGCTTGGTAGCCTCTCAGGCAGGACCCTCCAGCAGCAATCTGTTGTGCTCCAGGCTCTCACAGACACAAGAAATGAAGGATTGCTCTGCACTATTTATTAGTAAACCTGTTCTCTGCTGTTTTACCTGGTGGGACTGCTCTGATCATCATAATTCAAGAAATAAAATTTAATCTGTGTGAGCTGGTATCAGTTAATAACTTAACAGGGATATCTGTATAGCAGCCTTAGCCCAGTAGTGCAATTAAGCTGCACAGGCAGGATACCTTCCATAATCTCAGGCACTTTGAAAGCTTTGGGGATGGACCTGCTGAAACAAAATTGCCTCATCCTGGCACCTTCAGGAAGACAATTCAGAGCTGTAGGTACCTCTATGAGACAAAGAATAAAAGCACAAAAGGTGGATTAGGCCAAAGCAGGAAATACTAAAATGATTTCCAGCTAGATTTCTGCCTGACACCTCCTGCCTGAAGGGCAGTGGGCATTGCCATTAGATCTGGAGCTACTCCAGCCATCAAGGTCCCCTTAGTTCCCTTCCAAAACTGGCTTTTCATTTTCAGGGACAGAGGACAGATGGTCAGCTCTGACACTGTCCCTCTTACCTTTCCCTTCTCCTGTCATTCATTTTTAATCTACCACCCTTAGTACCCACGCTGGGAATGTCTGGGAAAATGGAGATGTCTGTGATTAAAGCAATGAGGAGGAAGGGAGAAAACAGGATGCTTTAGCTGCTTTCCAGCTCATATGGAAACACATAACACCAGGTGATCACATCTGGTCTAGGCAGAGGACTGATGGCAGGAGAGGTTACACTTCTGCAAAATGCTTTAGAGTTTGCAGAAAAAGAGACTTTACACACTAACACACATCCACATTTTCAGCACTCTCCAGTGACCAGGTTTTACCATCCTTCCCATAACATTATCTATTAGTAGCCACAAAGCATCCAAGCAGAACTAATGGAATTAAAGCAACCAAGAAAAAATACGAGCTCAGAGCAACAACTTTTCTTCTGATCTATCACCCAGAAAACCAGAAAAGGGAGATGGGCCCTGTTAAATACATCACCCCAGTGACACACAGAGGGACTCATCAGACCAAGACAGGTTTCAGGCCAAACTTGTTCCATTGACACGCAAAAATATGAATTGAAAATATCCTGCTGCTGTGCTCTGAATAGGATCCTCAGAAGCCACCAGCCTTTGTAGTGTGTCCTGGTACTGAGGTTGGGCAGTGTCTGTTCAATACCACTCACATCACTGCTGGGGGATGTGGATTTGGCTGAGGAAAAGCTGAGGCCAGGATTGGGAAGTTGTCCATTTTGTTGTGGTTTTTGCTGCTCTCACTCTGGAGAGGGTGAGATGGGGACTGCTGTCACTGCTGTCACTGCTGTCACTGCTGCTGCCCCAGAGAGAGTCCTGCAGCACAGCCCAAACCCTGCTGGGAGCACAGAGCTGGCATTTCAGCAACACAACCCCTCATTCTGACAAACAAGCTTTCCAAGCTTTATTTTACCTCTGCTTTCTGTTGGTTTGGGGCTGGGGGTGGAGAAGTTATGCCATAAGAGACTCCCTGAAATAAATTGGTTTTGTTTTCCCAAATAGCACACATCCCCAGCCAGGGCCAATTGCAATTTTGCCTTTGGAAAACTACACTGGGTGCTGTCTTGCATTTTTGCTTATTCAGTGGTTATTCACTTTTGTGGGTAAAACTCTCCCTCTCTTTTGAACCCTCCTTATGTAATACTGTTGTGCTTATTGCAATTGTTCAGTAATTTGTGATTCCAATTTCTAATCTCTCCTGGTGTTCCTCCATTATCAGAAGGGGCAGGGGAAAAAGGGAGCAGTTTGAGTTTTAAACCAGTACAGAGTGTCATGAACACTTCTCTGAGAGGAGCCAGAGGAGGCATCATTCAAAGGACCCAAGGATTTGTCCTGAGAAGCTCATCTTGCCCCATGTTCAGAGAGCTCTGCTCCCATCACCAGAGCATTCCACTTCCCTGCACTTCACAGGCTTTTAGGGACTGGGACAAATGTCAGTCTGCGTGTGGCAGCCATGCCTTCTGTCCCTGCTGTAGCAGTGCACCTCTGTTCGTGTCCAGAAGCTTCCACACTGCCCAGAGGAGCAGCTCCAGTGTTTGGAGTTGTACACACACTCAGAGGAACAATCCCTGCCTCCAGTTCAGGCTGGGGACAGGCATCAAGGAGAGACAGTTTGCTCTCCTTTTATGAACTGTTGGCTGTAGCCCCTTGCATATGAGCTGCAAGGTAATTAGGAACCTGGCTGATGTTTTAGACACTGAAGGGTAGTGTTTTGAAAAGCTCAGGGGTTTGGTGTGCTGTAATAAATTACAGTAATTTCACAACTATACGGTGCACCGGACTATAAGGCACACTTTGTTTTCGCAGCGAGGATCCGCGCACAACAAAGTAATGAATTAGTAACAGAATCGCGGGATTGTGGGATTTACTGGCAGCTGCTCAATTTGCAAACATTTTTCACGGATCCGCGCAGCCTTTAAACGCAGCCCCAGGCACCCTCCCCGTGCCATGGGCCCCGGCACTGCCATTCACCCCTGGCACCAGCTGCCACAGCTCTCACAGTGCACGGCTCAGCTCGCACTTCCTGGTTGGCAAATTTCCAAACTTTGTCCATATATAAGGAGCACCGGATTATAGGCGCACTTCCAGGTTCCGATCCAAATTTTAGTCAAAAGGGTGCACCTTATAGTCATGAAATTACTGTACATTGATGGATGCTCCCAGCACACCCAGGCACTGCCAGTGAGGTCAGGGAGCAGCTGGAGGGCTCCTCTTCCCCATCTGCAGAAGGAATGGGATTTGCAAGGTGGCTTTGTGGTTCTGACTGGTACTGAGCAGAAACAGGCTTGGACCCACTCTGAACAGCACTGAAAACCACATCTTTTCTTTTTGAATACACAAAAGCCAAACTAAGACAGCTCACACTGCTTTAAAGCACCAGAAGTATTGCTGAGTTTGCAGAAAGTACTGGCAAGCTCCAGCAAAATCCCTGGGACTGCCTGGAGCTCACAAAGGGGAAAACCTGAGTAAAAGCAGAGACACAATTCACACAATCTATTCCTCACCCTCAGCCGAGGTGGAGCTACTAGAGAAAGCATGACCATGGAAAGCTAGTGAGCAACAGGTCACTCCAGAAGGAGAAGGGTGATGTCCTGATCTGAATTATTTGTAGTCTCCAAGAAAAGAGAGGCTCCAACTGGGCTGAAGCCTAATCAGGCACAAAGGAAAATTGTGAACATCCTAATCCATGCCAAGCACATCACAGTTCACATCACATTAGACACCAGAGAATCAAAAGTCAGAACACAAATCCCTGAGGAGCAGCTTCAGCATTTTCACTACTGCATAAGTGTTGGGTTCAGACCAGAAAGAATCTTTTGAGCAAGGACTCCCATCTGCCTGTTTTACTGCATCAACTACCAGAACATTTGTGACAGCATACAAATAATACATAGCAGTGATTAATAAATAATCCATGAAACACAGCACAAACTCTGCACTGAATCAATTTCCTGTCCCAAAGCTCTACAGCAAAGCCAACACTTGCAACTGCACTACAGAAAATACACTATTTGTACAAAAGTTGAAAAATACTGCTGTCATAATTAGATTTTCCATTAGGCTTGTGTGGCATAATTAAAAGTGTAATTTCTGTGTAAGCACATAGCAGACCTCTAGGAAAAGGGTGTCAGTACTTAATAAGGGCATAGGCAGGTACTTTAACGAACCACATAAATTGATTAAGTACTAAACTAGGCTATGGAGTCTAATTGTTTTGAACAAATACCTACTTACTGCCTGTGAAAGGACACATTGCCTGGCCTATTGGAAAATGCAATTTATTCCAACAACTCCTAATTTTACCCCTGAACACCATTCTCAGCTCCAGGTACCCAAATGTGTCCTGTGGACACCACAGAAGGCTCTTGCAGGCAGCAAAAGTACCTGAAGAGCTCAGATGAAAGGAAGAGCTTGGCAGGGCTGGTGCCCTGTCCCTGTGCAGATCCAGATGAGCCATGTGTCCCTCTGGGGATATTTGCCCTCAGCAGACTGCAGTCACTTCTCCTGCCTTTGCAAAGTCCTGGCTAGCACTCCTGGGTAAATGTCCCCACTGAGATTCCAATGGAGGAGACAGGAGCTGGGACAGGTAAGCTCTCTGAATTCCACACCTGCTATTAGTAGGCAGATTGGGGATATTTTCACTCAAGCAGGAAGTTGTGGTTTGTGGGAGCCCAAGTTAGGACTTAGTGCTGCTCTTCACAGGCACCTGACACCTTACAGAGACTCAGAGGAGCCTCTGAGCAAAACCCCAAGCCTTGGATTTCCAGGCAGAATTTCTGGAACTCCTAAAGCAGCAGCACTGCCACAGCGAGCTTTGGCCTCTGCAGCCCCTCAGGGGAAGTCCCAGTCAAAGATGTGATTAGTGCTAATTAAAATTGTAACTATATTAGCAATATTGTTGCTTTATATCAATAGAAAAATTGTACTCAATTGTTACAAAGCAAAAAGGGGGAAAAGGGACAAAGCAAATCCTCCAGATGTTTGGTGGGAGTAGGGATAGTGAGGATGTAGGTTTGATAACAGCACCTAGAAATAAAACTTTCAAGCTTGAATTGGGCCAAATTGGGATGATTCCAGGCATGGAACTTGAATAACGTTTTATTGCAGGAAAATATGCTTAGTTAACCCCTTACATAACCCTAAGCTCAGTGCTCTTGTGCTACTTGCAAGGTTACACAGCAGACACTGAGCCTTCATTAAAAGTAAGACCCCCTGAAAGGATGAGAGACCCCTAATTACTGGTGGAGCATGTGCAACACAACATAGTGACATAGATTTTAGGAGTAGAAATGAGCAGGAGTTTTCCAGAAGATTCTGTATTACTATGTATTAACATACAGTATATAAGTGAGATTTTTAGCTTGATTGTTTGGTAGATGAGGAGGGGTGGGCCCCTCCCCAAACCCCCGTTCAGTTTTGTTTATGCTTTATATGAACCTCAATTATATTAAATTAGTCACTGCCAAATTTTGTATATACTCAAATATCTGTATCTAATATACTTTCATTCCTTTTTATACAATTGCTGCTATTAAAAATTGCTGCTAAATTTAACTTAGTTTGAATTTGATTTTATTTGATAAATCAGACAAATCAAAGAATCCATTTGTAATAGCAGCTTCCAGCTGGCTAGTGCCACCACATCAGCCCTAGTTGTGACACAGGCAGGGAGCTGGCACCTGATGCAGCTGCAGTGCCATGTCCACCCAGCTGCAGCTGGTCCTGTGCTGCCCCAGGAGAACTTGAAGAGCTTGAGGAGGAAGCAGAACTTCCCAACATGAACTTAAAATAGATGTAAGAAAGAAGGACCTGTCAGGCTGGGAGGGTTTGAGCCAATAAACCTGATTTCCCCAGCACACTGATTTCCTACTGTTGTGCTTGCATAACGTCATCTTAGCTTTTCCTGCTAATAAATGGGAAGACAATCTGACCCAGCCTCTTCATTGACAAGCTCTGCAAAAGAAACCTCAGGAATATTTTATTCCTCCCACATTAGGAACGTACAGAACATACAGAGAAATTTACCATCACATAATGATCCCTATTATGCAAAGCAAGGCTGACAAAATTTCCATCATTACATCCCTGACAAGTACTCAGAACTGCGGGGGCTTTCAGGCTTTCTTTTGAAAGAAAAAAGACCTGTAAAGTAGTTTTAATGTCTTAAATATGGAGTAGGAACTTCATCCTCTCCCTATTCACAAACACCTTAAATACATCTCCTTCCTTCACAGCTCGTTAATCCCTACTCCTCTGCACTTCAGACATTTAAATTCTTTCCACAGATCTAGCACAGAAGAGGTGTTTATATCGTGTTTAATCAGCACTCACCAGCTCTGAGCACCCCTCGTGCCCTTTTTGGTTTCTGAGTGACCAAAGATCATTACAGAATCAGCCAAGCAAGGACCCCCCAGGACCTGAAACCCTTGTGCCCATTACACAATCCTTCTGACACATTTCTCCTGGTTTTATGTCCAAAAATGTCCATCAAATTCTTCCATTAACATTGAAACACTGATTAAAAGGGGAGGCAGGGAATTACAGTAATTTTACATGCATAAGGCACACCAGCGTATAAGGCACACTTCCAGGTTGTTGGCAATTTTCCGTACTTTGTCCATACATAAGGCGCACCTGCATACAAGGCGCACTTTTTTCTTTGCAGCGAGGATCCAGCTCCTGGCAGCCCCGCTCCTCCTCGGCTCTGCCTGGCTCGCACTTCCAGGTTGGCAAATTTCTGAGTTCTTCCCACATATAAGGCGCACCGGCCTATAAGGCGCACTTCTGGGTTTGGATCAAAATTTCCATCAAAAGGGTGTGCCTTGTAATCGTGAAATAACTGTAGCAGCTTGCTCAGTTTTGTGCTGTTTTAGGGTGCAGACTGGATCCAGTCACTCTTTGGTGGAGGCTCCAGAGGTGCCAACTCTGACCCCAAAGCTCTGCCCAGTGACACTGGCAGGTGATGTGTTCTGCTAGCACAAAATGGGCTGCACACACACAGAAGACCTTCCAGGGCAACCTCATCTTCCTCACTGCATTTGGAATTCCAACACAGGCAAATATCCAAGAGAGGTGTGAGGAGAGAGCATACGGGGCTCACAGACACAGCATCCACTGGCTGTTCTGCTTTCCTTGCCTTTTTTCCTTTCTGTGTGTCCCCTCCTCCCTCAGATCTGTATTCCGATCTCCCCTGATCCAAGACCTCCAAGACTCAGTCCAAAGAAGTAAATCAAAAGTGCACATGGAGCAGGTCTACTCCTCTGGTGCAGCTCAGACACAGGAGCAGGAGGAAAGCACAGCACATGTGAGGGATGAGGGTACAAGCTCAGCTGGCTGTGGTGAGACACATGCCAGAAGAAAAGAGGGAACAGCAGAAGAAGAACCAGGGGAATCCCAGTATTTCTCCTCACCTCCAAATCCAAGAATGCCACATTCAGAGCTGCTGCAGCATTTCCTGGCTCATACAGGAGATGGTTCACTTGGGGGCTCCTTGACACTCCCCTGCCCAGGCTCCTTCTCCCTGGAGCTGAGCACAGAGCAGAGGCTGTGTTAATGAGCATCACACAGGGCTCCTGCTCACAGTGCTCTCCCTCTACACATGGCAGGCCAGGGGCACACGTGAGCCCCAGAGCAGTAATTAACAGATTTTAGGAGCAGAATGCCCTCACAGGGCATCAGCAGATTGACACATGGTATTTCTTCATCATAATGACTGTCCTGAAATGCATCAGATCTGTGTGCTGCTGTGTTTCCAGCAATTTGTAAGAACTGTTCAATGTGTAGCCAGCTGGAATGCATGCACAACAGCACATAATTGTTCTATTACTGCAAACTTCAATTGTTTCTCTTTTATTCATTAAATGGGCATTTATTGGAAGAAAGGTCCTTTTTTTAGATGCATTTTTACACAGCTCTGGATTGGACTTGCCAGGACTGAACAAGGGCAGTCCTTCCCTTTTCTCACTGTGCTCTTTGAAGAAAAATGGAGACTGCAAACACTGGAATTTTTGTTTTTTAAATGGAGATGTTGAAAGCCTTTTACATTCTGCACTAGAACAAAAATTAAGCCTTTTGAAATGCTGCATGGGAGTCAAGGCAGAAGGCCACCCAGGCTGACTGTGGGAGAGCAGAGCAAAGGGCTGCTCAGCAGCAGCCTTGGGCATCCTCTGGGTCAGGAGAGCACCCAAGGACCGAGGGAATGGAGGATTGCTGTTGTGAGAAGCCACAGGGCTTGGGAGAAGAACTGCCTGGAGCTCCCAGTGCTCACCTGCAAGGCAGGAGTCATGAGGAGCTGAGCTGCAGCCCCAACTGGTGCCCAGGAGCGAGGTGCTGATGGTGTTGGTGTGCACCAACAATTCCACAGCAGGCCAGGAATTCCTCAGCAAAGCCCAAAACCACTCCACTCAGACTTAGAAAGCACTGTAGAACTGAGTGTGATCAGATCTCAAGAAGTGTTTCCTGTATAAGCAGTACTGTCTAAATTTCAAAGTGTTTTACAGAATACAAGAGACCCAATCCAAACCTAAGAGCCCAAGGCTGAGGCTCCTAATTCCCATTTGAGCTGTTGCTCCCCCAGCATTGGTGAGTCTTTTAACCTGTCCATTTTGGTCCAACCACTCTATCTGGCCAGCTGAAACTGTCCTGTACTTCCCTCTGCAACAAAAAAATAGCAAAACATTAAAATGTAAAAATGTTAAAAAAAAACAAAACCAAAACATTAAATGCACATGTATATACAGTAAAATGTATATACAGGAGGAAATTCCCCTTGGCCTCCTAGTTTTTCCTTAAGCTCTTGAAATGTGAAATGGCCTTAAAAAAAAAAAAAAGAAGAAGCAAGACGTAATTGTTTCCTGTGCAAACCTTGTGCCAGACTTTATTTTTATGGGCTGTATTTATTGACTTTAGCTATTTTTCCAGTATGCTGCACAGTGTTAGACTTGGCAAGGAATCCTGCAAAGTGAAATAACATCTCTGAAAAAGTCGGAATTCTCATTGTTTGGCATGGTCAAAGGAAACTCCAGCCAAGCAAACTTATGACCTTCTCTTGTGTCAGACTCAAATCCAGGCCAGGCCAATCACTAGATCAGACTCTTTATTCCTCTTAAGTCACCAGAAAATCCAAATTTGAGGTCTGATCCAACACCTAAATGAAGCCCCATGTGCTCCGCTCCACATTTCCACTACGAGCTCCTATTTACCAACAAGACACTCAGCCTCACCAGGAGCCATTGGTGAGATGATTGCAGCTGGTTTGGAGTTAGGTCTTCATGTGCCTGTCAGCTGCAGGCACTTGCTGCACTTCCCAGGATTCTGCATGCATCCAAGGCAGATGTCTCCAAAGCAGAGTCCCACAGTACACACTGAAGAAGAGAGAAGACAACTGAAGAGATTTATGCTGGATGGAATGACAAGCTCAAGAGTTTAACTGCACATGGCATTTCTGGAAGCTCGCCAGCTCCAAGTTTAGTGTGTTTTGTGTACTTCACTCATAAATGTTTATTGTGACAGGTAAACACTTGTTTTGAAAGCTTGCAGGCAGACTATTAAAACAGAAGTGTTCCTGACATAGTCAAGCTGTGCTGTCAAATGTTTATCTTTTGAGTGATGAATGCTGGCTTCCCTCTTTGTTCCTCTCAGTGTGCAGGGAACAGATCTGAACAGTCTCTCCCAATTTGTTTGGGTTCATTTCACCTGGGGGGCTGATGCTGCTGGCCCAGGAGCAGCCCAGAACTCCCAGCCCAGATGCCCATCAGTGGAAGGGATACAGAGAATACAGGGGGACAACAGGGTGAGCAGGAGCAGCTCAGAGCCAGCTCTGTCTGCAGAGGCAGATGTTGAGCTTTGGAGACCAGAGTTCAACAAAAAGGGCTATTTCCAGAGCTTAGAGTATCTCAGGAACACATATTTCATAAGCCAGATTCTGGAGACTTATGCTAACTAAAAATGTTAGAAGCAACTGTAACAAATTTTTCACAAAAGTATTTTTTACTCTATTTTTTTAAGCAATAAGCTAGAAAATCTGGAAGCATTTAAGTCACAGTATTGGATGTATACATAGCCCATGAAACTGCAGACAGTCATAAAAGTTATTGGTAAAAACGAACAAAGAGTCTTATGGGTGAGAATTAAAATTCCCTGCTTGGTGCAAATATGCCTTCTAGAGAGCTAGCAGAAAAGCCTGTGAAAAAAGTCAGTAATTTCTGTGTATCTCGGTGTAATTGCATATGTTAAAAGGCTGTGGAATTCAGCAATGATCCCATGGGCTTTCAAGTGGATTTCAGATATTTCACAGTGTGTCAGTTATAGATTGAGATGTAAGACTTTGGGGAAACCAAGTACAATCTTTGATTAGATGAAATAGCGTCAGATTTCCATGCAAATGCAAATGTTTAATGAATCCATTGCTAATGCAGCTCTGCTGCTTCTTTGTTCTGTTGCAGAGGTATTTCAACCATGGGCTTGCTGACCTGCAATGGGTATAGCACTGGGGCCAATTTAAATAGCACTGCTGTAACACTTCCCTGCTGGGGGCACAGGGAAAAGAGTCAGAATCCATGATTTATCTCTGACTCAGGAAATCAGAGTTACACATTGTAAGCCTTGAAATACCCACCACAGGAGGCATCAGAAATGTTACTCTCACTCAGGAGCCAGAGGAGTTTGGAATATTTGGCAGTATACTGAAAAAACTAGGGTTAAAGAAACAAGACTCCCCCAAAAAACTGCTTCCAAAATGGTGTTAAACAGCAAAGTGCAAGTGTTTAGACAGCAGCTAATTACAAAGGCAGAAAAAAAAGAGCCTCTCCTCACCAAACCTGTGCATTCTATAGCCGAGATTACTGCACAGAGGCTGGACTTACAGATAGCTCACACACTGTACTGGGCCATTCCAGAAGGAATTAGGACTTCATGGCCTAGAGAGACACATACCATACCTTTGATCCATGTCTAACTGTCTTGGGTTGCAAAGCAGGATGTAACCAGCATTGTGTGTTTTATCATCATCTCTTAAACCAGGTGGGGAACTGTTCTTTATCTTTCCACAACCCATCCTTCCTCCAGGAGATATCTCCTGTTAATGGCCACTGAATCCCACTGCATGACTGATAAAATTACATCATCCCATTGGGAGATGCTCCAGCCAGGGAGAGGAGCCAAGCATTTCCTGCCTAAAAAACCTGAGATTTGGAACATCAGAGCAACTTTTTCCACTGGATTCCAGAGGAAAACCAGAGCATTCCACATCATCACTGGACCTTCAGAAGAAAACTCCACCCTTCTACAGGAGCACTGCTTCAACTGAACCATCTGTCACTGCAGGAGGATGTAGCCACTATTTAATGGGACAGCTGCCAACCTCCTGACCAAGAGGGTGTCAGGTTATATTCTGACTCTGTCAGTGTTTTGGGTTTGTTCTTTGCAATACTGTATTTCTATAATTTTCCTAGTAAAGAACTATTATTCCTATTTCCATGTCTTTGCCTGAGAGCCCCCTTAATTTCAAAATGATAATAATTTGGAGGGAGGGGTTTAAATTCTCCATTTCAAGAGAGGCTCCTGCCTTTCTTAACAAACACCATTCTTTCAAACCAAGACACTAACCCAGATTTCATGCAGGGTGTTGCTCAGCAGAGTGCTGCTCTGAGTCTGTCATTGTCTCTCTGCAGGAACACCTATCTCACAGCCAGCAGCACTGGGGCAGGTTTATTTACAGCCCTACTCATCCCCCAGGCTGGCCCCACATGCCCAGGGAGAAGGGATGAGCTCCCTTGCCCCCACTCAAGCCTTCTGCAGGGGTTGGTGTTTCAGCAACCTGGATCTGCTGTGCAGGGAGCAGGGCTGGGGAGGCAGCAGGGAGGGACACCCTGGGAAGGGCTGTGGAGGGAGCTGGACTCCAGCAGGTGCTCAGCCCTTCACAGTTCTTGGGTAAGCAGAGTTTGGGCTGCACCAGGCTACACACCACAGCACACTATGGAACTGACTATTTCAGGTACCAGAGTCACATTGATTTTTTCATCAAACTGATGCCATAAGTTTTAGCTTTTATATTTTCCGACTATGTACTGCATTAGTGTATAACTCTGAACTTCATATAAAGTGTTAGCAAGTTCTCTTCACAGTGTAGTTAGACACAACAATCCTTCTACAGCCCCTGAACTACGGACATGTTGCACCTTCAGGCCCAAAAAGTGCAAACAAGAGTGAATTGCCCCTAATAAGAACAGTAGTTTAGAAAAAAGTGAAGCACTAAGCTTTGACTAACACAGCATTTACCTGTTTGCTCCATTTGCTCTTTCAGCCTGGAACATTTCTCCTTTCTTCCTCCCTTACAGCTGTTTCTTCATGTGCAGCTATAGTATAACATCTAAATACAAACCAACAGGAGCAGCCTCCAACTCCAATCCATGTCAGGAGTTCCCACAGCACCAATTCTTGGGTTCTGAGCATCCTGCACACTCTGAACCTGCTGAAGTTTGTGCACAAACAGGCTGCCTATAAAGGGGCTTCTGTCCTTCCTTCCCCCAGGTTTAGTGATCAGCAGAGTGCTCTACTTCGTCCTTTCTCTCATAATGAAAACTGTGCTCTATCCTGTACAAACTGAGGTGATCCCCCAGCCAGGAACCCACTCCTTTATTGCTTTTGTCCTTTCAAACAAAAACTGCATAAAAAGGGCAGTAATAAAAGAAATTTAAGGGTCACACAAGGCTTGTTAAATTATTTAAATCTTCATAATGTATAGCATTTTCCTGGTAATTAAGTTGGAGCATTGAGCTGGGCCAAATCTCTACTACTGTTAGATAACATTTTAAATGCTCCCTTGCACACTCAGAGATTTCTTCTACCACACCCCTGACAACCAAAGGCAGGTTCTTTCAGAAGTGCAGGAATTGCTTCCCATTGATGCAGCACAGCAGCACAAAGTGCATTTCACACTCACCTTTCACCACTTCACAGGTAAGAAGAAATCTAGCTGGAATATGGGGCCTCTTTGTCAAAAAAAGAACAGCAAACTCAGAGAACAAGGTGAGAGACAAGAAGAGTTGCATTTTTATATGAAGTGGGAAGAAGAGGAGGTAGCTGGGCTCAGCTCATGTCTCTATTTTATTTTTTCTAAAGTTTGCACTGAAGATCTGTTCCAAGAGAAAGTCCTGGCCTGCCCTGGTAACAGACTGTGTCTGTGAACAAAGATCAATGGTCGTTGCTGTTTTTATTTCCACTTCTTACCTTTTCATGCCATTTTCACCTAAATGTTTATCTGCTCTTGGCCTACCCATTCCAGCTTTTGTTCTCAGCTGTTCATTCCCTCCTGCCCTCTCAGCATTCAGGTATAGTAATTCTACAAGTATAAGGCGCACTTCCAAATTTGCAAATTTCCAAACTTTGTCCATATATAAGGCACACCAGACTATAAGGTGCACTTTTTTTTTTTTTTTTTTTGCAGCGAGGATCCACTGCCAGCTCTCCCCACAGTTGCTGCAGCTGCCGGCTCTTGCGGCTTGCACTTCTGGCTTGGCAAATTTCCAAACTTTGTCCACATATAAGGCGCACTGGACTATAAGGCGCACTTCCGGGTTTTGATCAAAATTTTAGTCAGAAGGGTGCATCTTATAATCATGAAATTACTGTACTCCCAGCTGCACCACCCAACACATTCCTTCTGGTCCAGGACTCAGATGGGAGGTTTATCCCATGCCGTGGAGAACCCCTGTGCCTGTCACACCTCCAAACACATCCCACTGCCCAAAAAGCCCTCCCAAACTGCATGCTGCCCAATTTAGGCTGCAATCACATCTAGTATTTTGTTTTAAACACAACCAGCATTGCAGATGAACCCAAGTAAATAGTGATGCCCACACATTACCTTTGCAATTTGGGCAGACAACCTACAAAGCCCTTAGAGGTTAATTACCATTGCTGACTCCTACCTGGCAAGGGAAAAAATATTTAGACGTTCAGTAAATTCTCCAGGTGAAGCCTTCAAAAACTCCAAGCTAAACAGAAAAATTCTTGAAATTTAGGTCTATTTTAAAAATCCTCCCAGGCTAGCTTCATATATCATCCAAGTTGAAACTGCTCTGGTGATATATTATACATGGAGACTGCACTACATCACCAGAGTTCTGACACTGCCATGTTCAGGGGATGCTAGGATACAATGCAATGAATTACAACAGTGGACGTTGACAAATACACTTTAGGGGAAGTTTAAATTAATTTTTTCAGCTGCTTGCATTTGGCTTAGAAAGTAATTTTTATTAAATGTGGAAAACAAAGTTCATGATTTAGAATTTTAAAAGTTTAATAAGGGATAAAACAAGGAACAAATTATCCAGCACAAGGGTGGTTTTGGCAATTAGCCAAAGAACACAGCATCAATTAAAACATCATTCTCTATATACTGTTACATTGCTGGGGGTATATGCATATTCATGAGTTTATATATTATTCAAACATTCCTTTGAGTTTTGATATTCCAGGAAATCTCTTGTTTGGTTTTTAACCTCTAACTTGTCTGCAGGACATTCTGTAGATTAGGTCAATATATTTTATTTCTTCCTGTGTTTCCATTCTGTTGTTTCACACTCCCTGATAGCGAGGAGTGGATAAATCCTTCCTGGATGCTCATGCTCTGGTTTCTGTCACTGTTATCTTATCACTTGGAGAGGCCAGTCTGCAGATGTAGGAAAAATAATTGCATTACACCATTCTCTAAGTTGGTTACACAGAGGTATTTTAGTCTCTATTTTAACATTTTGCTAAAGCCTGTGATATATTTATCACACTACTATTCCTATAAACTATACAATGTATACATAAACCGACAGATTATACTATACAAAAGCAGTTAAAAGTAAGTATAAATTGTACCATATCAAAATATTTGTGATGCCAAAAGGTAATTTATGAATGCAAAAGCCAATATTACATTGTCATCTGTAACATTAATTAAACTAGTGGGAGAGTGAGCCAATTCAGAGCCCTTGAGAAAGGGAATGGCAGAACAGAGAAGAGACAGGAGAAAGAGCAAGGAAGCAATTTCAGCTCTGGGCTTTATGTGCTCTGTGATTTTGGAAAATCAGCTGTGCTCACCCCCAAACACAGCTCTGTGGAAGAATCCCTGTGTTCAGGTCAAACACAGATGCCAAGTTCATGGGTGCAACCCTCCCTCCTTGGACTGGGCATCATGCAGTGCCACCAAGGGCAGGGGGAAGGGGCTGCTCTAAGCACCTGCACACGGGTGCAGCACATGGGCTCTCACCTGGGAAATTCATCATCATCCAGTGGTCCTGAGTTTCGGTTTCTGGGTTGTTTTTTTCTTTTTGTTTGTTTTGTTGTTGTTTTTTTTTGTGTGTGTGTGTGAGAATACACCACTAATAATCATAAGAAAAGGATAAAATATAGCTGTTCATGTGAAACAAAAAAAAATCCTTCTCCTGAGAAGCAAACACTAGTACTTCTGAGAAAGCCATGAATACTAAACAACTTTTCTCTCTGAAGGAATCTTTTGTCATTTCATGGGGAATCAATTAACCACAGTGTCTTATTCAGGTAGAGTTTATATTACTACCATATCCCTTCACTATAGATAATTAACCTCAGTTTCTGAATTAGCAGCAAAATAAGCTAGTTATTAGTTTTTATAATGACTAGAACTCAATATTTTGGGTAGTTAAACACCCAAGAGTTTAAATTAAAATAGACATCTGACAGAAATCCCTAAAGTGTTCTTCAGATCATTAATATTATAAATTCCACAGTAGATTGAACTGACAATGTTCCCTTTTTCTTTTGGAGCACTCCAAAGGGATGAGCTACTTCCTCAAATCAGCATTCAGTTTGATCTCTGAAATAATCTCTCCTTGATACCTAAAGCCTTAAGGCCAACAGCATAGTTAATTCCACATCCTCCTCTTACCAGGATTCTGTCTAGTGAAGTGAGAAAAAAATAATGGAAAAGCCCTTGTTCCTACAGCCTGCTCCACACATGGCCAGGGCAGACTGATGCTCACACCCCAAAACCTGCTGAGGGTGCCAGGGCAGAGGGGTGGGAGCAGGGAGGGCTCTGGAGCTCTCAGGGGCTCACGGGGGATGTGGGGCCCTGAACCAGCCCTGCCTCTGCCCTCCCAGCTGACAGGGAGCTGTGGGGCACAAGGGCCAGAAGCACATCCCAGAGGGCTCAAGGATCCTGAGGCACCCTGCTGCCTCCTCCTGCCCCCCAGCTGTCCCACCTGGGCCTGCCTCATCCCTGGGAGATGTTCTCCAGCATCCCCCAGCCCACGCTGAGCTCTGCTCACCATCAAAGCTTTCCTGCACGCTCTGCATCACTCCTGCTGCCAAAGGAGCCTGCCACCTGATGTCCCACCTATACTTGCTCCTTCTTCCCACCAAGAGGACACTTGATGAACTTCTCATCCAGCCTTTGTTTTCCTCTCCTCACCAGTTCTCTTTCTGCAGTGCTCCTGCCTCTTCCTCCTATCCTGCACTGATTATTCCACCCAAGTTTTGTGCCTTGCACTTGTCTCTAATTTAATTCCTATTCTTTCCTCCCCCAAACCATTTCTGCAGTTTGTAGAACTCATTTGATTTCTCATTCTGCTGTCCAATACATTTGCAGTCCTCCTAGCTTGGTGCCCCCTCCAAGTTTCATAAGTGTACTGCCATTTCCATCACTGGGTTGTCAATGGAAATGCTGAACAGAAGCAATGCCCTCCCTCCTCCCCAAGCCTCAGCCAGCCTCTCTGCCCCTTTGGAGGCTTGAAGGGGATATTTCCCCACAGAGGGGTGGAGGTACATCCACTGAATTCCGTGGAAGCTGTGACTCCTCCCAGTGTTGTCAGTGAGCCACAAAGGCACAAACACAAACGCTGAACATGCTGCTCAGCTCACTGCAGACATCACCTTCATTCCATTTCAGCTCCAGCCAGCCATGCATAGCAGCACAAAGGAAAGAAAGAAAGAATAAAAGCTCCAGGGATTGTCCCACTGCATGTAAAATGTGTATTCTAAGAGAAATGAATGTTTACCTTCCCATTTATGTGAATCAATTAGTGATAAATATCCCCAGGGCACAGAAAAGTCTAACACAGATAACAAAGGATATGCCCCAAATAATGGAGGATTAGAAAAAGGCACACATCAGTAATAAAACATCAGCTGCAGATGCCACTTGAGAAGACTGCAAAACAGAGAAGAGTGAGTAGCTGAAGGAGGAGAGAAAGCAGAGGTGACAAGGAGATTGCAGGATCAGTAAAGATAAATGATGACTGTGCTTTTTGAGTGTCTGTGTGAGAGTTAAAAGAGTTCAGTGTAGAGCCAGGAAGGTCTCTGGGAGAACAGAAGGGTAATTTATAAACAAAAGAGTCAGACAGGGCTTCTATGCCCAAAAATAAGTCCTTTTTTCCCCAGTTCTATCAGTACCTATAAGAAAAGATATTACCTTTCCCTTCAAACCTTACCTCTTGACAGCACCAAAATAGAAAGATATATTTGCCTTGGCACTCTGATAGGACAATGGGAAATGGATGCCATGAGTCTAGAGACAAAGAAACCTTTTAAGGATGAAAAAGGATCAAAGTTAGAGCTTCTCAGGAATTACATTTTATCTCATGAAAAATGTCACCAAGAAGGAATAAAAATTTGTTCCCCTTCCTCAATAGCTTCATTTTTTCCAGGATGTATTTATCAAAAAATGAAATCTTTCCCTCAAAAAAACCTCTAAACCCCCAAACAAAACACATATGTGTCTTTAAAGCAAATGGAGGGTTCCTAGTTGGACTTTTTATGGCTTTGAGGCACTACTGCAATGTAAATAATGAAAAACGAGCATCTCAAGGCCATTTTTTAAAAACCCCTCACTAGGCTTTTAATATTGATCTTTTCCAGACTTGAAGTAAATAATAAAAATCAGAGAAAGGATGATCCATTGCTGAACCCTAGCTGGGCTCTAGAAGGGACATTGGTACTTCCAAGAGCTGCACTGTCAGCCCTTGGGGAGAGGGCAGGAGCACAGGGATTGGTGCTTTTGGTGCCAGGTGCCAGGTTCATGTCTGCATCACAGCTCTCCTCTCTGCGGTCTGTTCCTGCACTTCCTACAGGTTCCCTCTGGCCCTGGGTCACACTCACACAACTCTTCTGCTTCATCTTCATCTTCTTCATCTTCTTCATCTTACTCTTCTTCCCCTTCTTCATCTTCTTTTTCTTCATCTTTGTCTTTGTCTTCTTCTTCGTCTTCTTCTTCTTCATCTTTGTTTTCTTTGTCTTCTTCATCTTCTTCTTCTTCATCATCTTCTTCTTCTTCTTCATTGTCTTCTTCATTGTTTTCTTCATTGTTCTCTTCATTGTTCTCTTCTTCTCCTTCTTTGTTGTCTTCTTCATTGTTTTCTTCTTCTTCTTCTCCTTCTTCTTCTCCTTCTTCTTTGTTTTCTTCGTTGTTTTCTTCTTCTTCACTTTCTTCATTTTTATCTTTGTCTTCTTCTCCGTCTTCTTCCTCTTCCTCTTAATTTTCTTCTTCTTCGTCTTCCCACTCTTCCCCTGCCTCCTCCTCCTCCTCCGTGCCACTGCCGCTCTGCACCACCAGCACCTCACACTGGCCTTACCTGCTCTGCCTGCCCAGGTGTTGCTGACAGGAAAGAGCAAAAGGAACAAGCAGTAAATCTGGAGGCGGGGGAAGAGCTGTTTTCATTCAGAGAAATTCTGTTGCTGTTTTTGGTTCCCAGCATGTCAGCGGAAACTCCAGGCTTGTCAGGAGGCTGCTCCCAATCCAGTAATTACTGGAGGTGCCTCTACTTGGCCCTGTCTTGATCTTACACTGTGCAATCACTTTATTATTCAGTTTTATTTTATTATTCAGTTTGATTTGGCAGCTGCCTGAGAAACCTAAGGCTACTCAAGCTGTATATTTTAAGATCTCTAAAATCTGTTGATATAGATTCTTTTAAAGTCTTCAGGCCTGAGTCAACATTGTTAATTCTGCAGCTCCAGTCCATCAGCTTGGCAGGACACTTCACACACGCATGCACAGGGCTCAGCAGCAGCTTAAGGAGGGATCTGGCTGCAGAAATTGTGGTTTTCCCTCTGGCTCCCAGCCAGCCCCACTCAGGGGCATCCTCTGACACAGACAAAGTTCAGCGCTTTGGACAGTGCCAGAAACAGACACTCAGAGCAGAGAAAGTTTGATTGCTGGTGGAAATGCCAAGTAAAACCCTGTTTGCTGGGTGGGGTATGGGTGTAACCCTGCTGGTTCTTCCTTCAGGGCTGTAGGGAAACCTTCTCATCATGGCAAGCACTCTCCTTCTCCCTTTTTCTGCCAGGCCAAGGGAATTTTGGACCCTTTTCCAGGTGGAGGCTGTCCCTCTGCAAGGATCTAAGAAAACCCCTCACCTCACTTTATTGGGTCCTTGGATCTTGTCTCTTCTACAGAGAAATTTGCAGGTTGTTTAATGTTCAGGTTTGATTTTCATCTGTGCTTTGATTTCAGATTACTCTCCCTCCTCTCTGTCTTTTCATGATCAAAACTCAGATCCAGCTTCCCCCCTCTGACTTCAGACAGTTTTAATCCTGCCTCCCTAACATCTATTTTCCTTCTAATTCCCTGAAGAATTTCCCTTCCGGGATCGCCACTGTTCACATTCTCTTGCATGTTCAAAGTCCTTCATATTCTTCTTTCATCCGTGCCACGCTCCCCTATCACAGACTCCTCTGATTCCACTTCTTCAAGGGCAGAAATGTGCATTTTCATCCACGTTGTTAACAGGTTGGAAGAGCTGGCTCCTCTGTGCCCCTCAGTGTTCACACATCAGAGGGCCAGGGAGAGCCCTGGAGATGGTTCAGTTGCTCATGTGGAGCCTTGGCCAGGGCTCTCCTGCCCTGAATCACCACAGGGCACACAGGCTTTGTCCACACACAGAATTACTCCTGAACTGGAGCAGGGTTTGCACCCAGCTTGCACTTGGAGCCACATCTGCAATCCCAACTTCTGACCACTGGTGGAGGTCATGGAGTGCAGATAATTCTTTCTTGAGGAGAAGACACAGAGGTGGCCCTTAACCACAAAATACATTTGTTTTTATCTTTTATCAAGTCCAGTAGGACTTGATATTTCCTTAATATCCTGCACTGCTGTCACCTTGTGCTCAGCAGGTTGACAGGGAACTACAGAATTATTGCCACCGCTTTGTCTAACCATTGTCATTAACTTCCCTTTTCTGTGTAGTAATTAGTCCTTTAATTAGTCCTCTGATTGCTGCCAGCAGTGCTCCCCATATCTTCTAGGTTTTGTAATGACAAAGTCTCTGCTGTGACACCTCTGGGCAGGTGTTTTCTGTCACAGCTGAAGGATCAGTGGCCCCACTTCCCTGGCAGGTCTGAGTTCTGCTACAGCCCCACAGACCTGGCTGTGCCTTCTCCCAGCTCCCTGCTCCTCTCTCAGCTTTGCTGAGATGCAGTAGTGGCTCTGTCCTTGTCCTGTGCTGAGCAGGGGAGCTGCCCAGGTTTCCTTGTGTATTTCTGGGTGTCTGCAGTGCACTGCCCAGACCCTCCTGTCCTGTTATAAACCCCACCCTAGAGCACAGGGTGTGCTGTTACACAGTTCCCACGCATTTTTATAGCAAAGGGCTTCTGAGCCCTATCCCAGGAGTGAATACATCACCACTCCAGCAATGGCAAACCATCCAGAATGGGACAAACTGCAGCATCAAATCCCCATTTCCTCTGACACCTCCCTGGGATAATGCTCAAGGGAGGACAGAAACCAGTGACAGCCCAAAACAACGGCTCTCCCATAAGGTGCCATTCAACATTTGTCACAAGAAACAAATGTGGATCACTCTGTGGTGCAGGGAAGCTGGAAGGGAGCACAAGGAGCCCAGCTGGCAGGAGGTTTGTGCCTCGAGCTGTGCTCACAGCCAGGGGAGCAGCGTGTCCCAAACCTCACTGCTGTCCCTGAGGAGCAGCTTCCTTGCAAAACCTGCTTGCAATCTAGTCCTCCCCTCCAGATTTTAATGCCCTGCAGATTCACATCAACTTTTACCTCTGAAAATATTTCTATGGGGCGCTTTCAAGATAAAGCACTCTTAGCAATGCTAAAGTGGTTTTTAGTATAAATAGTCAGTTTTACATCAGTTCTCACACAAGTCTCTTCTCATCACAGCACTTGTGTACTTCCCAGTACTGAATTTCACATCATAACTAATACCTGTCATGCACATCTTGCTCTTCCTCTTTTATGATAAAAAAGACTACAGATATCTAAGTATGAAATTTCCCTTTCTATCAGTGATTCTTTTTTTTCCCCCAGGAGTCATCCTCCTGGTCTCTTGGCACATCAGCTGCTCTGAATCAGTGGGGAGGTGCATATATAGACATTTGGAAACATAAAAGCCAACTCAACCTGCTGTTAGAAGAACAAACAGCTTCTAGGGCTCTGTTCCCTTTTGGCAGATCATTCCCTTCAGAAGGTGGAAGGGAGCTGCCAGCTCCTCCATCACTGATCCTGCCTTGCCTTACAGCTTCTGCCTTTGCACCTGAGCCTGGTGTGCAGGTGAGGGGGCTCTGTGTCCAACAAGCACCTCAGACACTGATTTTCTTCCATCTTCCTGGTGACTTCATCATTCTGGGTTCAGGCCTCTGTCTTGTCAGGCAAGTTTTGATGGGTTCTGGCCCCTTGCACATTGGATGTGCAAGTATTGTGAAATTACCCTGTCTGCCATCTGGGGGGCCCAGGTACTTTCTAAGGTCTGACCCTAAGGGATTCATCCACTGGGAGTCATATAATTAATCCAATTTTGCTTTAGTCTGGTTTTGGGCTGTATCCAACGCCACTCTTTCTCCCTGATCACACAGACAGCAGAGAAAAGTCATTTAAAGGTGAAGATTTCTGGATAAGAAGCAGAAGAGCCTGACAAGCAAAATGGAGACTGGGAGAGTATAAGCTTGAAACAGCATTTAAAATCATTGGACTAACAGTGTGCAAATGTATAAAACCAGTTCACAAATTTGCTATCACTGGTGAGTTGGAATCCTGGAGAAGTCAGAGTGAGGAGCCCTAATGCATTGTATTTAATGCTGCAGTGTGGCTCAGTGTACTAATTACATGTCAGTTTTCCAATATTTCTGCCAGGACTATTTTAAACAAAAGATAATTGTTCTTTAGAGGCTTTCCACACTGGTTTATTTAATTATGTTGGCATTTCATATATATTGTGAAAATGCTAGCAGAAAGAAACCTTAGTCAGAGGCAGAGTGTACTGGGGCAAAGAAGAAAGAGATTTGAGAAGGAGACTAATCCTGGTTGCTGAAGGCAACCAGGAGCTTGGAAGGGATCAAATGAAGAACAGATGTAACAGGAGCCTCAGCATCCCAAACACCTCTGATTCTTCCCAGAGTATTACCCAGGGTGGGGAGGACTGCAGTGGATAAACTCCCAACAGCACCAAACAGGTATGGTGTAAACATCTTCCTCAGCATCAGAGATGGAAATGCTGCTAAAAATATGCCATTATTTACCCCAAGACATCCTGAGGAAGCTTCTAGACTGATCCAGGTGTGCCCTTGCTGTCCTCCCTCCTTGCCAGATGAGCCTGAACACGGGGGTGTCTCTTGTGTTCATATTTCACCCACTCTTGTGGAGTCTGTTTTCCTCCTTCCTTCTGAGTGCAATTACTGACTAAGAACAGCCTGAGTGGAAGGAGAAAAGGGCAAATTGCAACTGCTCACTAGTGAGAAACTAAGTGGGACATTAGTCTCCAACCTTGGCTCAGGGTTACCTATATTAAAAGTACAAACACATGGCAGGCACCAGGAGCTACTAATTTCAGCAGCAGCTCTCACAGAGGGGACCTTCCCAAAATAGCTCTGCTTTTGCAGCATTACCATTTAAAAACAGTTTTAAATGAAGTATGCTTGTAGTCTATCATTCTTCAGAAGTTAACTCTAGAAAAGCCTAGTCTGATAAGAATTTCATTTAATGTGTCTCAAGAGTTTTAAAGCTTTTTTGAAACTCAAATGTTTCAAAGTTTCTGTGTTTCCAGACTTCCTAATTTCAGCTCTGAAATAATATTTTTAAAAACATTGTTTTCTTTATTTTAGACCAAAAATGAAGCTGTTTAAAGGCTGTCAAAGGGATGATACAGCATTTTGACTCACTTGAAGGAAACGTAGCTGTTGATTTGATAGACCTTTCTTTTCTTTGGTGGCAAACTTCACAAATCAGAGTTTTTGGAGGAATCCTGAAGCAGACTAGGAAATCCTTTGAAATCACCTAACTTCTCATGAGCTGGGAAAAAACCCTAATCCTCACTACAGAGATTGAAGAGACATTTTGACAGGCAGCCTTTAGTCAAGGGTAACAGAAATGATTGCTGCTGTCTCTTGCTGTTTCAGAAATAATCCACAAGAAACTGGTGGCTGCCAATGAGGAACAGCTGTTCATTAAGAGACCCATCAGAACTGATAGCCCAAAAACCTGTTCTCTGCCAAGCTCAAAGGGAGTACACTGCAAAAACACCTTTCATAGGTGTAGGCAGCTCGTACATTTTCAAAACCCCCTATTTGTGCCAATTTCACTGAGATCATAAATTCAGTTAATTCTCTAATTCCCCCCAGTGTAAACTGAAGTCAGTCAGACTCAGTGCAATTCACTTATCTCACAGCTCCGAGACAGCTCTTACAGAAATGCTAGCACAGAATGATAAACCAGAGCAGGGACAACAATTAACAAACTGGTCATTAAAATAATAACACTGCTAGCACTAAAAGAATAACAAAACCTATTTCACAAAGTTGTGCTTGCCCTGGTTATTCTGTATGGAGAAATGCAGGAGCTTGGAGGGGGCACTGAAGGCATCAGAGACAAGACAGTGGGAACAGCTGGGACCTGGATA
Source organism: Sialia sialis (assembly GCA_009812075.1). Lineage (NCBI taxonomy): Eukaryota > Metazoa > Chordata > Aves > Passeriformes > Turdidae > Sialia > Sialia sialis. The sequence continues at coordinate 2,535,861 of VRYO01000577.1, read as the reverse complement.
ACCCCTCATTCCACAAACACCTCCAGCTCAACTCCTATAACCAATTGGCTTTTTCACTTTTTAATTACTCATTTCAACAAAAGCCACCTGAACTCATTTGTTTCTTAAATGAGAAAGTTTTGTGTTTCCTTACCCTCCCCTTCTCCTGTTTGTCTCAGTATTTTGGATAATTTTTTTTTTTCCATGGAAACACCATGTTTCAAATGAATGCAATATTCTATATTTAGGGGTTAATAAAATCCTTAACCTCCAGTTTCCAAGGCTGGGTGCTCTATAGCATGGGGAAAACAAAGCAAGCCTTGGGTGTGCTGACACATTTAAGTCTGGCAGCTGTGTGCTTTCCTTACCTGTTGTCTTGGTTTGCAAAGCAGGATGTGGCCAGGGGCGTGTATTCTATCATCATCTGATAAAAACAGATAGGGAAGTGTTCTTTAGCTTTTCCACAACCCATCCTCCCTCCAGGGAGATATTTCCTGTTAATGGGCCATTGAGTCCCAGTGCATGACTGATAAAATTACATCATCCCATTGGGAGATGCTCCACCCAGGGCAAGGAGCCAAACATTTCCTATGTAGATAAAATCTGAGATTTGGAACATCAGAGCAGCTTTTTTTTCCACTGGGTTCCAGAAGAAGACCAGACCTTTCTGCATCCTTACTGGACCTTCAGAAGAAAACTGCACCTTCTACAAGATCATTGCTTCAACTGAACCACATCTGTCACACCAGGATTGCAGCCACATTTTAATGGGACTGCTACCAACACCCTGACTGACAGAGTGTCAGGTTGTATTCTGACTTTGTCAGTGTGGTTTTTTGTGTTACTGTATTTCTATTTTAATTTTCCTAGTAAAGAACTGTTATTCCTATTGCCATATCTTTGCCTGAGAGCCTCTTAATTTCAAAATGACAATAATTTAGAGAGAGGGTGTTTACATTGTCCATTTCAAGAGAGGCTACTGCCTTTCTTAACAAACACCTGTCTTTCAAACCAAGACACCTTTGACTGAGCAGAGACTCAGCTGCAGCCAGCCTGGCTCTGCCTGAGGCAGGGAGGACTTTAGCACATGGCCCTGAGCATTCTCAAACACATTAACATTACCCATAGGCTTTCCAATCCTTCCTAAACCCCAAAATTGTACAGCTGGTTTTCCAGGATTATATAGGGGCCCTACAAAAATGTGGCCCTGGACCTATGTGCCATGCTGGTTCAGGACACCAATTTTATAGCTAGAACCTCCTGGGGTGCCTGTCCTTGGTACTCTGCCCAGGAGAGACAAACTGAGGCCACACCAGACATGGAGATTCCTCTGGCGGCCAAACCTCCACCTCCCCCAGCACCCCCACACCTGCAGGCTGGGCTCAGGTGGGGCACGAGAGCACCAAGGTACCAGAGTATAAAAAAGAGATACTATCGTAGCTAAAGGAAACAGCAAAGAATCACCAAAAGAGAATATGTAACCTAAAAGAGAAGAATATTAAGCCTAATAACCTCATCAGGATTTTTGTTTTGAATTTAAATGAGCTCTCTAAGAAATTTAGCCAGATTGCAGTCCTGACACGAAAGCCATGCAATAAATGATGTTTCAGTTTGCTGGCACATGTGAGTATGTGGATGAGTTTTTGCTTGGTAACAAACTGAACTGACTTTTTGTTTTTAAAGTTGGAAAAACATTTTTTTAATCAATTTTTAAAAATATCCGTGGCATTTCAGATGCATCATTTCTTTTGGCATTAAGTAAAATATTCTTTTTTAGGTGAAGTTTTAGCATTCTTTACAGCTTCCAGAAAATTCAGGGAAATGAAACAAAAGCAGTTTTTAAGAGAACTGAATTGTTAGAAGTTTGTAATTTATTCGTCCTCCCCACTGCTCCCCAATAAAGATATAATTTTATTGAATAATCAGTTACTTCTTGTTCACAAATATTCTCCTAGCTTTGATTATCACAATTCCTCAGAAGATAACTGATGTCCCAGAGCTGGACAGATTGTGGCTGCCACAAACACATCACCCTGTACATGCACTGTGGATGGCACAGAGTGCACTGGCAGTGGTTTGCAGAGGTGGAAATCCATTCATCAAACCAGAAACCTGAGCTGCTTCCCATGGTGGCACTGAGGTCCAGCTTTAGCATTACCTGTGGATTTTAAACAGCCTCTGCTCAGCAGGGAGGGATGCATGGACACCAACTTGCCCAGCTGGGAACCACAGCAGGAGCCAAAAGAGGCAGAGATCCCTCAGGATCCAAGGTAAGAAACACAATTTCCCCAGAGGATGGTGGGCACACCAAAGGAGGGTGGAACACTCTGCATGTCGTGTCCAAGCAATGTGTCCTTGCAGTTCAGGTCTGGAGGGGAGTCCAGCCAAGGTGACCCTTCTGCAGAGCTCCAAAGGTCAGGCTGGCATAGCCAAGGTGACACACAAGAGGTCTCATCTGCTGAGTGCTCCTTGCTTTGCTCCTGTCCTATTTGCAGAGCCCTGGCAAGGTATCTCTCCACACACTGAATATTTCCTAGACAAGTATAAACCATATTTTAACTGCTGTACCATAATTCTCTTCTTTTAATTAGAAAGTGTGCTAAATACTCATGTCCCTGGGGATTCTCATTGAACTAGGCAGGTTTCTGATCATGGAACTTTTGCGTTAATGAGACTTTTAGTTTGACTTATAAAAGCTCTTACATTTACACAGCCAGGCTTTTAACTTCAAAGTCCTTGAGAATTGTTGCTGTGCATCTGCCTTGTCTGGGACCCTAATTCACAGTTCTAGTCTCTGTTTATTATATAGGGAATGTTTTGTTTAGTGTTTATATATATATATTTACAGCATTTAGGGATATTAGAGCTTATACCAAGCTCCATTTCTATAAACACTGATCAAAGGGAGAGTTAAGTGAAGCTGAAGCACTAGAGGAAAATATTTCTGCAGTCACGATGGGAAAGTACAAGTGGGAGCAGAGGAGAAGCTGCGTGCCTGGTTATGCTGCTTTCAAACCCTCCAGCCCTTCTCTCTGCCTTCCTCTCCTGCCAACCACCAGCCCCAAATGCCTTTTGACAGAGCAGGAAAGGCACCTCAGCTCTTGAAGTGTGTTTGTGTGGCACTGCCTATATCCAGTGTTTTACAAGCTCCAGAAATGCCAGGCAACAGGCAGTGCTGAAGTTTGTGTTTCTATTATATTTCCTAGTTTCATTTTTTTCTTGTGGGAGACAGAAAAAGAAATTGTTTTGGTGACCATTTAAGCTGGTGTAGATACATAAAGACTTTTCCACTGTGTTTATTTTTCTTATGCTGCTATGAATTTTTTTTCTGGCGTTCCATTAATGCCCCTGTAAGTCATATGTCATATCCATCTCCCCATCAATTTTCCTTTTAAACCCTGTCACTTAGGGAAAATCAGGGAACTCGGTTGCAGCTTGAACATCACCAGTTTTTGGACAGTTCACTGTTCAGTTTTATGGAGGATTAGGAGTGCAGTGCTCATTTACTGTAGCACAGGGCTCTGACACTGCAGCCCTTGCACACACCTTTGCACACCCATTGTCACCTCCTCTGATTTCTGCATGTTCACTGCTCCTCTGATGTGCTGAGTTCAAACAGCTCCCCTCTACACACACACTAGTTAATATTAGAGAGCTTTGAGCATGGGTATGACCTATATTGAACAGCTCCAGACAAAAACCAGGAAATTGAGGAATTTAGGATCCAAATTTGACTCTTGGAAGAAGCTGGCATTAGCTGTGGGTTGTGACCACTTGAAACTCCATTTTTCAGCTCTGTTAGGGGAACATCAGGCTGGAGTGGGAGCCACAGGGACCGCTGAGAAGCAGCACTTCACAGGCGTTTGCCATGCACCCAGAGCTCCCCAAAACTGGGGCAAACAAATGTGAGCTCACAGCTGAGAGGTGAAGGAAGACTCTTGAGCACACTGAGAAAACCTGTCCCCAGGGAAAGCTGGAGTGATCCACAGGAGCATAAACCCACTTTCCACCTTCACTGACTTGCAGCAAAGACCCACTGGCACCTCAGCAGCATTTTCCAACCTTTCCCTAGCTGTGAACTGGAAGAAACAACACATTCATCCTGAAAACAAGAGCCCTCCAGTGAGGAGGATTAAGCAATGTTTGGTGCATTCATAATATAGATATTATTTGGCAAACTAGTTAAACAAATTGTTTCCTTTCAGGCTCCTCGTGATGTGTGTGGTTGGCAAGTCTTCCTCCCTGCTGCTCGGCCACCTGCTCTCCCTCCTGCTAAGCCAGCTCCATCTCCAGCCCCAGCTGCTCTGGCTGCCTGTGCCTCAGCCACAGGGTGCCTGCTGTACAGCCCTGGGCAAAGGGGCTTTCCTTGGGCACCACAGGCACCTGCCAGCCAAACCTTCCAGCCTGGCCACACTGGGAACCCTGAGTGCGTTTTGACAGGCATCACACAGGCTGGTCATTGCTGGGGATTGCAGAGGACATGGACCAGCCCCCAGCCACTGGACATGGGGAGGCTCACAGACACCATCTGACACAGGAGCCTCCCTGAGTGCCTGCCAGGGGGAGCATTTCCCGCTGGTAAAACCCTCTCAAAGCATTTCACACTGGTAAAACCCTTCCTCTCAAACCACTCCCCATGGTCTGATGTGTCTGCTGGGTTAGTGCTCACTCTGGTTTCCTGCTACAATAACCTGATCAAAAGACACTTGCGAACAAGACAGCACAATCCCAATCCTCAGGATCTGAAGAGTGTACAAGACTGAACTGCACAGGGCTGGAAGGCATGTGCTCTGATCCTCTGCCTGAGCAGCAGTCCCACTGCCGGTAGGAGGTTGGGTTAAACCTTTTGCACCATGAAACTTTCTCACCAAGCGCATCTTTGTCCCCTCCTGTGGTTGGATCCCATCACACACACTGGGGATGGCATCAAGGGTGGGTGGACCCTTGGCAGTGCAGAAAGAAAATACTTTTCAGAGAAACTCATGGTATTTCTTTGGAGAGCATGGGCCTGAGGAACTGAAGTGGGTGATATCTATGGACATAATGTTGCTCTTCCCCAAGCAATAACTTCAGACTCCTTGACACTCGGTTTTGGTTCCTCTCAGAGATAAACAGAAAGAGTCCAGGACATCTCAGCTGCACTGGCTGCTGCACTGGACTTAGAACAAATACATTTAATGTACTGCCTATGTGTGCCATTTAAAATAATCCTGCTGCCACCGCTGAAGAGGAGATCATCCTTGAAAATTAAGTCAGAGCTGTCTGCAGGTAGAAATTATTACAGCCACATTAGGAAAGCCTTTTAAAGAGTCCCTGGGGTTTGGAAAAATAAATAAATTAATGAATCACCAGGACTTGTCTGCTCAGGGTTCCCACCATTCCCTGGCTGCAGCCATCATGTGAATTCTTCTGTACCAGCATGGAAACAGAGACATCCCAAGAGGATTTATCCAGCAGTTGCCCTGCCTGACCCACCTTTGCCCTGTGAAGAGATTCTGGCAGCCAGTGCTTGAAAAACTGCCTTTTATGTTCTTACTTCCCCCCTCTTCTATTAATTTGCAGTCACAACCATCACTATTTGATCCAGAGAGCCAAAAATATCCATTTTCATTATTCTGACTGTTTGCAGCTGAACAGAGCACACACACACAAGGTCTCAGACCTCTAGGCAAGACACAATACTTGATGGTTAAGAAGCAAGGGCCTTAGGATGTTTTCTACCTTTTAACAAATGCTTTTTTTCGTTTTGCAGTTTCTGTGTCATTCTTGCTGAACCTCACCTCCTGAAGGTTTTCATTATGCGAGATTTTGTCACAAGGAGACTGCATAAGGACAGGGAATTAAACTCATGTCTTCCCAAATCCAGATCAGTACCACAACCTTTGGCTCATCTTCTCCTCTCACTTGTCTAGCAAAGGGCACTCTACAAAGGCACACAGGCATACATTATAGCCCAAGGTCAAGAGTGTGGCATGAAAAGGATGAATATATACAAGTCCATGTCCTAGAAATCTGCTCTGTACCCTCCATGGATTTGCAAATAGCACTACTTAGAAGCAGAAATTAAATCCACAGCCTTTCAGCAAGGCAGGAGCAGCACGTTGCTACTGCTGCTATTCTCTGAGGCTCGGAGGGTAACACATCCAACATCCCCGCCCACGCTAGGAGGGATGTGTTAGCTCTCTGAATATCCCTGATTAACACAGCTTTATTCTGGTGTTTTGTGTCCTCTACACACATGCTGCAGTGGGGCTGCTGGAGGTTAAGAACATCTTACACCATCAGGGCAGGGGTTTCCATCATCACCGATTTGCTTGGGGCTGCAGCCAGGCAGCTCTGGGACCATCAGGAACCCTACACTTTGTGCCACAGCCTGGTTCCTCACTGCCTCTTTAGGGATGCACTAGAGCCCCACAGAGCACAGCAGGATTTTGGCAGCCTGAGACTCTGCTTTAACACACCTCGAGTACTTTTGTAAGCCCTTGGTGCAGAGGGATGTGAGTTTGAATCCAGGCTCTCCCTCTTGCCTAAAAACTAAAGGGTGTGCTGGATAATCATTCCTCTTTGGACAAAGGCTATACAGTACTATTATACAGGTTTGTTGGCAGTAGAGTGGGTGCCCCTTCTTTTTTCACCTACACACCTTCCTCACTTGCCCTCTCCCTTGCAGGGCACTAACCTCCCTAAACAAACACATCCTTGCTCTACAAGGAAAGCAATGTTTTGTACTGCAGAGAAAACCCAGACTCCTGCTTCCTGCAAGGGAAATCCTTCAGCAGAGGTAAAGCTGCGGGATGCTTATCTGAATCAGTAACTCTGATTTTAGAGATAGTGGCCTTTTCAGTGGAGAGAGCTTTTGGGGGTTGTGTTTTTTTTAACAACTTTCCTTTAAGTTTCTCATGCAGAAGCATCACCTGCCTCTCCTCAGATCAGAAGCAGACTGTGCTACTGGGAGGGCTGTCACAGCATGTGACCATTGTGGATGAGAGCAGGGTGTTGTGTGAACACACATCCCAGTGTGCAAAGCTGATGTCCCTACTGTGTATTTGCCAGCTGACAGCTTTCTGCACTGCTGTGGGAGCAGGGCAAATCCTGTGGAGGACAGGGAATGAGGGGCTGAGTGAAGAGCAAAGGAAAATCAGGGGTTAAAAAGACTCATGAGATGCCTACAGCCCCTGGTGTCCTTCTGAGTGGGAGTGTGGCACAACCTAAGGCCCTAGGAGAGTTCACTTAGCCTTGAGACTGAGGCTGGAGCCTCTGAACAGAGTTTAACATGACAGCCAGAGCACCAGCACAGCTCCCATCTACCTTGTTGTCCTGGTTTGAAACACAATTGTCTGCTAAGAAAGGCAGAAGACTCTCTCTCAAATGGAGAAAGTAAACTCCCTCCATCCAAACTACTATAATATTGAAATTAAGGAACTCTCAGGAAAAGATATGGGAATAGGAGTAACAGTTCTTTACTAGCAAAATTAAAATAGAAATACAGTACTACAAGGAACAAACCCAAAACACTAACAGAGTCAGAATACAACATGACACACCATCAGTCAGTCAAGATGTTGGTAGCAGTCCCATTAAATGGTGGCTGCAGTCCTGGAGTGACAGATGTGGTTCTGTTAAAGCAGTGACCCTGGAGAAGGTGCAATTTTCCTCTGAAGGCCCAGTGGTGATGAAGATGAGCCTGGTTTTCCTCTGGAATCTGGTGGAAAAGGCTGCTCTGATGTTCCAAATCTCAGATTTTATCTAGGTTAGGAAAGGCTTGGCTCCTCCCCCAGGTTGGAGCATCTGCCAATGTAATTTTATCAGTCATGCAGTGGGACTCAATGGCTATTAACAGGAGATGTCTCCTGGAGGAAGGATGGGTTGTGGAAAAGATAGAGAACACTGCCCCAGCTGGTTTAACAGATGCCCCATTAACAGGAGATGCCTCCCACAGAGATAAGGATCACTGCCCCACCTGGCTTCAGCAGATGGTGATAGAACACAGACTTTTGGTCGCATCCCATACTGCAACCTAAGACATTTGTCTCGCTCTACAGGTTGCAGGGTCAGAGGCCAAGGCTCACACTCCAATGATAGGCTGTGGAGCTGTGTCTTGCTGGCACTGCTGCCCTGAGAAATGGTGATATCCAGGCACAGGGCTTGCAGAGCCTCCCTGGCTTGTGGGGAACCTGCAGCCCCTCAGCCCCGACCAGAACTGTGCGTAGCTCCTGACACTCAGCACATGGGATGATTTCTGCTGAACTTCTTCAAAAAGTCTGGTTGGAGAAACACAGGGGAATCAGCTGTATTGGAACTCACAATTATATCTAGGTTCTGTATTTGGGACTGACAGATGCTACTCCATCCTCCATTTGATCCATGATTTTGGTCGGTGGTTTTGATCCACAATGGTCCCAACGCTGCAGTGCAGAGATTTCTCAACTCTTCCTACTCCAAGGAGAATTCAGGACACTCCATCCCATGTCATGGGAATATTTTCTACTAGATTCAGTGAGACAGGGATCAGAAAAAGAGGGAGCTCAGCCCAGAGTAGGCAGATTTTAGTTCTGCAGAGACCTCACTTGTGTTTTCCGCTGCTGTGAGCAGCTCAGGCTGGCTTGCCTGGGAGGGCAACAAGCAGCTGCCATTGAGGTCCCTTAAGAAAAGACATCAGCATCACTCAGAAAACTTAGATTTCATGTAGCCTTGTTAAAACTACTCTCTGTTGCATTCTACTGCAATCATTTAAAATAAAGGAGTTCATCAACACTTGATTCTCCAGGTCTCTACATCAGTGTCTGGGAATGGGAATAAACTAGTGCTTTTTGTCTTTAAACACCAAAAGAGTGTCAGAAAAGATTAAGTGAATTTCTACAGAGAAAAGCGCTCACGGATGCAAGTGTCAGCTGGGCTGATGCTGTTTGCCAGGGTAACAAATGAGCAGTGGCACCTATCCCTGCCCTGAACCTGCACAGTGGAAGCTGAGCTGCTGCAGCGCTGATGGGGCATTACAAGGTGCCTCAGGCAGCAGGTGCCAAACAAAGCAGCAGAAAAGAGAGATGGTTCCAGGGCAAAAGCTGGCTGGGGCAGGTATAAGCATTAACCATGTTTTGGTTAATTTTCTACTGCAGCACGAGAGGATTCTCTGACGCTGCAACAATTGGGAGGTTAGTAGTAAGGGTGGCAATGGTCAAAAAGCCTGAACTGGTCAGTGGACCAGGGAAAGTTCTACAGCCCAGTCTGAGATGTCCTTAGCAGAGAAATATCAACGTAAAGCAGACCATAAACAGGGATGACTTGTGGAGTTTCTTTGACGAACAGCTTTCCTTCAGCTACCACAAAATGCAGATACCACTACTCATGCCTGTATTGAGCATCCTGATTTCACATCATTGCCACTGTGACCTTTCCAATTCCCAAAATCAGGTAAAGGAACTGGAACAGATACCAGGAGAGGCTGCAGGGTTAACAAAACCTATGGATCAGCATGAGTTTAACTCTCTCCTTACTGCAGGCTGGAAGGTGAGGCTGGGAAGGGCTGCTGCACGTGCACTCTGCTTTGAACAGCCTGCCCCTGCTCAGACAGGTTCTGCCTTCCAGCCAAAACGAAATGCAGCCCCTCCTATGGTGTTGCACCATATGGGATTGACAAATACTTCTATCCCTTAGTAACAGAAGGCACTTTTCTGATCTTCATGCAAAGAATGTCTGTACCTCAACACAGTTGCCAGTTTCTAAGGACCAGGTGCTAAAAATCACCCAACTGAAATGAGTTTTAGGCACCAACACCTCTGAGTATTTGGGTTGAGTTGTTTCCATGTGCTGGTACAAGCTCTGTCACATTCAGGTTCAATGTGATGGCTGCAGCACCACCAGGCTGGGGGTGCCACTGGAGCACAGCTCAGGCATTTCTGAAAGCTTGTAATCTTATATTCCACTCAGAGAACAAAATGGGGAATTTTAGATTTTAATTTGTCACTTTACATGCAAATTAAGTGTTGTATATTTTCACAAGTGAATTCAGCCAGTATTTATAATAACAGAAATCTGCTGCTTGGATTGCTAAACGAAAATTTCCCACATTGCTTGTGCTTCCCTGCATGAGCTGTTTCATTTCAGCTTTTCTGTGCTCTCTCTTCTAGAATGCATAAAAGATTTTGTGGGGGCAAAGAAGCACTGAGGAAAAAAACAAGCATGAGAAATAATTGTTAGGATTACTCAGCAGGATGGCTGGATGACATTTTGTCCCTGTTTTTCATGGGCAGAACCATTGCAGTGCTTAAAATTAAGCACATGCTTAAAGCATTTTGTTGATCTGAAGCCAGAATACTCAAAACTGCATCTGATTAGTCCCTCCCAACCTGCTGTTAAAGCAGTTACAAAACTGCAATGCCCCAGCCATCAGCTGAGCTCACTTGGTACAAGCACAGCCCTTCCCCAGCAAGGAGACTGATTACGTTGAGTCCCCTGGAAACTTGAAAAGGGGATGAAAAGTTAAGTATGTTGACACTTTCTTTCAAGAGCAAAGGAACTGGAAAAAGAAAGCAACGTTAAGGAAATGATGCCTTTCAGGAACCTAGGAGGACAGGACTGCTTCTTGTTCCTGTGTCCCAGGGTTTTGTTCCTTTCCATGGGCTTTGGGCCACTTGGACAGCTCAGCATATGAAGCTGCAAGGAGACTGGCTGGGTCTGTAACCTGCAATATATTACTTATTTTTTATTTTATTTTAATTGCAAGCATTGAAACATTATAAAGCATATAGTGCTAGACACAGCAGAAGTAATTAAAGTGAGAGGGCCACATGCAGGCGTCAGTAAAACACCAGATGTAAGCAGCTTAGAAAAAATGTCATTGATTCAGCATCAGTGGGGCCAGGAGAAGAGGCAAGGTGGAGATTATCAACAACAGATCCCACTTAAATTGCAGCAGCATGACTACAGTGTTCAAAGAAAAGCAGCCAAGGGATGGATTGCTGTGGAGCTGCAAGTGTCTCAAAGAAGGATGGGGCCATCAACTCCTCAAGGTGGTTTCAAAGGAGCAAGCCAAGCCTGAACAATCTGTTCTTCTTGCTCTGCAAGGAACAGCCTGGATTGGGATTTCCCCCAGAGGAAAAATGAGATGCTTTCACATCATATTGAAATGAGTAATAATTAACTGAAGGAGGTAGAAAAAGGATCCATGGGTGTTTGAGGTGGATGCAAAGGGATGCAGCTGCTGCTCAGCTGACAGCAAGGCCAGAGAGCTGTTGTGAGGTGAGCAAGGACACGTCGTGTTCTTCAGTTTGCTTCTCCAGGGCATCCTCCAAGACAGACCCAGGGTGAGAATGACTTCAAAGCATTGACATCCCCATGTCCCTGCACACCCTAATGGAGTGTCACCCTGACTCATTAAACAGCATTGACCATGCTGAATGTAATTGGCTACAGCAAAGGTTAATGATCATTTCTACCTTTGAATAGTTTATGAAGATGTTTGATGTCTTCCAACAAGGCAGATATTGGAACTTGCCATTCTCTCCTGACTTGCATTTCATTGATCTTTCTTCTTGAAATTATTATCCCCAGGCAACCCATAAATCTCACTTAGTCTGGCTTAAAAATGCTGGACAATGTAATGAACTGTTATGAGGCCAAAGCCAGTGGACAGGGTCACTGTTATGAGCTGGCAGCATATGTGCTTTGGCCACTGCTCAGAGCTGCCTGGCCCTGCACACATCCCAGAGAGCTGAGGAAACAGACACCTTAAGGCAGATCTGGTAATTAAAGAGCGTGCAGTAATTCCAAGTATATCTGATAGCCTTGCATACTAAATTCAGTGTCACACCTCAGCATTTAGTTCAAACTCTCCTGCTACAAAAGTATCTCAAGGGCAATTCCTGCCCCATCACTTTTACTGGCACTGAGCTCCACAGGTCTATCAGAAACCAAGAACAGAGAGATTTAAAGCTACAAGTGTCCAAGCAGGAAAAGCTTTCATCAAAGCCCCAAGTCAAAGTGCAGAAGGGCTTGAAAATTTTACATAGAAAATTTTATATCATCATTACAAGAGTCTGTAAGGTCCTGTGTGAAAAGGTCCTCAGCTATGAGGAGTTCCCCAGCTTCAGGCTGACATCAGGTGTGAGTGTGGGCACATCTGGAGCAGGGACAGCATCATGGTGTTTGGCAGGGAAAGCACTGCCTGGCAGGTAAGCAGTTTGGGGATGTGGATGAGTTTAGTTTCTGCTTCCAGCCACTGAATATCTTCAGGTGGGTCCCTTTTGGCAAGAAGAAAAGCTGTTCATCTCCACATATCTGGAGACAAGCTTGTCAGCAAGTCACTTTTTACCGCAGTAAAGCAGTTTGCTTGCTTTTGCTTGCTCTGAAGGACCTCTTAGGAGCAGATCTGACCAGAACTGTTTCACAGTTCCTGTACTCCAGACTTGAGCCAGGTTTGCTATTGGAAATTTTCACTGCTAGGTCCAAGACCTCAGCTACCTACACACTTTACCCTTTTCTCCATAGTTAGAAGGAAACAAAGAGGCTTCACAGGTATCATTGGCCAGAAGAAATGACCCATGGTTTTATCTGTTTTTGTATTTAGAATTGTTCACAATTGTGAAAGATCATTAAAACTGATAAATGCAGCTCCAATATAACCACCAGATAAAAAGTGGACTGCAGGCTCAGCCTTTTTCCCTAATTCATTCAAAGAAGAAGAAAAAACCAAAATCAAGCAATGAAAAGGAAAAAATCTGTGTAACATCAGTGAAGACAGAACTGAGGGAAAGGGAGGCAAAGGCAAGATCCAAGGATAAAACTGGTGTTTCTGCCCACACTCACCGGAGTATTTGAGCTCATTCAAATGAGCTCAGGAAAATGAGCTCATTTTACTGTCAGGGCTTTCCAGGAGGTTGGAAGCTTATTCTGGGGTTTGGTAGGTTGTTCTGGAGCTTTCCATGCCTGCACAGGCTGGTGTGTCCCACTCCTCACCCTGATGCTGAGGAAGAGGCAAAGCTACAGGGCTGCCCTTCCTCCTCTTGTCAGTGCTTCAGCAGGACCCAAGTGAGCTCATGGGGAAAGATGTTTGTCCACAGCATCATTTATAATGAACCCAAAAAGAAAAACCATGGGCAGTTCTTAACCCCAGATAGCAAACACAAATATAAATCTCCCTAGGCAAGCCAGGGTAAAGTCTTGATGCACTTTACAAGCTGTAAACACTGATTTTATTAGCCATTTATGGGCCACTTTGCACAACACAGCTTTAATATTAAACAATAAAGCTCACAACACACTTGCAAAGGAAAACAGTCTCTCTCATTTACTCCTGAATTGCAAGTGTGGCATCTCTTGATCACATGAAATCAGCAGCAGCAAGGGTATTCAATTTGGGCTGCATATTTTTTTATGCTTGATGCCCCACACCAGGAGCACTGAGAGAGAAGCAGTAATTTGGGAGCCACTGGAAACTGCAGAAATGAACTTTCATCAAGCACTGAGCAGCCCTGTTACCCACTTCAGCATGCACGCAGACTTCAAGGAAACTTGTCTTGTGGTTATGAGTGTTTATCATTTATAATATGATACATCAGATGTCTCATGTAAGATAAGGTCTGACTGTACCAGGTCTGCATGCAAAATGCATGAATTTGTATGCAAAATAAGTAATTTTTTTTTTTTGAGCCTACAGGCAGAACAGGAAAGGAAAGTATTGCTAATCCTCCCTACAAATGGAAAACAGGCTGAGGGGATGGAGGGATTTGGCCAAGACTACACAGGAAACAGAAAGAGAATGAACACTAGCAAAATCTCAGTGAAACGTGTGCTGTCCCTCAGCACAGCCCATGCAGAGGTTGCTTTGTGCCTCTGAAGGATTTTGATGGCTGGCTGGTGTGGGGAATTGTGGACCTGGTTGTGTGCCACCCAAATCACAACTCTCCAGGACTTCTGGTAGAAGGAAAAGGATTTGTAATCCCACCGCACCTGCATGTGCTGCTTTATCTCTCACAAGCCCAAATCTCTTCAAGTTTGGCTTGAATAAGTCCAAAGATAATCCAGCTGTTCCATTTCCTTCTTTCAGCTGGCAGCCTCAGAGATGTCCCTACCTTTGGCCACTCTTCCAAGCCAAACCATGCCAGGCTGGTGAGCAGGCTTGTAAAAAAAAAAACCTTACACCAGACTGCCCAAGTCTCCCTGCATCTGGTGATTGCTAGAGACAGCTCAGACAACCAACACAGAGGGACAGAGATTCCCCTCCTGAAGTAAAACCAAGCTCCCAAAGGAGAGCTCCCATCACACTGCTATGCACAGATATCCATGAGAAATATCCCAAAATAAGGCCTGGGCCTAGCTTATCCAGCTGGAGGGGAAGGCAGAAGTAGCATGCTGAAGGTTTAGACTGTGGAGATAATCGCACTTATGGGGACACTTTCCATGGGGTTCTTTAAACTGCCAGAGGCAGGGTTAACTGGGATACTGGGAAGAAATCGTCCCCTGTCAGGGGGTGCCCAGAGAAGCTGTGGCTACCTCATCCCTGGAAGTGTCCAAGGCCAGGCTGGATGGGGCTTGGAGCAAATTTGGATAGTGGAAAGTGGAGGTGGAAGGTGGAAGGAGGAAAATGAAAGGTGGAAAATGGACGGTGGAAAGTGAAAAGTGAAGGTGGAAAGTGGAAGATGGAAGATGGAAAGTGGAAGGTGGAAGGTGGAAGATGGAAAGTGGAAAGTAGAAAGTGTCCCTGCCCATGGCAGGGGGTGGAACTGGGCGGATTCTAAGGTCTCTTCCAAACCAAACCATTCTGTGATTTCTGGAAAGAAGAGTGCACAGTGGTTTATAAATTTATTTGAGGTATTTTAACAAGAGATGTTCTAACCAATTACAATAGCACCCTTAATGAGAGAAGAAAAGCCTCAGCAGGGTACTGATCCAAGTCTTCCCAAACAGGGCAGGGACTGAGGTGCTTCACATGGACTTCCAGCTGAGTCTGGTGAGCAGCACAAGCAGAGCACACTCACTGAGCAGCACCAAAGCTCAGCCAAGATCAGAGTTTTATCTATTGGCTCATTTAATAAGATTGCTCACTAAATAACATCAATAATAATTATTATTGAAGACTTGAATGATTTTATAAGGAAACAGTTCTGTAAAAAATTCTACTGCAGTCCAAACAGCTTTGGAAGGGAGGACAGAAGCTCAGCAAAGCTCAGGCTCCTTTTGGTGACACTCACACCCTCAAGTCCTCAGGCACCACTCTGCACAAGCTGCAGAAGTGGCAGTCAAGGCAGATGTGTTTATAGTGTCTATCCCTGAACAGCTGTTCCCTAAGAGCTGCCTTTTGCCCAGGATGACTCTGGAACTTTCCACCCAACTGGCTGTGTCCAGTCTGAGTTACCCACCCCACAAGGAAAATTGTGTTCCATGGCTTAGCACCTGTTTACCTCCAGCATTCTGCAGACACGATGCCTCATCCAAAGCCAGACAGCTGATGACACAAACTCCTGCATCACTGACAAACCTGACTTCACAGGGAGCTGTGGATCTGCCAGTGTGCGGTAAACACCCCCATCATACCTCCAGCAGTCACACCTCCCCAGCCACCTGAAACAAACACTCCCAAGTGTTCAATCCAGCGTGGGGTTTTTCTGATGGATTACTGGCTGAGATCAGTCTCAGTGTCTGTGTGTGCCCTGACAGTGTGAGCTGCTGCACCCTGGCATGGTGTCACCGTGAGCTGTGACCACACACCTGCAGGTCTGTGCTGTCTCAGGTGGCCAGAGAACACCAAAGACAAACAGAGAACACCAAAAACACAGAGCCTGCTGTTTTCTCAACAGAGTGTGGAAAGCAGCTTGTTTTACATGGATTAAACAATTATTGACACTGTCACAGAAAAGGGCTTTTGGGTTGTGTCTGCTACAAGAATAATAGAGTGAATAGATTTTTTTTTCCCTGAGCTCTCAGAATTTTTAGTAAATGTTGGTTATTAAAGAGGCCTAGAAAAGCACTAGGAGTTAAAAAAGAGGAGCATGCAATTAAGACAGTGCCATTCCTAAATGTAGCCACAAATCAGTGACTAGGGAAAGGGGAAACTTTCCCTTTCAAGACAAACTGTTCCTATTCAGTTAAGCTTAGAAGCTTGAAGCAGCAATTGTCAACAAGAGAATAAGCAATATCACCCTTGAAAATATAAACAAATTTTAATTATAGTTGACATTTTTCAGGCTGTTGCTGAATATTTCCATCAGATGGAAAATGGCTGTCATCTCCCCACCCTTGGGAGCACAAACACTTAGTGGAAGTTACCCTAAGTGTAATCCAGGCTCCAGCCTGCTTTGTTACTGGCCTTGTAGTTGGGAAGGAAAATTTAAGCTGTCATAATTAGTGACAAACTCTAGTCAGTTGAGTAAAACCTCACCACAATGTGGCAGGAGTGCTAAAATCTTCCAGCAGGGAGCGGAGAGGTTGAGTCTGATAACCCAGGGGAAGAGGTTCTCTCCAGTCCTGCTCCTGCAATGCCCTGTCACAGCCCTGGCACAGGAACCTCTGCAGCTGTCTTGGCTTGCAAAGCAGAATGTGACCAGCAGTCTGTATTCTATCTCCAGCTGTTAAACCAGCTGGGGCAGTGTTCTTTATATTTTCCACAGCCCATCCTTCCTCCAGGAGATATCTCCTGTTAATGGCCATTGAGTACCAGTGTGTGACTGATAAAATTACATCATCCCATTGGGAGATGCCCCACCCAGGGGGAGGAGCCAAGCATTTCCTACCTAGATAAAAACTGAGATTTGGAACATCCGAGCAGCCTTTTTTTCCACTGGATTCCAAGAGGCAAACCAGGATCATCTTCATCACCACAGGAGCTTCAGAGGAAAACTGCACCCTTCTCCAGGATCATTGCTTCAACAGAACCACATCTGTCACTGCAGGAGGATGCAGCCACCATTTAATGGGACTGCTACCAACACCCTGACTGACTGACAGGTGTCAGGTTGTTTTCTGACTCTGTCAGTGTTTTGGGGTTTTTTTGTAATACTGTATTTCTATTTTAATTTTTTCCTAGTAAAGAACTGTTATTCCTATTCCCATATCTTTGCCTGAGAGCTCCTTAATTTCAAAATTATAATAATTTGGAGGGAGGGATTTTACATTTTCCCTTTCAAGAGAGGTTCCTGTCTTTCCTAGAAGACACCTGTCTTTCAAACCAAGACAGCAGAGCAGAGCCTTTGTCCTCCTGAGGCTTCTGATGCTTCCAGGGGCTGCATGTGCTGCACAGAGAAGGGCAGGTTCCTGCCCTGGGAGAAGGGATGTGGAGCTGTGCCAAGGAAGGGACATCCCAGGGCAGCAGCCCAGCTCTGCCACTCCTGCCCTGCAAAACCTCAGCATGGCACAAGCAGGGCTTCCCCTCCATGCAGATACAGGAGGTTCACTCTCTGCATTTCCAGCATTGGACAAGATTTGAGTGAGGAGTGAGAAGCAGCTGTACAATTTGAAGCATCAGATCTGCTTTGTAGAAATGGTGCTTTGCAGGCACTTGCCTTCCAGGGCAAGCACTGACTTCTCCATGGATTGACAGGCCTGTGGCCCACTGTTGCCTTCTGAGCACATCTGCTCAATCCAGATGTTCAGAGCTGGGCTGTAGCAGGACTCTGAGCCAGCACTTCCCACTACTCAGAGCAAACCTCCCACATAACACAGGCCTCACAGAAAATCAGACCCTGAGTTTTCTGAGTTTGGCACCCAACAACATCAACTGAAGTTTTCTGAGGAAGCTGCAGCCTCTCCTCAGAGGCAGAGCAGGAAGCAGCTCCTCCACACCAGGGTGTGATGGCAATTCTCATCCCCAGCACTCACAAACTGCTATAGAGAGCAAAGGCAGCTGTGAAGGAAGAGGCAGCACAAGACAGTGGCAAGTAGAAACAGGGCCAAAGCGCAGATTTCAGTGTCCGAAGTAAGGACTGATTCCAGCCCTCTCCTCCCCTGCTCTGTCCAGCTCTCTGAAAGCCTGCAAGAGGATAATAATGGGGGGAGGGGGATCCCAGCCTAGTGTTTTACATTACAATACTGGAATTTCTGTGAGCTGACCAACAGAACTATACATTGAGACAAAGGCTGGGAAATACCAAATTTCTTCTCCTAACAGGAGCTGGGTCTGGAAGGGACATTTCTTATTTAATGATGGAAGGAAGTGAAACAAAGCAGCAACATTTGTCTTTCTTCTAAAACCAGAACATAAGAAGTAAGGTGCTTTGATGCTGATAATAGACTAAAAGAAATGTGTATTGACATTGAGCTCATCCTTCTGACCCATTAGACAGTTCTCCTGCCTTTCAGCTCTGTCTCTGGCCAGTGTAATTACACAAAGTAATTGCCAGTACATTGTCACTTTGACTGGAAATCCTAGTGGTGAGAAGGGAATCTTCTGGGTTTTGATGTAGAGATTTTGGTGGCATCTGTGGCTCCTGGTCTCAGAACAACCTCATTTGATGTACTGTAGAATAGAGGTATTTGTTACCTTCTCAGAGTACATGCATGTAGCTTGGTAAATCTATTTCCTGACTGCCTTCTAAGACAGCTAGTACAAGGGTTGCTTCTGAGGCATCAGTTCATCTGATACAGAGAACAGGCTGCAGACAAATGTAGAGACCTCCAAAGTGTTGCCATTACACCTTGAAGTCCCTTTTGGTTCCTTCCAGGCACACTGTGAAAACAGGTTCCCTTCATGCAAATGACAATGTCATTTTTATCTAGCACATAGAGGGTTGAAGAGAGTCTCCTGGATCAGGAATACAGAATGGCAGCAGCAGGAAGGTCCCCCCAGGACCCACACACTGCCTGTCAGTACAGGCTGACACACGTCCATGGGGGGATGGACTCATTCTCACTGCCACTCCCAGCACTCTCCAATCTAGCCAGTACAGGACCAACCTGATCATTTTTCTGCCAGCATTCACCTGCTGTAACTGAGAGTATTTTTTTCTTGTGCTCGAGCCCCCGAGAGAGACACGAGCACGGCGTGAGTTCTTGTGACAAAAAGCTGTTTTATTGTTTAGAACAGATCTTTTATAACTTTCTAAATGTATCTCTTTGTGCTTCTATGATTGGTCTGATGTCTGGGGTCTTGCCTTTTTTTTGACCCTATTTGGCTTTCTACAGCTAGGGCAGAGACACTTCAGGATGATTCCTGAATCTTCCCGAAATTTCCCTCTGGTGGGTCTGTCCCACCAGTGCACTTCTTTACATTTGTCACAGTTTATACTGCAACAACCTGCAATAGGTTTTTCTCAGCCTCTGGCAGGCTCCCCCTTTTCTGTGCAAGGGAAGAGCCACACTTGACTGTTCTTCTGTAACCTCAGGAAGCTTAGCCTCTCTAAAGCTGTTTTGGGACACTGCCATGAGCCTCTTAGGAGAATTAAGGCGCCGTGCTGAGCAGCACATGACCCTGCAGCAAGGCAGCAGCACTGTCAGTGCTGGGTGGAAGGTCCTTTCCACCGTGCCCCTGCGCTTCTGTCTGTGCCAGACACACACCAGCAGCTCTTCCAGTAACTCTGGAAGACACTGTGCTGAGTGCCTCGGGGAAAACCAAGCTTAGGGCATTTTTCTGGAACAGAGGAGGGTACCCACACACCTGGGCATGTCCTGGGGTAACCAGCACACCTGCAGTGCTGCACCCTCCTTTGTTGCTGGGGCTCTAACCTAATCCTTTTATGTAGGATTGCTGAGAGGTTTTAATTCCCTGGGTCATCCCTTTATCTCTTTTGAATTATCCTAGCAAGCCTCTAATCTTTTACAATTTCTTTTTTTATTTCCCAGGATCCAATCTATTAAGTTCCTTCTCACCCCCAGAGCTGCCATTAGCTGGTGTAGGGTTTTGCCGGAATTTTGTTGTAGTTCTTCCTCTGAAGTTTCAGAAATGCCCTTCTCTCTTCTGTAGCTTTTTTAATACTTGTATCACACAGGTATCTCCGCTTTGCTTTACCATGTAAGAAAAAGATATAAATGAGCATCAAAGAATTATATAAATGAGAATCCAAATTATTTCATGAATGCTGTTTAATAACAGAGGTATTTTTATAGCTACATCCAGTACACAGGAGGAAACAGGCCCTAGGAGAGTGTGGCACCCCCTTGTTGCAAGGGCAGTTGCAACTCAGAAAAGACATCAAAATCTTTCCCAGGAAATTGTTCAGTCACCCATGTCCACAATTTGAACAATTCCTGTTTGCAACAGACCAAGGCTGCCCTACCTGGCCTGCCAGTACACCCAAAGAAATCAGCCTGGCCCTGCCAGGAGGAAAGCACCTCTCAGAAAGGTACAAAGAGAGAGGAACATGTTTAACATCTTGCTGGATCAGCCTCCTGAAGTGTTTAAAACAATGGAAGAGGAAAGCATGTGTTCCTTTCAGCACAATCTGTGCCTTATAATCAAGTCTGAATGCTCACAATCCGCTCAGATCCTAATGAGGAGAATGACATAAATGGCAGAATGTTCTGCTCTTTCTACAGGTTTACAAAAATGAAATTAAACATAGGCTTTCTATTACAAAACAATAGGCAAATTGAAGACCAATTATGCAAACCCATCAGAGAACCTGGTGAACTGTGGAGAATTTTGCATTTCTGAGACAGAATGACTTTTTAGATGAAAAAAACCCCTCTACTCCAAGAAATTGAGAACATCTGTGCCATCAAAGAAAGAATGCAGTGAATAATTGGACAATCATAGACAGGCAGCCATTTGAATATTAAGCCGTTTGTACTGTGGCAGTGGAAGGGGAATTGCAGAATGCCAGCGCTGTCACTCCTGGGCTCTCCTTTGTGCCTCCTGTGGCACGTGCTGTGCTCACTTCCCAGAGCCTGCAGGGTCAGCAGCAGGGTCTCCAGGGTTATCTGCTTCCATTATTTTGCTCATCACATACACAATGAAAAGGAGCAGGCAGAGAGGTCCTTGAGCACTCACCTCCTCCAGCATCCAAGCTGGAGCACACCTTTAACCCCCCTGAGAGCCAGCCCAGCCTGCAGCCTCCCCCCAGAGCTGACTCACAGAACACAGCAAACATCCTCCCTCTGCCAGCTGACAAACTCTGGTGAGCATCATTGTTCTCCTTGTTTCCAGCAGGCAAATCCCACATCCAAGGGGAGGCATGTCCTAGTTTAGAGGACAGGTGTCTGCTAAGAAAGGCAGGAACCTCTCTTTGAAATGGAAAATGTAACCCTCCTCCCTCCAAATTATTATAATTTTGGAATTAAGGGGCTCTCAGGTAAAGATATGGGAATTAGGAATAACTGTTCTGTACTAGGGAAATTAAAATAGAAATACAGTGCTACAGAGAAACAAACCCCAAACCCTGAAAAGTCATAATACAACCTGACATCCCATCAGTCAGCGTGTTGGCAGCAGTGCCATTAAATGGTGGGTGCATCCTCCTGCAGTGACAGATGTGCTTCAGTTGGAGCAGTGCTCCTGGACAAGGTGCAGTTTCCCTCCGAAGCTCCAGTGGTGATGTGTAGAAGTCTGGTTTCCCTCTGGAGTCCAGTGGAGAAAGGGCTGCCTTAGTGTCCCAAAATCTCAGTTTTTATCTTGGTAAGAAATGTTGGGCTCTTCCCCCTGGCTGGAGCAACTCCCAATGAGATGAAGTAATTTTATCAGTCACACAGTGGGACTCAATGGGCCATAAGCCATAAGAACTCCCTGCAGGAAGGATGGGTTGTAGAAAAGATAAAGAACACTGCCCCAGCTGGTTTATAAAATATGGCCATGAACAGGAGATGTCCCCTTTGGAAATAAAGAACACTGCCCCATCTGGTTTCAATGGCTGGCCCATTAGCAGAATATCTCCCATGGAGATCAGGATCACTGCCCCCACCCTCAACAGATGGTGACAGAATAGACACCCCTGATCACATCCTGTACTGTAACCCAAGACAAGGCACAACAGCAGTTCTGCAGGAATGACCCACAGGAACCTTCCTCACTCGAGCTGCTAACATCAAACCATGGCTGGACATCCCCAAAACGTGGGTAAAGACCAAGAACCTGAGCAAGAGACAGCTGTGGTTGATCCCAGCTCCAGCAGCCACAGGGATCTGTCCCAGGAAGAGGAGGCTGAGTGGAGGCTGTGCTCCCAGGAACACTGCCCAGCACAACCTCTCTTGTTCCTGTGTGCTGAGGAATTACAGAGTGAGAGAAAATGGTTTAGGATATCTTCCAGGATGAAAACTAAGCAAAATAAAAGTGATCAGCTTAGTTGTGATTTCATGGCTAGTTGCACAGATATTCATGTGTTACTTTGCACAGTCAGTCTAATAACCAGCTTTCAGAAGGACAGACAGCGTAATGAATGGGTTGTAAAACACGCTCATAAAAACATTATAGCATGTCTTGGAGCATTTGTTAGCTGTTTGTGATTTACTGGGTCTCCTGTTTTACATTTTCTTATAACTTGCACATTTCCTCTAAAAAATAAGCTTTCAATGTGCATGCAATTTATTTTAATTTCCCTCCCCCTTCACAAGATGATAAAACTTTTACAGCCATGCAAGAATGGCAATATTGTAGTCACGAGGTTCATTATACAGTAATTAATACATGTTAATATCCTGTAAATATTGTTATAATGGCTTTAAGTAAATTCATACTGTACATTTGCAGTACCTATTAAGTCAGCGCCACTTAAAATGAAATGTGACTAATTAATCTGTTTAAAAAGTCTAATGTCAACTTGGATATTCTTTAAAAATTACAGAACAGTGTTGCAAGCCTGAGCAGTGATTCAGTCAGCATTTAATTATGGAACTTTGACATTAATGGTTACTTTCCTGGTTTATTAAACTGGATTGGACACATGGGCCAGCATTAAAGGAATGAGAAGAGTAGGAGGAAGGTCTCATTGTGATGAGAAGCTAAAATCCCAAATAATACACTCCATTTCTCTTAGGGTGGGTGGCTGCAAACTCCCCATGGATTGTTGTGGCAGTCTCCCCTTGCAAAGGCCTGGCAGCCCCACACAGTGCAGCCCCAGTGATGCTGCTCTAGAAAGAGCTGGCAGGACTCCACCGTGGGTATGTCCATTTGATGCATCACATTCTATCAAGGGATGGTGTCTGGTGCAGCCTCAGCAGCAGAGGCTTTGCTCTCTGCTCAGCCACAGCCAGAGCTCAGATACTGCCTTTGTCCTGCACTGTTTTCCTTCTCCTCATGCAAAGTACCCCCTCCCAGGACTATCAGTCTTTTCAAAATTTCAGCTACTCTCCACTGTCCTAAATACACAAAGGAAAAACAAATTCCCCCATGAGGCACAATAAGTGACACATACTGAATGAGGAGCCCAGGAAGGGTCAGCTTTTCTTTCACCTACACACCTAGCCAGAAGACATGATAAAAGGCAAAATCATTTCCAATGCATCTCAAAAGTATTCATTTTCTGTACAAGTCTTCATCTTAGGATGCATGTGTCTCAGGAATGTCTATCAGATTAGACCTGCTCCTTCACTGTTGGGTATGTGGAGGTGTCTCTCTCCAGCTTTATAGGTGCCAAAAACTAAATCAAATTCAGTTCTGCGAATTGCAGCCTTGATTGTTCCCACGAGGTGGGTGCAGGCATTTCAGAGACACACATTAAATCTAAAACAGAGCAAGAGAGCAGCCCCAGCTCTCCCAAAGCCTTTATCAATACCCATAGCCCCAAACAGATCACAGTTCTCCAAAGGTAATTCCAACAAAGGATAATTAAGCAGAGTTCCACCAGAAACAAAGGCAGTTTAGGAAATTTCTCTTCCATTAATTGAAATTGTTAAAAAGTCCTTTTTCCAGATATTCAGACATGTTGCCAGGACCACAAATGCAAGAAATCTTGTACTCTTTCTATTTTTCCATGCTCATTTCCTTCAGGTTTTACCATCAAACAAACCAGAATAATAAGTTTTCCTAGCAGGGCAATTCTCTACTCTGTGCTGGAGGTAACAGCTTGGGAGAAGCATTTTATGAGGTAACTACATCCTTCAGGATGGTGGATGGAACTGATGTCCTCCTTGGGTGCTTGGGGAAGCACAGCCAAGACAGGACTCCAAATGCTGGGAGGCATTTTATGATTGTGAGGATAAATGACAAGAGCTCAAGAAAGGCCAAAAATGTGTGTGTAAACACAGAATGTTGGTCTAGAGGCTGTGGTCGGGTGAAGCAATGCCAAACTAGAGCCAAGATAAGGAAATGAGGTTTCAGATATATTTACCTTCCCTTTCCCTGAGGCCAGAAGCCACTGTCTGGTCTTCAGTAAATCAGGGCAATGTGAAACTACCCCAGCTTGTTTCTATCTGATAGAGCCCCAAGCTGGAGAGCTGGGTGTCATCTGGCTGTGCTTCCTTCTGGGCAAACCCTTTCCCCAGGCAATTACAGTAATTTCACGCCTATAAGGCACGCTGGAGTATAAGACGCACTTCCGGGTTGTCAGCAAATTTCCAAACTTTGTCCATATATAGGGCACACAGGAGTATAAGGCGCCCCCTTTTTTTTGTAGCGAGGATCTGCACACAACAAAGTAACGAATTAGTAACGGAATCACGCAATCGCGGGGGTTACTGGCAGCTGCTCAATTTGCAAACATTTTTCACGGATCGGTGCAGCCTTTAAACACAGCCCCAGGCACCCTCCCCATGCCGCGGGCCCCGGCACTCCCACCCACCCCTGGCACCGGCTGGCAGAGCTGCCATGTGGTGGCAACTGCTGCCCATGCAGCATCAGGCTCCCCCCATGCGGCTGCCGGCCACGGCCACCGGCTCTCCCTGCGGCTCTCGTGGCTCACACTTCCGGGTTGGCAAATTTCTGAACTTTGTCCACATATAAGGCACACCAGCCTATAAGGCGCACTTCCGGGTTCCGATCGAAATTTTAGTCAAAAGGGTGTGCCTTATACGCGTCAAATTACTGTACTCATCAAAAGAGATCACTTCAGGTGTGAAGCAGAGCCTCTGGCTTTGTGTCTGCTCTGCAGTGGGAAAGTGCCTGGGACAGCTCTGAAACCTGGGTCCTGTGTATTACAGAAGCCTCTGAAATGTTGCATTTTATGAACTGCTTCAGCACTGGCTTTAGAAATAGGGAGAAGAGCAGCATTCCATGGCATGCTGAAAATCCCAGAGCATGGATAAACAGAGCACCAAGGAGGCAGAGGCAGCAGCTGGAGGAGGGAGATTTGCCTCCCAGGCTGGGATCTCCCATAGCTTTCCTCAAAGGTAAATCAGTTAACAGCCCTGTGCCTCAGTCTCCCTACTGCATAATCACTGTTCATGTTTGGTTACCTCCCAAATCATCTCTGGGCTTATTTAATTAACATTCACAAGACCTCCAGAGATAAGGCACTTTCTTAAGTGCATTGTATATCTATAATCTCTTGCTGTTCCCATGCGAAAGAGATGTCACAGAACCTGGGAATTACTTGGAGAAGCTCTGATCTGCTCTTCATTTCCAAGAGCTCTTTTCTCAGTGACCCCTTCTTTAGCAGCACATTCACCTCGGCCTCTGGTGAGTGGGAGTGATGTGCAGCATCCCTAGCACCAGCTTCCATGAGCCATGGAAACCTGCTGTTACGGCCAGAGAGAAGCAACCAGCACTATTATTTGGATCATTTGCTGAGGTTTGTAACCTAGAATTAATTTTCACATGGAGTCCAAACACTGCCTTTTTCACACATATCTGGGTAGCAGACAAGAGCCCTTTTAGCAACAGAAGCAAACAGAGCTACAATCCAGCAGCCCAAGGTGCAAACCCTTAATAGTTCAGTAATCAGTAATAATCAGCTCTTCTCTTTATGTTCAGGGAAATCTAGCAGAACCCAGCTACTCTACGGTGAATACATTTTCATTTATAAGACCAAATGTAAGCATACGTTATCTACTTAATTAAAATCTAAATTCTCTAACTAACTATTTGTTGTTTCTCCTGGGTGCACATTACATACATTACTGGTGTTTTCCTGAAATCTATTGCTAATGGATTAAAATAACTCGATGAAATGTTTCACTTGCTGCATGAGGTTAGGAAAGACCACAAAATGCTCAGATACTGTGCACATAGGGAATTCCTCTCCACTGTTATCCCAGGACTGCAGCTCCCTTTCTCTGTGCTAGGAACCCCAATCCTTTCCACAGGTCCCTCTTTGGGAACAGGGTAAACATGACTCCCCCAAACACCAGTGCAGCTGCTCAGACTGGAAACTCATCTCATTAGCACTTGGTCAGGAGCAGTTTTGGGAGCAAAGTGGGACCTGGTGGGGTCATAGTGAGGAGACATCATTAACCATCCAAGGGGTGAGATTTGAGGTCCTGAATGCACAACTCTGCTGTCAGCTTTGTCAGACATGACACTGACCCCACAGAGACCTGAACTCTCAAACACCAGCTGGGAACCTGGCAGGATCTGCCAGCGCATCTCTAACAGCACCAGACACATCTTCAGGAGCAGAAATGCTCCCAAGTGTTCATTTTCCCTGGAAGAGGGAGCACCATGGAGTACAGGAGTCTCTCTGTACATCTGCCAGACTTTGGGAAGAAAAGACAGCAGAAATGAATTAACTGCCATTGTTTAATTAGGAAGTTGTCCTTGGTAGTTTCAATTCTGTTCTTTAACTCTTTCTGCACAGGAGCAGGTGTCTGTGCTGGGCTGGTTTGGTGTGTGTTGGTGGCACACGGTCCCTGTGACCCACAGTTCCTGTGGCTGCACTCCCAGGGCCACAAGAAGCCCCTCACTACTTAAGGACTACATTTTCTCCAGAAAGCTCAAACGTGTCCTGTAAAGATTTGAATGTCATTGCTTCCCTGATGGTGAAACATTGATTTCCTTGCATTTTCATGCCTCTTTCCCAGGGGATCAGAGAACCTCTGTCCACCTTCTGAGGGGGCACAGCTGGCCCCTTCTCTGACAAAAGGCCAATTAGCCATCCAGATTAGGAACATCTTCGAAGGGTCACAATCTTTTCCGCTGATGCTAAACCTCATTCACTGTCTCCGGTTACATCTCCTTTGCATAGGTGTTAAATACCATTAGCTGCTTTGAGTGCCATGAAGAATCTCCTCCATAGAAAAGCAGGGAGGGGGAGAAGAGAGATGGAGGTAAGGCATTATCAAATTAAGACTGATGGCTACTGCTCATGAATGAAAGGAACCTCCCTACAGCCTCACATCATTACTGCAAATCACATTATTTAGAAAGATGCCACCAGGAATTCTGCTTTGCTTCCAGCAGACACAAAGCAAAAGGGCACCTTCTCAAAACCATTCAGGTTATTATGCATTATAATTAAAAACAATTTCTATCCTCAATAGGATTTGATTCAGGTAACTCATTACCCCCAAGAGCCACTTGTGAGTCTGAACTGAGAATGCAAATTAATGTCAGCTTTAACAACAATGCTGCTTTTCTTCCTGCTTTCCGCCTCTTTTGCTAGCTTCCATTTTTGGAAGCTTTCTTTGATATCAAGCAGGTGCCTATACAGAGTTGCTGGGGGACAAAGAGAGTTTTGTACCTCTCTTATCAGATGCTCTTTAGTGCTCAGTTGCTGCCATCCTGGTGGCCAGGCAGTGCCAGTGCTACACCTGCAGTCAGCACAGAGCTACCTGCCTGTCCCCAGCTGCAGCCCTGCATTTCTCCATCAGCTGCAGGCGTGGTGTTCTTGCTGTGCTTACAGGCAGGAATTCCCCAAACCCCTCTTCACAGTCCTGCCACAAGGAGCAATCACTCAGGTTTTTGCTATGACAAGAGCTGGGACATCCATGAATCCTCTGCAAGGAAACCAAAGCTCTTCAGCCACGAACACTGCTCTGACTCCACCTGCACCTCACACAGTTCTCTCTGACTTGGTGTTTGATCATCTCATTATATTATAATTATTTTGCATGCACTTCTCTAACTCCTGGCTTGTATCCAGTCTGATGCTGCCTCAGATCAAGCTCAGCCAAAGGACACTAGATATTCTTCACAAAGAGCAGAGCAGCAAATACAGGAACTGAAAAGTTTTGCTATGCTTGCTTAGACAACACATGACCATAGTAGCAGTGTGGAGGTTTTGGCTTTGGTTAAAGGACAGGAATGTGTGCACAGGGATGCTGCACTGATCAAGCATGGCTTACCCATCAATTCACACCAAAAGGGGAGTAAGAGTCCTCTGTGTCTCCCATCAAACACCCACAAAAGGCCAAAGAGCTAAAACTGACCAAATAATTATTGACAAAAACTGCAGTAAGCCAAAAACCTCTAGATGGGGATGGCTGGAATACCGAGCAAATTGCTGCTGCTGGTACCTGCTGGTGGCTGTCACAAAAAGGCAAAGTTGTTATTTATGGTCCTTTATTCCTGTAGGATTTGATGTCCTTAATGCAGTCTTTGCACCGGAGTGTGGTGAAGTGCTCTTACTTCCATTTCACATCCAATCTCCTATTCTCAGAAGGCACTTGAGTTCCTAATGCCCTTAGAAATCAGCTGTGGTGGAGCTCTGAAATAGCTGGGACAAACCCCCATGCCCGAGGGGCTCATCCCACACTCATTGCCAGCACTGCCAGCTGCACACTGCCACCTCCAGAGCCCTGAGGTGTGCTGGATGGATGTCCTTGGAGGGGGGAGAGCAGCTCTCAGGGGCTGATATCCTTTGCTGTGGCATCCCCAGGCACAGCTCACCGTTCCCAGAGAGCCACTCCAGACAGGGATGTCCTGCTGAACAAAAGCTGCATCTCAAGCACAGAGCACCAGCAAACCCAGAGCATGGAGAATGTGGGATATGGTTTGGAGCCCTTCTTTCTCCATGACATTGGTTCAGGAGGGATCCAAGGATTGATGATTCCTGTTCTACAGCAAGTGGAAGTATCTTGAAGGTCCTCTGACTCTTAACTTTCCAGTGGCCTTCAGCAAATTATTCTTCATCTTTATGTGTCCCCATCTGGAAGAGTCAGTTACTGGGGCTGGCCTCAGATTTGATGGATTAACTTGTTAGTAATTCCACTGTGTTCAACAAGTCCACAGCATTCCTTACTAATCAGCAGAAACTTATTAATTCTCATTATGACTGCTTCTCATGTCCTTTCTGATAAAGCTCACTGGGAGATACAATAGTTCTCCAGTACACAGGCAGAGTACCTTGGAAAAATCCACAGGAAAAAACAATCAACCCATTTCTTTACAAAAATAACTTCATATCTCTATGGGAATTTGCCTCACATTACATTTCCAGAGGAATTTTCCACTCACTCAATTTCTTAGCTTTTTCCCCACAGAGAAACTGCCTTTTAAACCCACATTTTCTGGGTAATTGGACTGAAAATGGGTTTTTCATGGCAGAGAATGGAGCTGTCTCCTCCATGGCTGCCAGCCCACACCCCAGGGACTTTGTCCCCTGAACATGAAATGACACCAGCCTTCCCAGTGGGTTGCCAGATGCAAACATCAGTGCTTCCCTCCAGGACAGGAACCCTGTGGCAGAATTCCCCTTCCTGCAGAACAGCACAGCTCTGTGGGTGCATGCAGGGAAGCATCTCCCACCTGTGCAGGTTGTCCCAGGTCGGTGTTGTGCCTACCCCTCTCTCTGCCAACCCCCCTGCGCTCCGCTGTCTGCACGGAGCTGTTGCGGCTCCTCCCCCTGCTGCTGCTGCTTGCTTGGCTTCTGCCTGGCTGCTGCTGCTGCCCCTGCTTGGCTTCTGCCTGGCTGCTGCTGCTGCCCCCGCTGCTGCTGCCCTGGCTGCTGTGGTTTGTTTTTTTCCCTTTCCCCTCCCTCCTTCCCCTCATCTCCAAGATCTGTACCGGCTCCAGACAGGGACCTGCAGAGACTGTTCTGGAGTCTGCCAAAGAAGCTTCTTGCCCTTCCCAGCAGTGACTGTCTGAGCTCATCCATCCTCGCTCACTTTGGTGAATCGTTTTCTTGGTGCTGGGAAGTGTTTTCCTGTGTTCATTAATAAACAGGTTTTTTCCACTTTTCCCCCTGAGGAAAAATTCTTTCCAAGCCCGGTGGGGGGGGAGGAATCATGGGGGGCTTATTCTCTAGGGAGCTCCTTTGGAGGTTTTCCCCCAATTTTGTCCTAAACTTGGACATAGGTGCTCACACAGCCATGGCACACCCCTTGTGTGGAGCAGCAAAGCAATCCCAGGATGGGATTGTGCATCCAAACGAGTGCAAACAGAGGCAGTGCCCTGGCAGTGGCATTTGCAGAGTGCAGGGGGTGACCACAGGAGCTCCCCTGGATGCCCTGGCCTCAAATGGGTGCAAGCTCTGCTGCATCCCTGTGCCTCCTTTCATAAGAGCAGCAGCAAGGGGAGAAGGAGCTTGTTTGATTCTATTTTTTTGGAAGGAGGTGGGCAGCGGGGAGAGGTGTGTTCTATTTTTTTTTTTTTTAAGCTTGGCTAGCATTTTGACTTTGAGCTACTTGGAGCAGCTCCATCTCTTGCTATGCATATTCATGATAGCCATCAGCCTTGCTGACACATCAGTCACCTTTGGAGCTGAAACAATGAACCTCACAACTTGAGATAGCAAGGGCTCCCACCCTTGCCTGCTGAGGCACCACAAAAAGCACTTCCAAAGCCAAGAGGGCATCTTTCCATACTAAACAGGGAATTTTTAGTTTGACCTTCCAAAACAAATTAAAAAAAAATCAAGACAATAACCCCATGTATTTATTTTTTATTTTCTGATGGTAAAAAAACCCTAAAAACTGTATTTTTGGTAAAGAAAAGTGTTCATTTGGAGGAGACTGTAATTCTTTAATGCCTCAAAAAAAAGTGCATAAGAACTCAAAAAATTATTGACAGGAAAATCTGATGTTTCACTTTTATTAATAAGTTTCCCTTCAGCATGCTAATTGACCTACCAAATTCAGACCACACTATGAATCCATTGATATACAAACCTTTCTTCCTTTTTGCACAGAAATATTACTGAAAATTAATTTTGATTTGGAGTCCAAGTTCTTGGGCAAAGCAATAAGCCCAAATTTCAAAAAGAGAAAACAACTAAAATCTCTTTTTCCTTGAGAAAAATAAAATCTTAACAAGTCTCCAGATGATATCACACATCAAAATCTGTCAGAAATTGCTTCCTGAAAGAAAAGATTACTCAATTTATCAAATAACTTGTAAATTCATATGTCTGGCATGAGCAAGACTCAAGGGAGTTTCATGAATTATAACAAAGGACTCTGGCTCCTCCCTGCCCATTTCATTTGAAAGAAATAAATGTCAGGAGAAAGTGGGCTGAGATGTCTTTTGGAACAAAATGTGATTCCCCATGATGAATGGAGGGGGTCTGGCCAGATTTGGTCTCCAAAGCTGTTTGGCTGTGGAGCTGCTGCCAGGGGCAGCACAGCCTTACACAGTCCCTTGCAGCCTCCTGCACCTCTGTCCTGTGTGAAATGTGCGCCTGTAGCCCTGATCTTTCCCTAACCCTTACCTGCTGCCTCCACACCTGCACTCTCACACTCCCACCATGCCCTCCCCCTCACAGTGTCCCTTCTCCAAATGCCAGGAGCCTGCAGGTCATGAGAGGCTGGAGGGATGGGATCTCATCCCAGAATCTCCTCTCCAGCAGGCAGATGCTCCCTCTGCAAGCAGTGTTCAACGAAACCAAGAGCACCCTTCAGAAGCTCCCTGGGAGTGCTCTGGGTCAGGATGTGGCTGGGCCAGAGGAAGGTGACCCTGCCCATGGCAGAGCAGGGAACCAGATGAGTTTAATGTCTGCTCCCACCCAAAGCAGTGAGAGGTTCTGTGATATTTCCTTATAACCCGAGTACAGTAATTTCACAACCATAAGGCACACCAGATTATAAGGTGCACTTCCTGGTTGTCGGCAATTTTCCCGAACTTTGTCCATGTATAAAGCACACCGAACTATATGGCACACTTTCTTTTTTTTTTTCCTTATCCCAGCGAGGATCTGCTGCCAGCTCTCCCCGTGCCTGCCGGCTCTCACTGAGGTTCTCACGGCTCGCACTTCCGGGTTGGCAAATTTCCGAACTTTGTCCATATATAAGGTGCACTGGATTTTAAGGCGCACTTCCAGGTTTCGATCAAAATTTTAGTCAAAAGGGTTCCCCTTATGGTTGTGAAATGTGCTGCCACACTGGTACCCAGCACTGCCAGTGAGGGATGGGGTGGCTGATGGGACAGGAGGAGAGCCCAGCATAGGCAGGTGCCTGCTCTTGCTGCCTCCAGACAGTTCAGAGTGCTGTTTTCAGGGCTGCCAGGAGGTGGTCTACCCCCAAAATGCCAGCCCTTGCCAAATCCCCTTCTCATGCCTGGGTGGGCTGTTTTCAGTCACAGACTCACTGCAGCAGCAGCATTTTGCCTGCAAGTCAATACACAGGCATGCCAATCATGTGTCTGAAGAGACATTTAAGTTGTGAGCTGTAGTCTTTCTTAGCTGAAAGCACACCAGCGCACCCATAAAGTAATATAATCTCAGGAGCAGAGGGAATGCTGCTAGAGGAATTGGTTTGAGCCAGGCTGATTTCTGCTCTATTTTCTCAGGAAAAATCTCCAGGACAACTGTGCAAGAACCAGAACCATTGATCTGGCTGCTGGGCTCAGCCTGGCTGTCACCAGGGGTCTTCTGGGCACCCTCCCCTCTCTCAACCACTTCTCTGCCTCTGTTCAGAGCCTGCATCCTGCCATGCATTAGATCCACCATCTGAACCATATGTCCATTCTGGTTAAAGCACAGCTTTGGGACCCAAAGCCCATTTCAGCTCTGAAATGGGGAGCACACTGCTGTGTCTCTTCAGACTCTCAGCTCAGTGACCCAGGCACTGGATGGATGGGCACACACTCACTGAGGACCCTTTCAATGTCACTGCCACACAACTGAACATTATTCTTTGGGAGCAGCAAATGGGTATTAAAGTCCAGCCACTGTTTAGCCTAAACATTTTGTATACTTGCCTGTAGATTCATAACTTGTGTCTTCATAAGAGCAAGCAGAAAGACCACCCTGCTTGGCCAATACATCAAAGAAAACCCATTAATTAATCTTAAACTCATGGGGACAGGCTGAGAGCCCAGTGCTGCTGTCTCCTGGCTGTCTGCAGCTCCTGAGCCATGCTGTGCCCTGCAGAAGCACTGCAGGAACAGCAGCATTGCCCCCTGGCAGTGTGCTGCAGGATCTGCTGGCCAGCAGAGTGTGAGGGCAAGGGATGCACTGCAGTCCCACAGACTCAGAGTCCTTGGACCATGGAATCATTTCAGCCTCCCTTGGAGCAGTTACATGCACAGACCCTAGGAACTGGGAAAGCTCAGAGCTGCACTGCAGGGTGAGTAAGAGAGGAGAAAAATGAAAGCATTTGTCCACAGCAGAGGTGCCAGGCTCCCTAAGACAGGATTCTATTCCACAAGACTGT
This sequence comes from Sialia sialis, assembly GCA_009812075.1. NCBI lineage: Eukaryota > Metazoa > Chordata > Aves > Passeriformes > Turdidae > Sialia > Sialia sialis. Next base: position 2,502,561 of record VRYO01000577.1, on the reverse strand, counting down.
TAAGTAACAAGTGTTCAGTAACACTCCTGCTTACACCATGCATTTTCATGCTGCTGTGCCCAGAGAACTTTACTTCTGTGAGAAGATGGGACTTGCATCCAAAGGCTTTTGGAACTATTAATGCCCATTTCAGACTAGACAGATGGGGCACAAGGACACCTCAAAGTGACCTGGGAAAGCCACAGGAGCCAGACAGCCTGGGCAGACTCACATCTGCAGGAACTCACACACAACTCCACTGAATACACAACTTACTCCAAGATGAGAATCTGAATCCAAGCTGCATTTTTTCCAGCTGATAACGTTTGGATGAGAGCACAAACAGCTCAAGTCACTAAAAGCCTGAAACAAACATCCTCTGTCCTGTGGTGGAGAAAGTATTTTTGTTCTTCAGGGTCACAGCACAGCTAGCACAGCACATTTGGGGTGGCTCGGGAGCACTGGTGGGGAACCAAAGCCCCTAAGTCTAGACAAGGGAAATAAATTACAGCTTGTCAAGATAAAGAAAAAAGGTGTATTTGTTTTCTGTATTAATAAAGTTCAGTTTAATCTCTGTTGCGCTAGGCAGCAATTCCACAGAGTGTGGTGAATTCTTGCAATGGGAGCAGAGGGTATCCTGCAGTCCCCAAAGCTGTACTTTTGCATGAATTAACAAAAACTCAGTGTTCTGTGCAAACCTCATCTGACTGTAAGCTGAGCTTCCTAATTGAGAAAGCACTTTTTTCTTCAATTAGAGAACCTTCAGAATTCAGCTCTTGAGTCTTCTTTCTGAATGACAATATGCCCCATTTCCATCATAAATCCAGCCTAGGTGCCACACTGTCTCTGCTCTACATTAAACCGTGGGCTGTGGTGATGAGGGCAGTGGGATGGCTTAAGAAGAGTTGGGTTTCAGCATTACCAACACTCAGGTTTATCCCAGCTTTCTGCCCACAGGCAGGTCTAAATCTTCTTTGATCAACCACTCACACCCAGGTCATGCCAATTCTCCCACCCCCAGCTTCTCCTTCTCCCAAGTACTGTGGAGCACAAACAGTCCCAGCTTCAGATGAAAAACCACTGAACTCACCTGAAGATATTTATTTTGACCTAATTGTGCCTTGCAGGGGGCAGTGTGATATCACACAGCTCCTGGACTAACATCACACATCCTCCAGAGCAGCAGCACTGGCAACACTGAACAATACCAAACAGTGATTTCAGCATTCTGCAGGATCTAAATGCATTCTAGGTGCTCCTAATGCTAGAAAATGCAGTTATTAGTTGGATCACTCTTTTGGGGTTTGGAGGTAAAAGGCTGGTTAAGAAAATGACTATCACCTGCAAGCTGAGCAGCCCTCATGGATTTGTTCCTTCTCCTCCCACTCATGGCACTCCTGCACTGGAAAAGCAGCCTGGGGTGAAATCAGGAGAGCAGGGTACCTGGGAGAGAGGAGCAGGGATGAAGAGTTCCTGTCCTCTCCCGAGGAAGAAGGAAAGCTTTCTGCTGTACCTGAGAAAGGGCAGGAGGAGAGGACTGGTCCCAGGCCATGTATGAGATAGGACTGCTGAAGGGAAATGGTTATGAAAGCAGAAAGGTTTGTGTCCTTATAAATGGTGAAACTCATTGCTTTTGTTCGTGTGGTCCCTGAGTGGCATTACTGTGCATTATGCTCTAAAGAATGAGGGGCTCTTCTGCTGTTCTTCACACTGGCTATTGAGAGATATTCCAGGCTGCCAAACCCTTGTGGGAAGCTATTTTAGTTTTCTTCAGAGGAAACCAATGCCTTTTCAACAAACAGAGAAAATAAAAGAGAAAGAGAGTCCTCTTTTCTTTGGGCCATTGTTGCTAGCAATGACAAGGCTGCTCCAGGATGGATCCACAGGCACCACACACAGGATCAGGTCATTGCCTTCAAAGCCTGACTAGTTTATGCCAGTTTGGGACTTGCCCTGTATATTCAAGCCCACTTCAGCTCTCTCCACATTCTCCCTTGCTACTAACTCTGCTGAGCTGTGCCAATATCATTGTTTGCTCTGATTTTTCTGATACTGCCTCTCTCTGACCCCTTTTGGAAGAACTGGTAACAGCTGGCCTCCTTGAAAGTTGATTGTTTCCTTCACATCAAGTGAGAAGCAAGGTCAAGATCCAGCTGCTACCAGCTGATAGCTTTAAAACAACAGCTTTTGGTGGTGACCAAACTAATCTGAGCTCTTATTTGGTGAGGGGTGTGAGGCGTGGGTTGAGAGTGGTCTTTACACCTTCCACTCAAAGCAGGCAGCCTGCTTTGGGGACAAACTGGGGCAAATAAAGTGCTGGTAAAGATCATGAGGCTGCTGGCTCCCACAGGGACTGAGCCAAGGAAACACTTCTTCAGGGACTAAAGGCTTCACTTTTGCACAAAAAACCAAACAAAATAAAACAAAAAACAGTTTAAAATCTACGTATGACACAAGCATTGTCCCACCACTGTATTTTGTAACTTTGCTACTGAGAAAGACTGGAAAGGCTGGGAGACCAGATGGGCTGCACAGAGCCCTCCACATTGCTGGTTTCCAACACAATGAAGATAGAGATGGGCAAAGTGGATTAAAACACATATTAGCTTATGATGTGCTCAAATTCCACTCTCAGGGACTCTGCTATAACAGAAATATAAACAAACCCAGAGAAACCAAAACCCCAGGAGAAACCCCCTGGAGCAGGAGAAGCTCAGCAGAGCCATGGTCAAAGAGGCCATCACACTGCTGAGGACAGCCCAGACTGTTCCTCAAACAGTTTGCCCAGAGGCCCAAGGTGCTGTGTGAGTGGCAGGAGCTCTTCAAGAAGCACCCAAATGACCTTCACAGTGCCAGAACAATTCCACACCTTGGGCTGCTGGTTTGCACTGCACTGCTCCCCACTGGAGCTGCTCCTCTGATGCCTTAAGTTTTTCTGTTCTGCTTGGCTGTGTAGCTTTCAGTTTTATATTAAGGGTTACTAGGACCTTTTCACAGGGTGGTGAAGACAAAACAGTCCTATTCCAGCTGGGGTCTTGAGGACAATCTTATCAAACTTCAGGGCCTAAGCATAAACAACATAAAAAGGGGAGAGAAGGCAAGCAAGAAGGATGAAACTTGGTGATTTGAGGCTATTAATTGCACAGATTACTTCTGTATGGACTAAAACCTATAAAATGTGAGATCTCCTGACCAAGCCCTCTTTACTTCCATCCTGGAGCCATCTGTGACAGTGGCACTGGTACTGCTAGGGTGTGCCCTTTGAAGGCCCCCCAATAAATTCCATTTTATTCCTCTGAACTCTGTCTGGCCACTGTTCCAGCTCCTCTAGTCATCACCCCCATCACCTTCCCAGCCTGTGCAGGCTGAGGATCCTCCCCTTCCCCACCAGCCTCTGCTCAGGTGCTCAGCTGGCTCTAGCTCCCTCCAGCCTTGGAAATGAGCCTGAAGGCTTCCCTGGGGTCTGTGGGGAATAAAGCTAAAGGGATTTGGGCTCTCAGCATGAGGCGTGATGACCATGGCTCTCATCAATTCCCTCTCTGAAGGGGTTTTTTCACCGGTCCTATCGCCTCAACTTGAAACATTGCCTCCTGTGCTGCTGCTGAAAGCCAGCTGTCTACCATTTATATTGTTAATTCATTAAAAGCAGTTCTTTATCCTCTCAGGAAATAGTGGCAGTCCTGCTTACTGGCAGACAATAACATCGGAGGGTTGCAATCGCTGACAATATCAATTATTTAGTTTTCTGCCAATTCCTATTAGACTTTCCAGGCTAGAGAATTTACACTGTGTTATTGAATTAAAAAACAGCTAAAAGCTTTAGGGAATCCAAACTAATTAGCCAGCATTTGTAAACCCCTTTGTTCACGGTAATTTGTTTACAAGAGTAGCTCAACCTTTTAATTATGGGCACACTCACAGGCCACATCCTGTACTATTACAGGCAGCTTTTTTTTTTTTTTTTTTGTTTGGGGCAACAAGGGCAAAGATGCAGGGGCTAATTTTATTTTAATGAGTTGTGATGACCCCATTTGGCCCTGGAAGACCCTAAAATGTGTGTCCATAATTATAACTAAGAAAAACCCCACTCTGGATGCTTTGAGTGGGCCAGAAATTATCAGCATCCAACAGCGTTGGCAATTCAATGCAGAGCCCTGCCTCTCACTCCTCTGCAGCCTCTGTCACAGATCTCATCTCAAGGCAGTGCTTCACCTTCTTGCCTATTCAAATCTACTCATTTTAACTCCTTCTGCCTTTGGCTTGAAAGACAAATGGTTTAGATGTTCTAGAACACATCACACCCTCACTTGTGATGACAACCCTGTCACGACAACTGGCACTCAGCACTTGCAGCTTGTCCTCTCTGTCTGTGCACTCATTTGTCATCACAACCCATGGCCTTGCTCTCCCAAACCTCGAGCATCATCATTTTACAGGCCCTTTCCCTCTAGCATGGGTTTAGATTTGGAAGAAATGCTCAGGGTTCTGATTGATAGACGATTTTTAGTCCATTAAACAGGAAGCTGTTTGCTTTCTCTTTTGATGGCTTTACCAGACTGAGCTCTGGAGTAGAACTGCTCCATGGGAACTGGGCAGAAGTGTTTGGGCTGAGGTCCCAGGAGCAGGAAGTTTCCTGCCTGCAGTCTGTGACCACCTCTCCTTCTGCAGCAATGTGTGGATATATAAATAAGAGAAATAACCAGTGTTTCCTCACTGTGTCTGCTTTCTTCACTGAAAAGCTGTGCAAGGCTACTCAAAATCAACTGTGGAAATCTTGACATTTGCCTTGACATTGAACAGAAATTCTGAATATGTTCGTTTCTGAGGTAAGGGGTGGCAAAGAAGGGAATTAAAATGAAGTGTCTCTCAATGTGCAGTAGATTACAGGGAAATTGGAATGTAAAGATTGCAATAAAGTTCCTACTTCATTTTGAATAGTTCCAGGAAAACTGCTCAGATAAAATCTATATCTGTATTTTTTTTAATGTATCAAAATTACAGTAATTTCACAACTATAAGGTGCACTCTTTCGACTAAAATTTTGATCGAAACCCGGAAGTGCACCTTATAATCTGGTGCGCCTTATATATGGACAAAGTTCAGAAATTTGCCAACCTGGAAGTGCAAGCTGCGGTGAGTGCTGGGGCCCGCGGCATGGGGAGGGCGCCTGAGGCTGCGTTTAAAGGCTGCACTGATCTGTGAAAAATGTTTGCAAATTGAGCACTTGCCAGTAAGCCCCGCGATCACGTGATTCTGTTACTAATTTGTTATTTTGTTGCACACGGATCCTCTCTGCAAAAAAAAAAGTGCGCCTTATAGCCCGGTGCACCTTATAGGCATGAAATTACTGTAATTGAATTGGGGAAAATGCTAATAAAATGTTTAAAACTGCTTCATCACTGGTAGGTACACAGTGTATTGGGCATCCACCAGTCTGATCTAACATGTGGGATACAGCCTTAGCTCATGGGATCAGTGTGAGCGAAAAACAATATTTCCACTCATCCCATGGCTGGAACCCCCACGGCAACCAGGCAATTGTCCCCAGCCAGACCCACAGAGCACAGGACACAGGGGTGTTGTGGACAGCAGGTCTGAGCAGGGCACAGGGCACAGAGCACAGAGCACAGGGCACGTGGGTGATGTGCACAGGGCACAGGGGTGCTGTGGGCAGCAGGGCTGAGCAGGGCACAGGGCACACCAATGTTTTCTCCCAGGCTCTGGCACTGGTTTGCTGGGCCCTGGGTCAGGTTACTTTTACCCTCTGGTGCTCTGTTTTTCAACCTGGAACCTGTTCCCAGCTCATCTTCCCTCCTATCCCAGCCCTGGAATTTTTCAGGGTCAGGTTGGACAAGCTGTCCTAGTGGAAGGTGTCCCTGCCCATGGCAGGGGGTTGGAATGAGAGGAGTTTTAGGCTCCCTTCCAACCCAAACCATTGTGAGAGGATTCTATGATTCTGTGTCTCAGGCACTCTGGGATGTGCATGGATATTACAGAGCTCACTGGATCTGGGTGTCATCTGACAACATCACATTTAGCTTTGCTTTAAGGGCAGCTGAACATTATGTTTAGGTAGAGCAGCTGATTTAATCTCTTCAGGAATTTTTTTATGAGGCTCAAATAGCATCCATAAAAATGGAGATGGGCACAAGTGTCCCTCAAACATCCAGGTCTTCTGGACCACATTTAGTTAAAATATCATTAACTGTGCAGCATGTTTGACAAGAATGTATGACAGCTCTAGCCATATGGAAAGCATAAATATTAAATACTGTATATTGCAGCCATTTGCAAGAAACTGCATTAATCCCTTGAAGGTTAATGAGAATTATTCATGTGCATCTGAGGGAGAGAAGTACTTCACTTTAGAAATTGAACAGCTTGACATGCCTGATTTTTCACTTACCAATAAATATGAAAATGGAATATGGATGGACATCTCAGCATTGTGCCTGGATGAGAGGCTCATTGAACAGCTCAGAGGTTTGTTTTTTCAAATCAATATTTTACATCATTAATATTTCCAGTTCCAGGAATCAGTGGAACAGTAAATCTTGCCTGATCACAGATGGTTTGCCACTGTGTAGATATTCCTGCAAGAGGGGAAACAAATGTCAAGGAGTCAAGACAACCCTGGTTTGTTTAGTTAAGCCCTGAGAGGAAAAAGAGGGGATCAATACCTGGGTAGGGCCTGCTGAGAGAGCCAGGAAAAGAGAAATGAGGCAGAATTGTCCTTGATGGGCAAAATCTACCACTAACATCATGGAGACCACTCTATTCACGTTTGAAGCATCTCACCAGAAAATATGGACACATATTTAAAAAGAGTTTCAGTGAGTAATAGATCTGATTTTTCTGCAGTAATCCCTCTTGAAATTATTTCAAATGGTTTTGAAACAGCTTTGTTATGGGCTGTTCTCACATGAGCCACCTGCATCAGTGGAGTTATTAAAACCTCAAAATGACAAAATTTCTCAGAATTGATGAAAATCACTTGCTGTCAGTGAGATCTTCATGCTGCTTTGCAAGGAGCAATTTCTAGAGATGGTTAAAATTTGTGGATAATTTTCTTTTCATTAAAGTGTGGGTTTGTTGGTTTGTTTTTTTTTTCAATAGCATCCTTCATAATGAAATACTTTCCCTTCCTATTTCTTCCACCTTGTACTTTTTTCATATCACAGTCACCATATTCATGCTGCACACTTTGGCACATTCCAGTGATGACACCTGCATGGTTCATGGTAACCAGAAGAATTTAGTCCCTACTAGCTGTGAACATCATCTCATGGAAAACGGACATTTAGCTGTCTGAGCAAAGAGAAAAGCATTCTGTGACCAGAAATCACACCTTCCAGAGCCTCCAGGGCAGCTTCCAGCTGATGTAAATGGCAGGAGCTCCCACAGCTCTAGGGAGCAGTTGGGCTGGATGGATTTCCATCAGCAGAAGATTCAGTTCTGCTCCCTTCAAATGCTCCAAGCTCCTTACTGCTCAGCCTGAAACAGGGAGTGGAACAGCTGGGAAATGCAGGGAACTTCCAACAGCACCATCTCTGCAGAAGCTCCTTGGGAAGTGAAGTGTGTCCACCTGAGGAGGGAGGATGGGCCAGTGCAGCTCTACTTTGCCTGAGCTCAGCTGTGCCCTCACTGCTGGCTCTGTGGTGCTGGTTTGGATAAGGGACACCCCAGGAACAGGGTCAGGGGAACAGAGGGAGCTGTCAGATCAGGCACAGAGCTCTGGCTCTGCACAAAGATGTTATTGTGATGGCAGATGTGCCAGGCCATCCCATCATACAGGCCTTCCCTGCTCAGATGTCTGGGTTTCCAGTCCTAGTGCTGCAAACGTGGCTTGTGTGAAAAAAGTGCAGGGTGCCAGCACACACACATCCCCCTGCAGCACAGTGCAAGTGATGAGAAGCTGCTGGGAGAAATCCTGTGCCACTGGGAGAAATCCTATGCCACTTGGAAAAATCCCACTGAGAGGAATCCTGTGCCACTGGGAGAAATCCCACTGGGAGAAATCCTGTGCTACTGAGAGAAATCCTGTGCCACTGGGAGGAATCCTGTGCCACTGGGCACATCCTGCCCTATTTTCTGTGCCAGAGCAACCCTGTGCTGGTGTGCAGTGATGCATGGGGACCAGGGGCAATTGCTCACACAGCCAGAAACCTTACTAAACCCCATAGGATCCACATGCAAACTCAGCACTGTGGTTATCAGCCGCTGGACTTGCAGGGATTTAATCCACTTGATTCCTCTTGCACTGTGCGCAAAGCCAAGGGAGAGTGCTTTGTGTTAGAGGTATATTTATGAAGAGCTTCTAAGGGGTTAGGTAAGGGGTGTTTGGATAAGTAGCTAATCAATTTGCACAGATTATTATGAGAGCAGCAGAGGCACAGGCTGCTTATGGATGCCTTACAGTGTCAGCTCCCATTATGCACGTAACCATTGATACATGTGTTAGTCACCTCTGTAACAGCTATTACTAAGCATTTGTAACAACAGCATTTACTGACAAAGTCAGTGAATCCATGAGGCTGGCCCTCAGTGACCCCAAAACAGGCTGCTGAGGAGGAATCAGGTAGGAGGTCTCTCCCTTGTCTGAAGGACAGCTTCTCTCTCGAGTGTCTCATTGCCCAGAAATCTGGCCACCTGTGAACTCCAGCAGCAGAATTTTGCTGTGTTTCATTGTCAGACACAGCACACAAATACTGTCAGATCACAGGAAGGAAAACACAGCTGGTGATTCTGAACTGTTATGTTTTTATTCTGAGTCATTTACCACCTCCTTTAAATAATCCCAGAAGCCTCCATAGGGATTTACTTTTACAGCATCAGGTTGCTCTGATCTGTGTCTGTCTCTGGCCTTTTCCTTTTCAATTTCTGTTCTGGGCTGGCTTCACTTGAGGAGAGGATGGGTTCAGAGTCAGTCACAGGAAGATTTTAAGGCTCTGAGGATGATCTGTGACTGATGTAGAGCACAGCAGATCCAGTGGCTTTGGTGAAGCTTTGCACAGTTACACCAGTGGTGCATCTCCATCTTGCAAATTTGCACTGATACTGCCTTCCCAAAAACCACAAAGCACAGCTTGGCTGGGCAGGAAATGTCCCATTTCCATGGCATGGCACAGTTTGGGCTCTGGCCACATCCATCTAGAACATAAATCCATATTATCAATTGATATTGTGTGTCTGACAGCACTGACTAAAAAATTTAAATGCTTGTCTTACAAATAGCTAAAGGCTGTTCTTCTCTGAGCAAAGGAAAACAACACCTTGAATATTGAAGATGATTTTCTAAGAAGAAATTGGGTGTGAAAATGTACATCCCGTCACTGAAATTTTGTCAGAGTGTGTTGTTGCATTCAACTGCCAGCACTGCTGTGTGCCACAGGCTCCCCATGGTATTTGGCTGATTCAGCAGCCAGGTTCTCCCTACTGATGGAAAAATATCATTCAGAGTGCCAATAGGGTAAAGTTCAAAGGGGGAATATGCCACTTCGGGCTGTGGAAGGTTTGGGATGTCAGTGACTTTATCAACAAGGCTGAGATTACAATGACACAGAAGTGCTGTAAAGGCACATGAGCCCTTGCTGCATCCTGCTTTGCACTGTGCTTTGGTGCTCCATCAAGCAGACAAGACTTGCTTTGCCTAAATTTCCTCTGGAAACCCACAGATAAGAGGAAAACCAACAAGAAATGGAAGTAAAGCCAGTCCATGCCCTTTTTCTGCTTTACTGCACAATATTTGCTTGACAAGGTTCACAAGGTACCCTACCACGAACTGCAAGGTCAGGGCCAGCTGGGAGTATGGGAATTTTCCACAGCTGTTTAATAGCTATGCTGAGAATAACCTGCCCAGGAAATGTGGTGTCCTCTTTGGCAGAAAGGGGGAAAACAGAAAATCATTGAATTGTTCAGCCCCTCACTGGTTTGGAACCACCAAGGTCAGAGCTGCACCTTCCCTGGGAGGGGCAGCACTATCTCCCCTCAGTTTTAATGTCTGTACCTCAAATTTTCCAGATGTTTAAAGCTGTCATTTCACTCAAGGGAGAGCAGAACAACAAGAACATATGTGGATAAAATTCCAGAAAGCACAACTCTGCTCTTCTCCAGGAGACATTCCGTGTGCTGCTCGCAGCCAGAGCAATCAGCACATTTACACAGGCAAAGCAATTCCTTAGAGCAAATCAGCTTCTTCTTAATGAAGACTTGTTATTTTCAGTAAGTCAGAGCTTTTGGTGGGGAGATTTAATAAACTTCATTCTTCTTCCTCTCATTGTGATAAGTAAATTTAATTTTACTCATATTATTAATAGTATTAAGCATCTCTTGAAAATGTACAATAGCCAATCTGAACCAGTTTGTTCAGTATGAAAATCCTCTTTTCTGATACAATATTTGGGTAAATGGAAAATATTCAGTCCCTCATAAGTGGATGTTGAGACAGAGGGAAGATACCAATAGAGGGAATACCAAGAAAGTAATTCCAACCCTTAGGAGGGGGACAACAGCAGAACCACTCATTTCTATTATTGCTGATATTTTCTTTGCCTCCAAAAAGGGAACTACTGAATAAAAAAGGCTGTATCCTGAATTCACAAATTCACAAATGTTAAATGTCTGGGCTAGAGGGGTGTCCCCTCAAAGTCCACAGCTCCTGTCCCCACAGCCCAGGTACAAGCACAGGCTGTGACACCCTTGTCCTCCAGCTGTAAACTGCAAACAAGGATGCATTTGCTGTTAGATCACATTGGTTTGAGTTTCTCACACTCCAAAGCGTTCAATCAGATCTGGGACTGTGCAAGGCACAACATCAGCAGCACATCTCCACCTCTGCTCTGCCCAGATAACCCACAAATGCTCCCTGTTACCTGGCCCCAGTCTCCAGCACACATTTTTCCCTGGCAGATCACCAGGCAGTGAATTCCTCAGCCAGAATAAGGCTGGATGTATGTTAATGAGAGGGAATATTCTCCTTATGCAAAAGCTGAATTGGGGAGATAAATTCAAAAGCTTTCTGTGCCATTACTATAGGCAAGTGCTACAGTTTGATCAGGACTATAGAGAACTTAAAAAAGATATAGAAACTAGTCTAAAATAGGCTGTTCCCTACAGAGAACCTGCCCTTTCCTGAGATGCCTTCCAGCCTGGCCTGAGTGCCTGGCTGTCTAAAGATTCTGCACAACTCTTACAAAGCAGCAATTTTATCCCCATTCTGACAATGCATTAGTATAATGGCTTGATCAGCAGATAATCTCCTTTTACAGAACAATAATATTTACAAAGGCTAAAAAAGTAATTTTCTCCCTCCTTTGCTGACCTATCTCCTGGAGTTTGAGAAATAACCAAAGGCTTTTCACTCACTTTGTGTGCATGAACAATGGAGACTCTGAATGTATCATTTCTTCCCTCTTCAGAGAGACTTTTCAACATAACACCCTTCATTTCTTGCAGACATTCTCTTTTCTCTAAGCATTACTGACACAGACGCTGTTCTCCTGTACCAGTCATGCCTTACTGGCTCATTTGGTCCAAACATGATAAATCAATTTCCATCCAATTAGGCTACGCCTGAAGAATTAATTTGATACACTTTAGACTGTAGTATTTTGTATGTTCCTAAATGCAATTAGAAAACTTTAATTTAATCTTACATGCCCAATATGATCAGCTGGTACATAAGACAACCCGGTTGCAGCTTGTTCAGCATGCAATTGTAGTTGTAATTGATTAAAATTGTTTTTGCAAGTGTGTCTTGATGTCCTGGATAACTTGATTTGCTTTGGGCCTCTCTCCTACAAGCACAGAGACACATCAGAAACTTTCTCTGTGTGAGCAGCTCATCAAAGCGTGCAGGATTTATGAGCTGAGATAGGCAGGGACAGGGCTTGCTGCCCAAAGCAGTGATTCTTCCTCAAACAGGGATTCTGTGATCAGAGGTGTGAAGATGAGAAGATAAAGATGATGGATTTTCAGAAATATAAACATGGATCCATCCTCCTTGGTTTCAAAACCCAGCCCGAATTCTGGGCTCAGTGACCTGCTCACACCGAGTGCTCCAGTCTGCAATTCTCTTTGTTTGTGGCAACATTTCAGGTGACTCTAAACACAGCTGGCTGTTCTGTGAGCTCAAAGGGAATCCCATCAGTGCTGCCCTTGGCCCCACAGTGGTGCTCAGGCCCTGGGAGGGATGCAGGAGAGGTTTATGGATCAGCCTGCCCCAGGTGGGCTCTGGCAGGGAGGAGACCCAGCTGCAGCTCTGGCCCCAGGGCTGCTCTTGCCTCTGCTCACCCAGACCATCCCTGCAACACTTGGCGAGGGCAGACGTGGTCTCAGCACTCCTGCCACACCATGGTTAATTCTAGGGCTGGAAATTCATCATGGAAATCCCCCTCCATCACCTATCAATGCATCTTGAAAAAAGAAGCTCCAATTTCACCAGAGATCTGGTTATCTGTGTCCAAAAATCTGTCTGGGCTTCTGCCCTAAAGGCTTATTCAAATCTGGTCCTAGGCAACCAGACACTATTATAACTGGATCTAACTTAGGATCTAACAGTTTCTTAAAAGATTTGGGAGGATATTTCCTACCTGGGAAATATTTTGCAGAAAAAAACCAAAAAAAAAGCTGTTTCTTTGAAATATTTCAATAACAAAACAACTGCATAGCTCAGCCAAAAATGACTGGATCAAAACCCCGCTGTTTCTTATTTTCAGAAGTAGACTACAATGTGAAGGTTGAGTGTAACAGGACATGACAGAATCCTGATGCCTTCAATTCTACTCACCCACTTCTGTGAAGTGTTTATATTTGAAATCACGGTGAGTTAACATGAGTTAAAGGCACACACTCTCATCTCTCAGTATGTAAGTAGTAGATTGTTCCCTGGATAATACCAGGGCTTGTCAGAAATATGTAACATAAATACTGATTTTTCACAGCTTGTAGTTCTCACTGTGTCAGTAGGTAAGAGAATTTCAGGGAGGTGGGGGGGGAAAAAAATCAGATGATACAAGATGGAACAATTTTGTGCCATGCAATATACAGGGCCTGTAAGTTTGTTTCTGATATATTTTCTCTGTTGTGTTGAGAACAAAAGTCAGAAGGGAATTTCCATTTCATATGTAGGATGTACTTTTAGAGACAGGAGGTTTATAAAGTATTAAACAGCACAATGGGACATGAAATGACCTAGTGACTGCCTGTGACTGGGAAGAGCAGTTGGTATGGTGTGGGAAAGAGGGAGAAAACATCATCCAAACCTCAAAGTGACCAAGAATCTGGGCCCTTGCTAAGCTGATAAATGCTACATTTGTATCAATTACCACACCACACACTGATAAAAGAAAAAGCAGATTTTAAAATGAAAATGCTTTTCTGCCCAAAGGTTCACAAGTTTTTTCTTCAAGTGAAAACAAACAAGGTTTTTAACCTTCATTTCATTCTCTGCTGAACTGTCTCAAATGGGAGACTGGCGGGGTGAAAAGCCAAAAGAGGAAGGCTCTTTCCAGGAGAGTAGAATTGCCCTTAAATCAACAACACTTGCACCCAGACCCTGGTGAAGACATGCTGGCACCTTTAGGTGTCGCTGAAGAACATTGCACAGCCATGAAGTGGAGATGCCAGCCATTCTTCTCTCAGCCCAGGATATAATTGCTACTCCCACAATATCCAGAAACACCAAACAAACCTCTTTTTCTCACAGTTTGGTGCTTGTCTCTGCAGAAACCTCCTCCATCCTACAGTCTGCCTTGATTTACAGTAATTTCACAACTATAAGGTGCACTGGATGACAAGGTGCACTTCCAGGTTGTTGGCAAATCTCCATACTTTGTCCATACATAAGGCGCACCGGACTATAAGGAGCACCTTCTTTTGCAGCGAGGACCCGCGTCGACAAAGTAACGAATTAGTAACAGAATCACATGATAGCGGGGTTTACTGGCAGGTGCTCAATTTGCAAACATTTTTCACGGATCGGCGCAGCCTTTAAACGCAGCCCCAGGCGCCCTCCCCGTGCCGTGGGCCCTGTAACTCCCACTCAGCACCGGTGCCGGCCAGCACAGCTCTCATGGCTCAGCTTGCGGCTTGGCTCACGGCTCGCACTTCCAGGTTGGCAAATTTCTGAACTTTGTCCATACATAAGGCGCGCCGGATTATAAGGCGCACTTCGGGGTTTAAATCACAATTTTAGTCAAGAGGGTGCGCCTTATAGTCATGAAATTACTGTAACCTCCCAGGCACTGTTTGGCAAACTTGCCCCAAGCCATGTGAACAGCCCCAGCTGGCTGTTGTGGGCTGGGTGATTAACTCCAGCCTTGCTGTGCCTTGGGGGCAGTCCCCTGTGACTGCAGGAGGCAGATCTGTCAGACAAGCCCTTTCAGAAACACAGGAGCTTTGTTGTAAGGCTGGCTAAGTGCACATCCCACACTCCTGCTGCTCCAGAACTTCCTGCCTGTGGTAGCCTGTGGTTTCTAGTTTATTGATGGCCAGTCTGTACCTATTTCTTCTCTTCAAGAGCTCTTCAGCACTGCAGCATAAACTCCCTTCCTCCCTGTGGGCTTAGAAAGAGCAGTCATGTCTCTGCTCAGTCAAAGCTTGCTTTGTTTGACATCCTCTTGCTCACCCTTAACAGCCCATGGCCAAAGCTGTTCCTGTATGGGATGTTCAGCTGCCTAACCAAAGAGCATTGCTGCAAGCAGGCAGAGCCACATTGTAAATGTGGGATTTGCACCACTTAATCGGTGGCTTGTCTGAAGTTTCTTCTGTCTTCACTTAGAGTCATGATTAAAAACACAAAGGAGATGAATTTTCTTGTGTTGAGGCTCAGTTTATTAAATCTTATCTAAAGTACAGAGAGTTCTGCAACACTTCCAGGTATCAGCTAAAAGCCAGCAAAATGGAGATGAATCGAGCTAGTTACAAGGTCTTTTAAAGCTAAACAGTCCAATAAAGGGCTAACACCTACATTATTTATACTTTTGACCCAAAAACCAAACTCCTGTGACCCTCAGTGCAGCACTGACTGTCCAACCAAAAACTAATGCCTGAAATTGTGAAGAAGAAGGAAGTAGAAGACAGAAAGGAGTCAGCACCCCAAATCCTCCATCTTGTCCCACACCTGTCACTGTATTCTAAACCCTTCCAATTCCAAGCCCTTCACCATGTGAAATCACACTCTTCTATTTAACTACCCACCCATGGCTTTAACTCCATCACTCAAATTTGGAGCCTTCTCCAAGGCCTTAGCTCTTAAGCAGTGTTCTCCTGGGGGTCAGTGTCAGAAAGCCCAGAAAGCTCAAAAATTCCATGTTTCTAGGATCCAACACCACATCACATTTCTTTCTTTTTTTCTATATCATCAACACTATGCCCTTCACGTGTCTTAATGTCCAAGGGAATGGCCTGGAGCTGTGCCAAGGCAGGTTTAGTTTGGATTTTGGGGAAAGGTTCTTCCTCCAGAGATGCTGGGCACTGCCCAGGGAATGGGCACAGCCCCGAGGCTGCCAGAGCTCCAGGAGCTGCCAGGGATGCTCAGGGTGGGGTTGTTGGGGTGTCTGTGCAGGGCAGGACTTGAGCTCATTGATCCCTTTGGGTCCTTCCATCCCAGATATCCTGTGACTCTGTAATTTTATAAAAACACGCTTGAAATTATTTTGCTGCCATTTTAATGTCAAACTGGCAAGATGGTGCAATTCATTGCAGTGACCACTGCAGGCTGCCCACAACCACAGAGCAGAATCTCCTCCCTGCTGTCCCACTCACCTGCACAAGACCAAAACCAGAGCAGCTCTGGATGCCTCTGTTTGTGCTGCAACCACAGGTCCTGGGTGCAGAATAAGTCAGTCCTAAACTATAACAGCTCTTTATTCAGTCACATGGTCCATGCTGCTCCTGCTCAACAAAACTTGAGCACTGGATGTCCTACTTCTGGGAAATACCACTACTAAAAAGAAGATTTTTAAAAAACAGACACCACTGGCAAAAAGAGATGATAGATTAAGCTGGTTCTCCCACATATGAGGTAATCAGCAGTGGGTATGCCGGGGGAACAAAAAGGAAGAAACAAGCATAGTACTGCAGGAATTTTCAAAAGTCCTTTTCAGCAAAGTGTGTAAGTGTGTCCCTAACACTGAGCTCTGCATAATAATTGCACTAAAGCTTCTTGGCTGGATTTCCACAGGTGAGCACACCCAGCCATGCCAGAGCCAGGGTCAGGCCACATTCCTGGTGCTAACACAGACTGCATTACTGGCATGTTTTGCAGCATTTCAACCATGTCTTTTCTGTTCCTTTTTATTATAGCAGGTGTTAATATATCAGGTGCCTCAATTTGTACCTCTAAAATATTCATTTCCCCCAATATTACATTTCTAGTCATGTTATTTAAATGTATCAGGAAAGCTTCAACTAAATCTTTTAATCCCATTTGATCTACAAACAGAGCTGCAACATGACAGCTTGGATTAATGCATCTGGCATTTGTGAAATTATAAACCTCACGCAGCAAACAGACAGTGACTGCTGCTGCTCTTTCCCTTCTGCTTTTGTAGCACCAGGCTAAACTAAAACAAAACCTTCCCCTGCATCTACATTTGATTGAAAGATAGACATGCACAAAAGGGTGAAGTACTCTAAGTGATGGGCTCAGTGGGATATTGAATTTATGTCTACACTTTGATGCTTCTGGGTTTCCTTCTCTGCTCCTGAGTAGAATTAATTCTGTTCCCCACAGGGGTCAATTTGGTATTTTACATAACATCCCCTATTTTATTGTTTTAAATCCAACTTTAGGGAAAAGACAAGAGGTGAAGAAGAGACAGAAGGAATCAAAAGTGGAGAGGGGACCTTTTACAGCACAAATGCCCTTAAGATCCTTTTTAATATCCTAAGCCCCATCTTGTCTGTCTTGGTTTCAAAAAGAGACAAGAAACTCTTTTAAAGGGGCCCCTGTATCCTCATTTCCATGTTCTCCCTGACAGCCCTTTACTTTGTGTTCTTGACAGCTACACCACTGACAGCATTACTTTTGCCCTCATACTCCACAGCAAGAGCCAGAAACAAGGTAGCCTGTGCCCCAGCTGATCCAGCATCCCCAAATCCAACAGGGAAACCATCCTGGCTCTGCCCCACGCTCCTGGGCTGGCTGTGGGGAAAGGGGAGAGCTCTTCCAAACACCCCCAAACCAACAAAATGCTGCTGAGGCTTCCAGAGACTCATCAGCATTCTAGAGCTGCCACCTCCACACAGGGCTCTTGAAAGAGTGTAAAAGCACAAATATGGACAAAAAGCAAAAAGGGGAACAAAACAGGTGGGGGAGAAAAGGACTGCTGCAAATGAAGGGCTTTGTCTGGGAGTTTGCTTCCTGACAGCCTGTGGCCTGGTTGGAACATGGTGTTGCTGCAGGGTTTTTGGTGCTCTGAATGCTGGGCTGAGGGTCAGCTACACAGTGCACGCATCCAGGTTTGCAGGAGCAGCAGTTACACAAAACCTGCAGTTACACAAAACCTCTCAGCCTCACTCACAGGTAACTGTCCCAGGGCTGCACCCATGGGTGTGCAGGGGTGTTTCACTCATGTCCAGCACCATTCCAGCCATCCTCTGCTCAGCCTGCAGTGCCCAGGGCTCACACCAGGCAGGTGCTGAACCCCTGGCCCCAGCACGGGGTCCTTGCCCAAATACACATCAAGGCATCCATGGCAGAGATGTTCCCCACCCTTCACAAACCAGGGCAGGGGGTCCCAAAGAGCAGTGCCACAACCTGGACCTGAAATCTGGGTCAGTTCTCACCTCCTGAGAACAGCTGTCAGTTGGAGTTCTTAAGTGAGAATTGAAGGTGAAGGACCCGAATATAACCAATATTTACCTTTGGCTGGGTTTGCAGATAGGTTGACACAAAACCTATGACCTGTACCCAATTCAAACTGCACTTTTCCTTTGAAATCTACTGTTCTGTTGATATTTCACCAGCAAAGCCCTCCTTTGAAGGAGGATGAATGTTTCCCTCAGAAGCAGCACAGAAATCCCTGCAGAAGCTGCAGCCCATAGGGACACACATCACACAGGCACTGAGTGACTGACCCTCCCTTCCCACGTGGGGATGCTCTGATGGCTGAGACACTCAGCAGTGTTCACACTGCACCCAGATTTGTTTATTCCAGGCCCTCAGATGCTTTAATGCAGACCTTCTTATAGCCTGCAATGTGAGAGTGACTCTGCTGTTCTGGCACTAATATTGTCAAATGGCACTAATTAAAACAAATCACTTATAAAACAGGCTGGATTCATCAACAATAAGTGAGGAGATATTTTTTCTTTGCCTTTTTTTTTTTTTTAAGGATTTTAATGAATAAACAGCAATTCCTATTCATTATTTATCTACTTCTGAATTTTAATGAATAGTTCCCAGCGCTCATTAACAAATCTCTGTATTTATGGAAAACTGGCACTTCATAAATATCAAATTGTGCTATTTTATGTGCTGGTTTTATATAAATATAGAAATTCTGTAATTATCACTCGAACTGATCATTAAAATTCAAAAGCAGATAAATAAGCCCAAGCTTCCTGCCTTATAATTCAGATAAAACCTCTTTATTTTCTTTTCAACATGGTTCCCTTTTTCCCCACATGTCACGCCCTTTCCTGGGGGGGCACCCAGTCCCTGCTCCCCTTGCAGGTGGCACCTTTCTGCTGTGTTATCTGAGCTTTCTGCCCTGTGCCAGCAGCAGGAACTCTTTCTCCCAGCCTCTCTAGGTCGTGAGATTCCTGCTAGGCATTCTCATTCTACACTGATCTGTCCTTTTTTCCCCTCGACACTGTTATTGACTTTTGTATTATCACAGCATAAACCATTAGCCATCTTATGCAAATCCCTGGGTTGAATGAAATCCGTGTCAATCCATAAAATCAAATTCCAGCATGCTGAGCAACGTGTCTGGAGCTGCCTTTGTTCAGAGCTGCTGGGAGAAAACCCCCCCAGTGCCATCCAAACCAAAGTCAAGCACTGCAGTCTGCTCTCCCCTTGATCCCACTCATCTCTGCAGAACAGAACAGGTCATGTCCTGATCCCAGTGGAAGGGGGAAGCTGAAGCACCCCTGCTGCTATGCAGGGATCTGTTCCAGTTTTACACCACTTCATTTCAGATTCCCTGCAGCTGTTACAGACAGGCCTTGGGAGAATGCTCTGAAATCCCTGCGTACAAACCCCTGAATGATGCCTTTCCCAATCAGCTGTTACAAAGGTGGCAAAAAAAACCCCACAACTTTTTCTCTTACACTCTTGTTGTCCCCTTATCTCTAGCACTTTTTAAGTCCAGTTCCACTTTTTCAGTCTGACCCTTGCATTATTCCGAGGCTCTCCCCGGTGCTGGCAGGGCTGTTCAGGGGCTGCAAGGCAGCAGAGGGTTGAAGGTTTCATTAGAGCAAAGCCCTCCCAATGCTGAGAATTGTGCATGGCTCAGGCTCAGTCATCCATCCTCTCCCTCCACCCCCTGCCACAACTGGGGAGCTTCTCCTCCAGGACACATCCCCTTGGCTTGTCGTGTTGAGAGCCAGAAGTTTCTGAAATATTTTTGAATTTATTATCACAGTTATAGCAACAGAAATGTTTGACTTTTCTGTCTAAATCAATACAGGATTCTTTCTCTTTTCCTTTTTTTTTAATTTTTTTAAGGGCATGCCTACACAACAGTTGCACTGCCAAGCTCTTCAAAAGCCCAAGCAGAGGAAGAGCTGTTGGATCATTCTGGCTGTAATTTCAGTGTATCTTTCAATTGCCCACTATAAGAGGGTCAGTCTTGTACTTTTTGACCACATTTCCCCTTCATCCAGGTTTGATACTGACCTACTTTCCCATGCTACAATTCACTAATATTCCTTTCAGCATCCAGATAATAAAGTGAGAGGAAAAATCTACATCCAACTTGCACTAAGCAATTATTTTCACATCCATATATATTCACTGTGTTAGTGCCAGGGTTTTGTTAATGCACAATAGAGGATAATGAGATCACTTTCTAATTATCCATCTTCTTCCATCTGAAGCTCTGGGAGCTCTGAGGAAAGACAAAAGCTGTCATGTTTTACCAGGATGGTGCTTCAGACTGCAGCACCTCAGAGTGATTATAGCCATGTGTTTACAGGAAGGTGTAAAAAATAAGTGGATGGATGAATATATAAATGAATTAAACCCCTCATGTTAAACAGTTGACACATTAAATAGCATGTCAGGCAACTTGTTTCCCTTTGCAAATAATGCTCCTTTAACCTAAGTCCTCAGGTAAGTCCCGGATAAAACAGAATCACAGGTGGGGAGATGAAACTGTGGAGGAGACAGATGGGTTTATCTCACAAACAGAGCTGCACAAATGAAAACACAGCACTGGGAAACATGACACTGCACAAAATCTGTCCCTGGAGGAGAAGCTTTCTCCTGTCACTGACTGTGTGAGGTCCCAGCCTGATGTCCTCCTCAGGGCAGCATCCCCTGCATGTGCTGAAATGGGCGCTGGGAGAAAACTCCAAAGCTGTTCCAGGAGCTGCAGAGCCAGCCTGGCCAGGCTGTGGGCAGGGACTGAGAGCCAGGGGAGCCCATGGTGGCCAAGTCCAGGCTGGCTCCACACCCACCCTGTGCTGTGAACGTGCCCCAGACGTGTCAAATACAGCACAGAGCAGGCTCAGACCCAACTGCTCTGAGCATCCTCTGAGTCTGCTGCCTAAGACAGAACCTAGGGATGTTTCTTGCATGTTGGAGCAAAATAAGGACCTCAACAACCTCTGGAGTACATCACACACACAGTACATGCTGTGCTGAGTCTTCCTGTTCTCCTGCCTTTGAGGGTTGCTGTATTCCAGAGCTAGCTGTGGTTTTCTCTCCACAATGATACACATTGCAGTGTCTTCGCCATCTGCTTCATGGAAATCTCTCCAAACTTCCCTTTCCAGCAGAAGATGTGCATGAGAATCTGGTTTTGCAGCAAAGACTCCCCAGGACTCCAGTGTCACAAGCACACGGGCTAAAGGACATACTGGTCACACTCAGATCAAAGGATTTGGGAGCGCACATGATCTGGGCTGACTCTGATCTTAGACTGATTGATTGATTTTAGACTTTAGTTTGCTTTTTTTCTGTGCGTTTAACAACCTAGTAAGTAGTAGAGCGAACTTTGCCCATGAACTTTGGCATGCTTTCTCTTTTATATTGAATCTGCTTTTGCAAATACCTTTGCCAGTGATTCTTTAAGTGACCTAAAACACTCATTTGTGACCCAGCCCCCATCAGCAGCTTGCACACAGCTTGACTTTTCACTGCCTGTAAATCCCTTTTGGAAAGACAGATTCCACTGTGAAAGTCATTTTTTCCTGCCTGACATGATTTTCACGGGGGAGATCAAACAGCTGGAGACTGCAAGTGATGGACCATGCCAGTGAAACCTGCTTTCAGGATATTGCAAATAGTGGATGCACCTTGGAAATGAGGTTTTACCTCAGGAATGTAAACTGCAACCTGCCAGACTAGCAGGACAGGTACAGGAGGTCATGAGTAATGAGGGAAGTAGGTGTAAATAGGTGTAAAATAGGGGTAAAATGAGGGTAAAATAGGGGTAACTGGAGGCAGAGGGGATCCAGCACACAGCTGTGCCTCAGCAACAGTGCACACACACATCCACTGGATGAAGCTGATCCCAGGATGAATGCTGGCAGCTCCCAGTGACCCCAGAGCACTTAGACTGCTCTGTGCATTTATCTGGACACAAACACCTTTATGGAAAGAGATCAGTTGCATCTTGAGCCCTGTCACAGCCATGCCAGGCAGGTACAGATCTCCACTGCGTTTCTGAGGTTCCCACTGGGCTGGAACGGGATTAAGCTCTACAAATGAACAAATCTGCCCAGACTGGCAGACATGGCAGGAGGTGCAATCAGGGGCTGTCAGCTGCTGCTGAGTCACTTGGGCAGAAAAGCCTCCTCTGAAGTTTGATGTGTGGCTTTGTGGAGCTTACAGCTGCTTTCTCACCTCTCTTGTCAGGAGAAACAGAATAGTTCAATATTGTTAAACCTGTGCAAAGGAAAATACATCCTGCCTAAAAAGATTTTGCAGATTCAGGATATTTCATCATTTCTGTAAATCTGGAAATTTTGCTGTCTGGTCACATTTTCCTTCCTATCAACCTGGGCAGTGTGATTTGTTGCCCTAGAAGAAAATCACTATTATGTTAGCAGCACACAGCAGCAGCAGCTCTAACATCTGACACAGCAGTGGTAAGTTCCTGACCTGACATTTCGAAGAGACTTTTCCTGACTCTGGTGTGCTTTGGAGTAAGCCCTACAGACCTTGCCCATGCTTTACCCCAGTATCTTCCTTGTGATCAGCACTTGACTCTTCATCTGCTGAGGCTCCTGGGGTCTCTTTATTCTGTCTGAACATTCAGCTTACAGTCAAATGTGGTGGCTTGTGGTTAAGGAATAGGAAGAAGGCTAGGTTAATTCCCAGCTCAACCACAGATGTCCCAAGTGAGGTTGGCCAGATTGCTCAGGGTGTGGTTTATTCCAGAAGCACTGAGTGCTACCCAGTGGAACTTTTATGTGCTTGGCCCTTAAAACCTCTACCAACACCCACAGCTGTGGGGCAGGGACAATCCTACCACCTGTCCCTCACTTACTGGAAGCTGGAAGCTCAGTTCCAGGCTCTGTGCTCTGAAATGTTTGCACAGCACTGAGCACAGGGAGCTCCAGGGACTCTAACAGAAGAAAGAGCAGAGGAACACAGACCCTCCCTGTGACAGGGTAAGCAGAAGGGGTTTCTCCCATACTCCAGGAAGATGATCAGAATATGCCAGAGGGAAAAAAGATAAATAATTGTCTCAAACTGTAAGATTACAGGTTGACTCATGGGCACACGCAATGAGTTTCTTGGCAGAGTAATTTTACCTCCCCATTTGAACCACTCAAAATTTTAGGCACACAGAAATTATATCAAAAGGAAAAGCCAGATGTTTTGTGAATCCCACCACTAATGAGTTACAAGTGCCGTTTTTTTCCATTGTACAAAAAAATGATGAATTTTTAAACATACACAAAACAAATTGTTTGTGATTACATTAGACCTTCAAAAGAAAGAAGGAACATAAATTCAGAGATGAATGGCATAATATTGGATGCTTGCCTCAGAGCTCGACTTCAATAACTTATCTCAATAAATCCCCCTGCAGAAAGCATCTTATGCACTTCAAGCCTGGAGAAGATGAGACATGAATGCTGCAGGAATTACAAGGCAGGGGCATTCTTGCAGCAGTGAACAAGCCGAAAATTACCAGGTAATGGAAGCTCAGCGGGAGCCTGCCATTAGCTAACTCCTCCAATGATTGCTGCAGAAATCACTCAGGTTATGTAAGCACTGCACACTGCTGCTGCACTTTGCATCTCCCTCCACCGAAGCACACAGACAATTTAATTAGGCAAGGAGAGATACCTGAGCGACAGGGACTTTGGCTGGCAGATGAAACGGGGCAGCCTCCCAGCCAAAGCACATCCCTTTGTCCCAGCACGACCTGGCTCTTCTTTGTGCCACTTTGACACCGGCTGTACAGATCCCTTTATTAAAGCATTTATCATTTTTAAGCCAATATAGCCCTGACCTCCTCAAACTGCTCTACTACCGTGACTGTGGAGATCAGGAAAATGAGGAATTAACAGCAGGAGAGTATTAAGCTTGAGTTCCTTAAAGGGCAATTAGTGCCTGTCCTTCATGCTTCTTCCCAGTCTCATCCCATAGAAACACTTGTTATTCCAGTCTTGGATAACGGGTCAGCTTCACATAAACATGTCTGGACTGTGATTCTTATTTTACCAACCAGGAGGTTAATGACATATTTACAGTATTTAAAAGGAAGAAAAAATCCAGCCTGGCAGGTGCAATATGGCAGAGTGGGAAATGCACTTAAAAAAAGCACAAGAAATCTGGAAAGAAGAAAATACTTCCTCCAAGCAGATGCACTACAGAAACAGAAGAAATCTGCTGAAAAGTTTGGTGCATAAAGGAGACACAGGAGAAATCCCGTTGAACTTCCCAAGAGCTGGGAAAGGAGAGAGCAACAGTAATGGCTAAGAGGGCATCCCTGTGTATTTAGGAAATGACAGTGGTGCTCTGAGCACTCCCAGTGCTGGAATGAGGAGAGACAATGGTCTGGATTGTCAGGGACTTTGATCACACACTGCAAAAAGGCCCCCCAAGTCAAACAGAGGTGTGCCCCCAGGTTTACCCTCTAAGAACTGCTTTCTCCTGTGTGCTGTCACCTCTAAATGCCACGAGTAATCTGTCCCGAGCCCTGCAGTCTGAGGTGGCTCGCTCTCAGAAGAGCCAAGGGAATGAGATGCCCACGCCAGTCCAGCCTTCCTCCTTCTACCCCTCCCTGTAAGGATGAACCCAGCAGAGCCCAGGCTCTGTGCCACTGGCCAGCTCTGGCCTTGCCTTGGTGGGTTTCAGAGATGCAGGAGAAATTTCTCCTCCAGGAACACAGAAAGAGGCTGCACCCATCACAGCAGAGAGGAAACACAAGACACAGGAGATCGAATCTGCAGCCTGATTTTTGATCTTAGGTGCTTAAAAGATAGGCATCCCAATCCATATTAAGGTGCTTGCTTGTCTCAGGGAAGTATTTTGGGGCATGACAGCACAAAGCTTGGCTCCCAGGCAGCTCAGCTAGATCTGACTAGACTCTTGTGATGGCTGTCATCTCTGCAGGGAGGCCAGAATCCCGACTGGGGTGAGTTAATCATGTCTTACTGGGAATTCCTGCATTGTCTCTGCCATTCTTTGGCTCTGTTTCACTTCTGGGGGTTGCACTGTGCCCCATCCATGCTGTCAGCATGTGCTGGAACCATCAGCAGCTCCTTTGATACACACTGCTTGCATTTAAACTCAGCTCTCCTCCAGTGTTTTCCAATCAATATCCCCTGCCAGGATTTCTGAGATACCTTGGTATTTTCCAGTAACTGTGACAGAAAATGTGAGATATATTGCAAACGCCACCAAAGCCACTAAATGACATTTATTTCTGTGCCAGCCTTCAAATTTGGTGGGAGAGATTTCATTCTAGTTGGAGGAGGGATGTATTTCACCCTCTGTGTCTCAGAGTTGCTTTCATGGTGGTGACTGTTACATTATATGCATTATAAAACAATGTCTCTTACTATTATTTAAAAAAAAAAATCTCTAAAATAAGATACTGGGTATTAACTGTTAACTATTCTTGGGTTTAGTCTGTATCCAGAGAAAAGGAAATTTCAAAACATTGGTACTCTGTGTGTGGAAGAGACTCTCAGATCCCAGAACGTGCTTTGGTTTTTATGGGTTTCATTTCAGGAGCTGAATTTTTAACTCAAATCAATAAAATGCATGGGTGCACTTACACGCTCATCCAGCTTCCTGGACATGTTAGAAGATTACCAAGCTTGCCTGATTCTAATTAAAAACAGACTAGTGGGCAATTAATTTAACTTGTACCAACTTGTAATTACAACATTTGCTCTACAACTCTACAAATACACGTGGCAAGCAGGGAGAGGCTTCTCTGGGATTTTTGAAGAACTGCTCTGAAAAACCTCACAGCAAATCACTTGCACAAAGGTTTAGTGTGAGACCTGCCTTGTTTAAAAATCATCTCAATACTACCTTGTACAGCAATAAAATGGAAGATATGGGAAATTAAAACCTGCCCCATTTCCATGATCCCCACTCATTCCACTGCTCCCAGTCTGACCAGTCACACCCCTGATGAGCTGTTCCCTGCTTTTCAGCCTCTTGTTTGCCTGTGCCAGGTGGTTCTGTAAGCAAATCTCTCTTTGCTGTAGCTGCTTGGCCATTCAGAAGTGGAGTCTCATCCACTCCTGCCTTTCCACTCTCCATCTCTATTCAGGCTGCAATGAGAATGAGAAATAGCACCGAGTTCTTCAGCTCCATGACCACCCTTCCCTTCTGAATAGATTTTTTATTAAAGGGCTTCCTGGAGACTTATGCTGCTACTAAGGCAGATTTAACAACAAACAGCCTCCTTTCCTCCTCTTTTGTAGAGCCAAGGACAACTCAGAGCCTCAGTGGAACGTTATGGGAAGACAATATTTCCTGTGCAATGGAGATAAGCTAAAGTGCTTCCTTTCCCCATCACCACATGATGTTATGTCCTTTCCCCATACCCAGCAGGAAAAATCCAATGACACATTTCCCTAATTCAAGGTGTCAATTAAATGACAACAAATAAATGACAACTTTAATGCCACTTCACTGAAATGACCCTGCAACGATTTTTGATGTATTGCTCAATTGTGTCCTCACACAGCTCTGAAAAATATCCCCAGAAGAAGGGGGGGGGAAAAGAAGATGGAGGAAGGAAGAAAAACTAGTGAAAGAAGAAGCCAGAAGCTGCTTTCAGATGCTGGGTTTACATGGTTCAGCTCTTGTCTAAGGCTGGCACAGCTCAGTGGAGCTGATGAGGTGACTGGTACATGCTCAGAGCAAAGGTGATCTTCCAGAGCAATTCACATTTCCATCTTTTATCTGTCATGCTAGGACACTCAGAGATTGTCAGACACTGAGTCAATGCTTGGTTTTCAGAGAAAAATATGCACAGTTCAAAGCTGAGATTTCATGATTTGAAGAACTGCATTGTCCCTGCTCCCTTGGTGATACCTGATGGATAGGAAACCAAATTACTTACCGTTGACACTACCCTGTTTCACTGAGGATTATTATCTGTTCTGAAGGATCATCAAGCTCTGCAGAGTGTTAAATGTACACCACCAACCAGAAAATGTTTATGATGATAGTTATTTGTCCTGCATTCTCTCACTGCTGATTGTCTATGGGATAGAAACAAAACCAGTGAATAATTCAGGTGGGAAGGGACCTTGGAAGCCTTTAGGCTAACCTGCTGCTCAAAGCTGTCTCAGTTAGACTAGATTAGATCTCCAAGGACCTGATGTGGTTTCAGTATCTCCACTGGTAGAGATCTCATGACCTCTCTGGTGCCCTGGTTGTGTCTAATCCCTCTCATGATGGCACTGTTTTCTTAATACCTGCAAAGGTATATCCAGAATGGTTCCATGTCTGAAAAAAAATCTGAAAAAATCTCCTTATTCCCCTTCCCTTGTATCATTGCAACTTCCTGCACTGAACACTGGACTTGTTTTCTCTTCTCCTAGCAGAGGTAAAGCTGGAATCAAGCTGTGTGGAGACCTCTGACAGCATCAAGACTGTGCAATATTCTGAAATAAGCAGGTCCAGTGCTCACATCCTCAGATGTATTAAGCCTTACCCAGATCTAAGGTCTAACTCTGCAGTTAGTAAAGTTAATGAGGTTCTCCCATCAATGATGGCTGACATCCTGTGGTGTCAGGGACCATTTATAAATGGTCAACAACATTTTTACATTATTAAGTAAGGACTCCAATTAAATCACTGCTAGCTGGGGTTTTGCTGGGTTATTGTATATGCTGCAGTAACTTGCACTGTCAACCAAATACAAGTTTTCACAAAAATAAGAGAGTGAAGGAGAAGCAGTGAGTTTAGCAGAACGCCTGGAGCACATCAGCACACGAGACATGACAGCCAGGGAGCTGCTACCAGCAGCTGAAGCATCAGCCAGCTGTAAGCAGCTCTGCCTGGTCCTCTGCTTATCAGGAAGTACAAAGTTCTTTGGTTTCTCTCCCAATATTTGCTGCCTTAGACCTCAAATATAACTTTCTGAAGAGAAAGCGTTCCACAGCCAAATCAGTTCCACTTGCCACAAAGGCAAACTTGTCTGCTTCATAATTGATTTTCCACAGACAATTGATTTAAACTTTTCAAACCCCTCCTGATGGCAGGATTAGAGCTGAGCCTGAACAGTTTGCAGGGCAAGCTTGGAGCTACGTTTCTCTTTCTGCTTAATTGGACGAAGAGGACAGAGTTCAAGGGCGAGCCAACAGAAGGTGTTTTATTTAAACATAGCCCTCAAGTACCTATAATGAGAAAGCATGCCTCTCACTCCCATGCAGAAATGACAGAAGAGATGTTTCAATTCCATTTCCCTCTCTTGGCTTAGGGCACACACAGGAACCTGATGCATTTGATCCTCCAGCATTTGTTCAGGGAAATGTGTTTATTATGAGTTCCATTATAATATACTTAGCACAGTCCTTTCAAGTGATGACTAGAGGTTTATTTAGGAACTAATTCAGCACCAGCTACAGTTAAAAAGCTTTCACATGTCAGTGGAAACTGCATTGGATCTCTCCTGGCACTTACAGTTAAAAAGAATCAGTAATGGAGCTGAGGGAGAGCGATTAAACATTTTTACATGCAGCTTATTGGCATAACCAGCATTACTTCTCCCAGCGCATTATTGTTTCCAATAAGTTGTCTTATTAGAATAGGTGGAAAATACCAAACGTCCACAGCTGCTGTGAAAATGTTTCCTTCTGAAAAAAGTTCAGTTTGGCATTCCAGAACCAGGAATTCCCAACAGCCACTTGGAAATGTGTTCACTCATATTGCAATACCCAAGCAGCAGTGGTACTGAGCCCTCTGCCCATCATGGTTTTATGAGGGGATAAAAAGACTAAAGTCTACCTCAATTTGAAGAATATTCTGTTTTTCACAGTCCAAAGATGAGTTCCACTCACCAATTCTGTTTTCCTCCAGGGCAGAGGAGGTACTGTCCCCACAGGCCTGAGTTCTTCCACTGCTGTATTTCCAGGCTGGACCAGAAAGCAGGAGCAGTTCACAGCAGAGATGTTTTAGAACATATTTTAGACCAGTTAATAATGTTTGAGGTTCTCAGGCTAAGAAAGAAAAAAAGAGATTTGGGATTTAGTGCCTGGCAAAGCTAATAACCATGTACAACACAGTCTTTATAAGCTCTTTATGTTTTTGAATGCAATGTACAATGTAAAATGACCAATATTGAATTAAATTTTCTGCATACAATGAAAATGTCTTAAGAATTGTACTGTAAACTCGCAGAGAAACACTGCAGTGACAGCAGCTGAGGCAGTAACATCTCTGTGCTCCACCTGCCCAGCCCTTCTCTCCTAGGACACCGCAGTGAGGATTTCTGTACACAGGAGACAGGACTAACAGCTTTTCTTTTTCAATACTCAGGACGGCACACAAGATTAGGGCTCCCACTGTGTTCCTAGATCCCTTTCTCCCAGAGCAGTGCTCAGCAGCTGGAGTGCAGGCAGTCAGGATGTCTGGGGAGATTTTCTGTGTGCCACTGCCCTGAGCCACAGCCTCCAGCTCCCTGCACTCTCTGAGCCCTCGCCAGGCTTGGCTTGCCCTGGTCCTGCCCCAAAGGTCTCAAACACCTCCAGCATATTCTGGGAAGGAGCAGCCTCATGTCCTTCTCAAGGGTCAGGCTGACCCAGTATCTCCCTCTTTGAAGGCAGATTATTGTGGTCAAGGACATATAAATATCATTACCACAAACACACATTCCTCTTTTCCTGTCACTCCCTTTCCTTTCTCTGAGTAACCCAACCCCATTTCCCCAATGGAATCTGGGCAACAGAGCTGGGAGCACAAGCCTGATGAGGAGGAGCTGAGGGAGCTGGGAAAGGGGCTCAGCCTGGAGAAAAGGAGGCTCAGGGGGGACCTTGTGGCTCTGCACAGGAGGGGACAGCCGGGGGGGTCGGGCTCTGCTCCCAGGGAACAGGGACAGGAGGAGAGGGAACAGCTCAGGCTGGGCCAGGGGAGTTTAGATGGGATTTTAGGGAAAAATTCTTTACCAAAAGGCCTGCCAGTCATTGGAACAGGGTGCCCTGGAGGGGGCACCAGAAGTGGTGGAGTCACCATCCCTGAAAGGATTTAAAGGATCAGAAGGTGTGGCCCTTAGGGACATGGTTCCCTGCTGGGCTTGGCAATGATAACAGTTAGACTTGATCTTATGGGTCTTTTCCAAACTAAATAATTCTATAATTCTATGATTTCACATTAGAATGACAAGTTTTTTAATAGCCTGTAAGTGTCCTTAATCACCCAGGCTAAACAGCACTAGGCACAAGTTCAAGGTGACTCCAGCAGCTCTACTAAAAATCTGCATTTTCATCTTGCTTAGATTTATTCATATTTTAATTGCTCATATCATTGAAGTGATAGAGAAGGGAGCACTTTCATTCCTTTGATCTCCTTCCTTCAATGTTGGACATCAGGCAAACCTTCAAAATTGTTCTGCTTCAGGGTAAAGCACAAGGCACAAGTGTGGAATGACCAAAACCACAGAGCATGAGTGGCAGCAGTGCTGGGGAGAGGCCACCTTGTCCTTCTCCTGTTATCCCAAACATTTAATTTGCTTATAACACTACCAAAACAAGAGAGTCTTCATTAATTTATCAAAATTGGAACCAGGAAGATACATGAAGCCTCCTTGCCAATGCCCACCCCAGGGCCAGAGCCCTGCCCATGGTCTGTGTCCTTTTGCCTGAGTGTCCCATGGAGTTAAACCAACTAACAAAATATCTCTTCATACATAAAAAAACAGTTGGTAAGCCATTGCTTTACAATGGGGACAAACAGGAATGGATCATACCACAAATCAATATAAATTTGGGAAAGGGACTACAATAATTTCAGTTCTTGCCACAGCACATCAGTGAGGAGCTTCAAGGAAGCTGAAAAATTCAAAGCCACAAGAATAAATATTTTTATATTGTGATTAGCCCACAGCACTTATTGACATGGGCTGCTCCTAAAGAAATAGCAAAAAGATTTTAAAAGGTGTTGGAAACACACATGCCCATCATGGTTGTCCAAAATCAATGACTGTCAAAATGGGGGAAGGGATCTGAGAATTTCCTTTCAGCGTGGGTTCCTGCAAGGTATTTTCTCCTTGTCTGTCTGCCAAGGGTTCCAGCACTCCCAGTCTCAGGTATCTGCTCCTGATGCCTGTCAGGGAGAATCCCCTGAGCTGGAGGCACTGCTGGCACAGCCTGGATACTTCTCTCTTGCTGATGGGGACTGATGTCAGCAACAGCTCATGCTGCTTAGCACGAGCACCTGCTGAGCCATCAACATATTAAAAAACTCCATAAAAACACCCCCACCACAAAAAAATTGCATTTTATCAATCAGAAAACTAAGAACAACTCTATTTTTAACCTTTTTTTTCTGTTTGTCCAGGTAGTGTAGCCCCCTGAGGGACTTCCACTGAGCATGTGAGCATACCCCTTGGCAAGAGAAGCCTGATAATTTCTGAAAAATATATTATTGGTTAAAACCCTAATGTTTTGGTGTTTAGTGGAGGTTTTGCACCAAGAACTGTGTGCACAAGCTATTTCTGCACCTTTCAAAGCCCCACTGAAGCTGTACGTGTCAGCAAGAGCACTCAGGCTCTAGACACGGGGACGGCAGTGGGACACTCTGTCCCTGCACTGGGACAATTCCTCTGATGCCCCTGGAACTTCCTGTACCCCTGTCCTCCTTTCAGCTGTGCAGAAGGTCCTTCACACCAGCCTGTCACCTTCCTCCCTGCCACACCAGTTTGTCCAACTTCACATTTGTATTTCCTCCTTTAATTTGATTAGCGACAGCTTCTGTTATCTGAGAAAATCTAAATTGTCTCTTCCTGTGCTAATGAATCACTGTGCTGTGTGTGGGGGGATTAGAGAACAAGATGGATTTATTAATACACTTCTAATTAAAGGGACAGACCTGCTGTTCCAGTGGCTTTTGGCAAAGAGGCTGTAGCAGGTTTTGGAGGTGGAGAGAACAGCCACAGGTTGTCACTGCTATTCATAAGCCACAATTGGGGTCTGACTGAGGCTAAGTACTCTCACCTAAGATTTTTAAGTTAGAATTGCTCAAGCCTCTAGCATCACAGTCTCTAATGGTTTTGTCTTAAGGGTAACTGGGCACTTAAAAAATGACCAGGCAGTTTGTGAAATGCTAGTGAAAGATTTTGTAAACTAAGCCTAATTACAGCAACAGACCATCTGCAAGAAGCTGTGATCTGAATACTAAAAAATAACTTTTATTTACTCTTCTTGGGAGTGCAACATCAACAAAATTCCTTGTATCTATTCTGCTTCTCTCATAACTTATGCCAGGAACTCAGAGGGGTTCCCAGCCTCTCTTTACCAAATACAATACAACAACTTGTCTGCTACTGTACAGCAGAGAACTGGGACTGGCCAGGAATGGCACTGCACTCTTTTTCACAACCACAGCCCAATGTAGCATCCTGAAACCCCAGAGAGAAAAAGTACTGGGAAAAAGTCCAAATATACTCATGTGTCACACCTTAAACCAGGTCATGTTTTTGGAGAGGAGAATGTCTGATCTGGTGTGGCCATTCTTATTCAATTAAGTTTATGTGGGGAAGATTAACATCTCCATGGGGTAAGTCAATAAGGAATTTACTAGAACTGAGGAAGAGCTTTCTTCTTGCCCCCACCTTTTAGTCTAATTCTTTTGGCCCTGATTTACCTCAATACCTCAAGCATTGAGATACAGAAAGAACACATGAATAAAGCACCTCCAGGGGGATGAGGGGCTCAGCTGTCCCAGGAGGGTCACTGCAGTCTCTGGTGCTCAGGAGAGCAATATTCACACCTTAGCAATACTGGGGCACAGGAGGCTGAGGTGTGGGAGTTTGCAGCCTGGAAATCTCAATTCACTGAAATCACCAGATGTCTCTGTCTTTGGATCAGACCTGGATCTTCAGCAGATGCAAATCCCTGCATCTCCACTCCTCACACTGTGCCAGGTGAGGTCAGCTGATGCTCCTGCCCTTTCCCTCCTCAGTAATTCAACATGCATAACTGCCTGCAAAAGCATTTGCTGACAACAGCCTTCTCCTCTCAAATGAACTACCTCCCCTGCATTCCCAGGTGCTACATCTTCTCTAATAATGTCTTACTCTAGCTGGATTATCCATCACCATAAAGTCATTTATTCTTTCAGACACTGTTAATTTTAGTGAGGCTGGCATGGATTAACAAGCCATTGATCCACATTTACAGATACAGTAAACAACTCTTGATTTCATTCATTTCCTACACTTGAGCATGCTAAGTAGCTCCAGCCAACACTGCACACTGGACACACACCCACCTTGTTACTGAGAGAAATCCAAATCTCTCCTGCAAGGTTATCACTGTTCCTGCAGAGGAAGAGAAACTCAGAGCTTATTGGTATGAACAGACCTGCAGGGTATCTTGATTTCCTGTAGTAATTTCAAATAAATCTACAATATTTGGGTTTCTGTTATCACTTTGTAAAGATTAGTCATCATTCCAGTAAAAGTCTAAAGAAAACAAAATGCTTTTCATTGTGGATTCTCTCTTTTATTGGTGGTTAAAAGATTAGGGGTACCCAGACTTCTGTTACAATGGAAGAAGAAAACAGTCCCCTGCTTGACCTCAGCTAATGTTGCTGTTTAGGAGCAGTGCTCTGTGGTAGCTCATTGATGGCTGCAAAACCAGATGGAGAGTTCCAAGCCCAAAGTTTCTATTCAAAACATAAAGAGAAAAGAAATACTTCAAACACTTCTGAGCTACCTGGCCCCTAACCACCATGCTCAATGCTCCTTTCAGTTTAGATGCCTGAATTCAGCCTGTATGAATCAGCCTAGGGTAAATCTCTACTCACACTTGATGTGTGAATTATGCATTTTTCAGCAAGTGCAGGGGCAATTGCTGGGCTCAGTCCCTGCCCGTTCCTCTGGTGCCACTGCTGGGCCCTGGAGCAGAGCCTGGTCCATTCCCTGGCACACTCCCTTCACACACAGCCAGACACTGAAGTCACCACAGAAAGCTAAGTTGTGCTGTTACCATCAGGGTTCCACCATTCCTCCCTGTGAGGGTGGCAGCCCTGGCACAGAGTGCCCAGAGCAGCTGTGGCTGCCCCTGGATCCCTGGCAGTGCCCAAGGCCAGGCTGGACAGGGCTGGGAGCACCTGGGACAGTGGGAGGTGTCCCTGCCATGGCAGGGGTGGGACAAGATGAGCTCTAGCACTGCTGCCAACCTAAACCATTTTATGATTCTACAACAATTCTGAGATCACCAGCTGACATTGGGGGCCAGGCTATGAAACTAAATAATTGGAAACTTCTGTGTGAATATGCCACTTTATTGGACGTATTCTACTGTTTCTTAGCTGCTGCACTCAGAGGACAGAGCAGTAGAGGTGCTCTGTGTGTGATGCAGTGTCCACTAGTACAAAAGGGGATGTGAGCATGTTGCCTGGAAAAGCTGACCTGGAACAGAGACTAGGCAGAGCAAAAGGAATAAAATAGGTATTTATTGAAAATCCAAGATGGATCCCAGTCACGAGGTTTTACACTTTTATAAGTTTTGGCCCATCTATATCTTGGGGTCAATTATCCAACCACAGCCCCAGGTTTTGAAGTCTCAGCCCCCTGGCTTGCCCTCTTTCCCTCCCCATTTCTGCTTTTTGGATATTGGTTGTCCTTGCTTCTCTGGCTAGAAAGGAATTGTTTTGCCACTACCCTGTGAAGAGAACTTAGTAACATCTAATATAAA
Organism: Sialia sialis; assembly: GCA_009812075.1. NCBI lineage: Eukaryota > Metazoa > Chordata > Aves > Passeriformes > Turdidae > Sialia > Sialia sialis. The sequence goes on along the minus strand of VRYO01000577.1, from coordinate 2,468,064 downwards.
GTTTCAGAGTTACACACTAAGCAGCAAAGATTCTGAAAAATATGAAAGCTAAAACTCAAGGCATCAAGCAGGGTCCCAGGGCATGGACTGCACAGCACACAGGCTGCAGCAGGGCCAAGGAACAGGGGAGCTACAGCTCCTGCCTGCTGTCACCAGTTATGTTCTGACAGGCAATACAAACAGCAATGGCTTGCTGTTTGCCCTCCTTTGCCTAATTAAACAATTTAATTTAAGTCTGGGTTTTGGTGTTTGCCTAAAAAAGCACTATTACTTCTGCTATCACAGTATAAAATAAAAATCTCAAATAAGCTCCAAAGACAGAGCCTTGGAGAGGCTTCCTGAGATTCACAAATCTCATAAAAACCTAATGCTCATTACATTCTCAGAAGGCAAATTCTTGAGTTTCAGGGGAATCATTATGGAACAGAACTTTAGCTCCTGCCTTCATCTCCAACGGTGAGTGACACATGCTGAGATCAGACCAAATGGATTTTAGACATTTAAGCAAATTAGATGTCCATATTTCCAGAAGGTGCAGAGCAGAAAACTGGATGCTCAGCATTTCTTAAGCATTTAAGTGAGGCACTCAAATTTGAGCAGCCTGGCTGCCCATATAACCTGCACCAGTCAGCAGAACTGGCCTGTCCTCCTCCTTCCCCAGACTATGGAGGGATCTCCTTGGCACCCACATCCCTAATTTTACTGTTCCAGTTCTGAGTAGATAAATGTGATTGTGATTGCAGCTGAGTTTTGAGATAACCTGAGAAGTGCACCTCTTTTTTTCTGAATCCATTCAATTCCAAGAGAAAGGGAATTACTACCAGGACTGTTCTTGCCTTCAGCTTGAGGCTTTGTCTGCCACGTGTGACACAGGGGCTTGAAAACCAGGCTCAAAGAGACCCTTGGGAAGCATTTGAAAGGACACAAGCCCAGAGAAAGAGTCCCTAGTGACGGTTCTTTTCTCCTTACTCCTTTATGCTGCAAGACATGCAGAGAAGAGGAGAAAAGAGGATCTATGTTCAATAAGGAGTGGAGCCACAAGGTAAATATGCGGGGGGTATTCAAGAGCTGTGGGTATATTCAACCCCTGCCACCCCACAGCATCACTCTGCAGACAGTTTGGAGGTGCCCAAGGTACCCCAGGTACCAGGGGTGCTGAGCCCAAGGCTCTCCCCAGCAGTTTCCACAGGAAGGACTTGCCAGGGCATCCTGCTGTGTTAAATAAGCTCCATCAGCATGGAATTCTATTCTATCATATTTTCTCCTCTCCTCTCATGAAGAAAAGCAGGATAAGAAAGAGACTACAGTAATTTCACAACAATAAGGCACACTCTTTTGACTGAAGTTTCGATCAAAACATGGAAGTGCGCCTTATATGTGGACAAAGTTTGGAAATTTGCCAAACCAGAAGTGCGAGCCGAGCCGCGCACCCCGAGAGTCTGCAGCAGCCACGAGGGCAGCCGCGAGAGCTGTTGCAAGAGCAGGTGCAAGGGCAGCCATAAGCTGAGCTGCGGCAGCTGGCACCAGAGGCAGGCGGGAGTGCCGGGGCCCACGGCACGGGGAGGGCACCTGGGGCTGCGTTTAAAGGCTGCACCGATACATGAAAAATGTTTGCAAATTGAGCAGCTGCCAGTAAACCCCGCGATCGCGCCACTCCGTTACTAATTTGTTATTTTGTTGCGCGCAGATCCTTGCTGCAAAAAAAATGTGCCTTATAGTCCAGTGTGCCTCATAGTTGTGAAAATACTGTACTTTACATTTGGGGCTCCAATAAGCAACACTGTAGGATATATCACTATTGGAGGGGAAGGAAAGGGCAAAAGAAGCTAAACCGTGCTATTATTAAATGCAAAATACAAAAAGGTTTAAAGTGACACCTTCCTGAAGAGAGCTTTTAAATTATTCACAGTCAATGCAATACAATCCACAGCTAATTACAGTCTATACATGCAAGTGAAAGTAATGATAATCATAATTACTTTGCACTTATATACTGTAGCAATTTTCATCTGAAGACTTCAACAGCTTTATAAACATTAATTAATCTCATGGCCCTGCTGTGGTAACTGTAACCACACTTCTCATTTTAGGGCCAGGTAAACTGGGGTTCAGATATTAAGTGGTTTTCTTGCTGTTCCATTTTGGCAGGATAGGTGGGATTCATCACCCCCCACCACTCCTGGGAGCAGCTGCTGGGGCTATGGGAGGAGAAGGGTGCAGGGTATTGAGACAAAGGGCCGATTCTTGAGCTGAGGAACAAGACTTTGACAAAAACACTTCACTAACACTCCTATGAAGACAGGACTGTATTTATAACCCACCACAGTGTGCTACTTCCACTGCTGAGGTCGATGCATTGACCCTAGAAGCATTGACACTAATTTTAAGGTTTACTTTTGCCTTCTGTAGAGTTGATTTATTTTTCCCCTTTTCTTTTCTTTCTTCAAAGAAAATAGTATCATAAAACTTTGTCTTGGAGACAGGCTTGAGGAGAAGATAGCAAATACCAGAATCATTACTGTTACACAGCTTTGACTAATAAAGATCTTTTTTTGTGGATTTTGGAAATGCAAAGTGAGAGGACATGGTGCATCTCTGGGAAACAGAATTTACAAAGCTTTTCAGGCACATGGGCTCCAATTATGCCAACCAAGTCAGTCCTGATTTCAGCCTCCAGCCTCAAGACGGCTTCATTCACTACTGGCTAATGGCAAGCACAGGAGTTAAGATAATTTGGGCCAGATGCATCTGGTGAGAGACACCTCTGGGCTTCACAACCCACTGATATTCCATTAAATTTTGATACTATGGGAAAAAAAAAAAAACATTTATATAGGGCTTATGACATCTTGGCCATAATGCAGGAGCAGACAGTGACCATCCTCCCGTACTGGGCACTGGGGAGCCATGTCTCCAATGCTGCACTCAGTTCTGGGGCCCTCACATTAAAAAGGACATTGAGATGCTTGGGTGTGTCCAGAGAAGGGAAACGAGGCTCCTGAGGGGTGTAGAAAACAAATCTGATGAGGAACAGCCAAGGGAGCTGGGTTTGTTTAGTCTTAAGGAGGCTCAGCAGGGACTTCTCTGTTTTTTATAACTGCCTGAGAAGTTGGAGTGAGGAGGGTCTGATCTCTTCTGCCCTACCTGCAGAGGTCTGGTAGGTGTATGCAGCCTTGATGGTTCTAGGATTCTGCAGCATCTACCCTACAGCAGCAGTGAAAGATAAAAAACCCACCAAATAACAAAATCAACCAAAAAAACAAACAAAAAAACCCACCAACAAAACAAAAGAAACACACACACACAAAAAAAAACCCACACACACAAAAAGTTAGTTTTGTATCACATAGGGCCCCCCAGGACAGGGAGCTCCTTCTTGGGCTAATGATTCAAGTCCCACAATGCAAAAGATGAATGGACTTGAAAAATCCCCTCAGCAGAATATCTGACAGTCCAAGAAACAACAACACTTTACTTCAAACTCCTCTCACCTGTAATTATTTTTCTGGATTTGCATCCCATGGCTCAGGAAATGCACTCAGATTTTGTCCTTGCCCCCAGTCTCCACAGGCTGTTGGGTGTTAATCATTGTCTGGTACCATAAAACACAACAGCCATCACTATCAAGGCTGCCAACTTAAGAGACTCTTGTGATGAGAACATTTCTATAGACCTACACAATAAGACTAATTGCATGGGCTTGCTCTAAAAGCCAGGTCGTTTGATTACTGGCTGTTTTGTACCATGAAAGTGCACATTAATTATTTAAAAGATGGACTTATAATTATTGCAAGCTCTAAGTAATTACCTATAATTTTGGCAAGTGTTAGAAAAACTGATAGTCTAGCAAATTCAGGTTTTAGTCATTAGTAAGCTACTAATTACATTTAAATTGTAAAATGAGAATTATGCAATTTATCTCCCCAATAATGCATAAACATTACAGTGATTGTAGGTTTTAATGGTCTATATTATTACGATAAAAAGCAGAGCAGTGATGGGCAGTGAGGGGCAATTTGAGTTCATTGCTGTTATTTTACATGATAATTGCTTATCAGTGACTGCACAGTGATGGGTCTTCTTGATTAACATGGGGTAAGTCCAGTCCACCCATCAAACTGTACTGGAAAATAACAAAACTTAGTGAAGAGTTCCTAATAAGAGTTGATTAATCTTTTATCAATACAGGACTAATTCCTGTAGGTAAACAATCTAGAAATCACTTTTTTTTCTTTCTGTATCACTTAAGAAAAGCAGAATTCCCAAGTCATAGTGTCTTGGCTAGGGCTGCTTTTTCATTTTGACTTTTCAGGATCTTCTCCAACACTCCCCACCCATCCCTGAGACTACTCTTATTACATAACAACTAATTAGCATTATACACAACGCTTTTCACATTTATATATAATTTATTAAAACTTTTAAAATTACTATGTTATGTTAGTGACTAGCTGGTTGAGTTAGCAATTAACGTGTTTAATTTTGAGACTTTTTTTGTAGTGGAAGGGTGTTTTTAGCTTTGGTATAAAACATTTTTTTGTTTGCTTATGCTTTTTAGTTAGTAGAAAATGTCTTATTTGAAGAAGACAACTTTTTGTTTGAAGGCTACTTAGTCTTTGGACTTTAGTTATAAAACTCTTTTTAACTTGACTAACCTTTTGCTCTTTTAGGTCTTTTAGCAACAACTGGCATTAAAATTATCTTTTATATATATAAACTTGCTTTTATTTTTATGGAATTTTCTGTATTTTTGTAAATTTTTGTTTTGTTTTTTTGGTAAATATTCGTCCTTCCCAACAATCAAGTAACTACACATGCTCTGATCTTACAGATGATCACATGTCTCTCTGTGGCAGCAGGTGTTCACAAGAGTCAATCCCTGCTTAGCAAGAGCCCCAAACTCTTTAGAGTGGCAGCAGAGAGTCAGTGAGAGAAAAGAGGGGAGATGTGTGAGTCTGGGACACACCAAACTGGAGCACAGCCCTGCAGTGGCCAGAGCACACAGGGACACCCTGACAGCTCCCAGGGAACTCACCACCTCGGGTTGAAAGCCAGGGCAAGAGGTTTGCTGCAATTTAATCATGTCATTGTCCCTTTGGTTTTGGGTGACGGGTGGTTTCTGTGTGTGCAATAAGCAAGTCATCCATCAAAGGTGTCAGTCACACAAGGCTTACAGCAGTGCTGGTGAACAGATTGGGATAGAAATGGAGGATATTCCATCCAGCTGAAAATGACTGTAATTAATCCATATTAGAAACTAGAGGAGTTTATATCCCAGACACTGTATTTTCAGCCAGCAGCACTTCCCTTCACAGCCAAACTGTGGTATTGGAGTTCAATACTTCCTGAACAGAAAAGGCAACACCAGCCACTGGGGATCACTCAGGCAATTTCCCTATGGATTTTCACCTTCCCTGTTCCATGAACTATTCAGAAAATTGAGCTGAGGGGTTGCTAGAGGTGAGGACCATGCCTCTCAGCTCTCAGGACCTGCCTGTGTAGTAAATAGTTTCATGATTTCAGAATTACTTTTGTCTGCAGGGAAAACACAGGGAAAACTTGTCTCCTTATGATGTGGAAGGAATTAAATGCTGGGGCTGTATTTCCAGTCCTGTCCACAGTGAGACACTTTCACATGGTGTGCACCTTAAAAGCTGGAGTCTTGCCAGTATAACTGGCTTGGTGTGACACCAGGGAAATTTAAGAGCTGCTTTGTATTGTTATTTTACAAGCCCTTATACAGTGTTTGTTTTAAATGATGTGCTGTGTGATTTAGTGGTGTCTGCTGAAATGATGAAAGCCGTTTCCTGCTGTGCTGGGTGACTGCTGTCTTCTCTTGGAGATGAGATATAACTTTTCACCAGAGCTTCCCAACAGGCAACAGCAGCTTTAACCTTTGGGGCATCAGATCTGCTCAGAGCTCCCAAAAATAAAATCCAGGGATCATTAAAAACAAACCCATCGAAATGATGCTTTTATCCCCCGTCTGCATGTCATTTAGCAGAGTGGCTCACCAGATGTTGGCTGGCAGGCAGGAAGCTGCTGTGGCAGGGACACACCTGTGTCCAGGTGGGGACACCAGCACTGCTGTACGAGCCATTCCCAGGCATGTGGGGCACCTCTACTCTGCTAAGAGCAGCCAGGGGTTGCTCTTTGCTCATGGGATGTGGATCAGGCTTTTATTGCTGGGGCTTCTGAAGGTTATGGGAACATCATTTCTGGTGTCAATGCTCAGGCCAGCTCCTGCTCCCTGTTGTGTGAGCTGGGACACAAAGGGGATCCTGCCTGGGCAGCTCTGTTGAATTGGGCAGATCTGGGCAGTGCATATTTCTCTAACAGTGAGAACCAACACCTCTGTCCCAGAGGGCAGGCGGGTAAAGAAAGAATTACTTTTTGTCAAATGATAGGCTCTAGCTTCCTTAAGAGCAACGCAGGATTGTCCCCAGGAACTCAAAAGCTGATGAAATTCCTGCCCTGTGTAACTTCCAGGTTGCTAGAGAGTGAGAGTTGGAAATAACAGGACCTTGGGGATTTTGATGCTGCTCAAGAAATCTAATCCAAAAAATTCTTTCTGCCAATGCCAGGATCAGGTGCTTCACTGAAGATGTACTAAACCTTACAAGAGCTAAACAAGGATCAGTGTAACTCTACCACTTCTACTCAAGCCTTCAGCCTATTCCTAATTCAGCATAGCTTCACCTATACACTTGAGCATTGGAATTTATACCCTCTACAAGATTTTCTATTAAGTAGATTAATTCTGTGTTGAAACATCTAGTGACTCCCTAAATTGTAGCCTATTGTAGGAATTGCCCATTTATAATACAGGCACATCAAAGCTTTGGAAAAACTTCCTCTAGCAAACCCTCTTTGCCCTCTGGTTCAAAGAAGGATCTGGTCATAGGTCAGTGATTAACCAGAAGGCATCTGAAGAGGACCAACCCTTCAGCCAGTGCACATTTCCTCAGGGATGGTGAGTTGTGTGGGAACACAGATCCCTGTGCTGACAGGGACTGGGTGGGACACTTGAGTCCCAGGCCCTGATCACAGAGATCACATAATCTCTTTCACATATGCTCCCAGATGTACCTTCACTTTAAACTAGCAGTATTTTTGTCTCTGGTATTCTGGCATTAATGCTGCTCTGTTCCCACATCTTCTTACTCTAATGGCTAAATAGTGTCTTATTTCCAGGCTAGATTAATTCATGGTTAATCTATGTTTTGCTCCTAACCAATGCATTCCTCTCTCACTGCTCTGTACTCCCATATGGTATTTTTAGACAGCAATCAGCTCATCTCTTGGTCTGTGATTTGCTAGACTAAACAAGCCAAACTCTTCCAGTCCCATTTCCTACTTTCGTTTAATCTCTCGGTTCAAGTTCACCTTTCCTGGATGGGGCTCACTGGAGTGGTGCTGTTTCAGACACAGCTGGCATGGAGACCTCCCCTTCCTTTGAAGACAGCCTTCCTCTGACAAACCCCAACATCACAGCATTTCCACAGCTGCAGCACAGGGGCACTTCCCATCAGCAGCCAACACAAAAGGAACTCATCTCATTTGTTTTTAACTGCTATCTGTTAATCTACTTTTTCAAAGTTTTGCTATCACACCCAGCAAGCACATGACCTCTCCCTTCATGTTTTTAAATTTTAGAAATGAATGCTGCAAACTGTTCAACACTGTTCATGGGCTAAAATTTTTTCCAACACAAAAATTGTTTGATTACAACTGCTCTGAGCCTGCTCGCTCCAGTTCTTCCCAGAGGTTTGGCACACATCTCCCAGGACGCTGCCAGCCTCTTCTCTGTTGATCTTGGATGAACAAAAGTGCTGTTGTCCAAGAGCAGCTGTAGAAGAGGAAGAGATGTGGAGCCCTGGCTTTGCCCACTCGAGTGAGCTCCTCATGCACAGCCCTCAAGACTCCAAGGAGCTTGTGCAGCACAGTAGCAGAGCTGCTGAGCCCATTTTACAGCAAACCTTTGTGCTGCCAGAACTGCAGTGTAACAGTTCAGTGGGCTGGTCTGGGGGTGTCATTGTCCCCAAAATCACCATCCCCACTTTGCTGGGCACTGAGCTCAGCTCAGGACCAACCTCTCCACTCCTCTCTGGAAGTGTATAGCAAGAAGTGTTGCCAAAAAGGTACCAAAAGTCAGGTTGGACCAATGGGGGGTTTGGTGCTAAAAATCCCAACTCATTATGGCTTTAGAACTTATTTGTGTTCTCAATGATGTCCAGGGAAACTTTCTCAGAAGCATCTGTATCCCAAGAATTCACACAAAGGGCCTTTCTTTGGTTTTACACAGCAATATGCACTCCCAGGGCTCTGTATATCTGCATGTTCTATCAGCAGATGGGTTTTTAGGCACCAATTCCCTGTCTGAAAGGGGAGCAGTGCCCGCCCAGAGGCGTGAGGTGTCTGCCTGTGCAGAAGCCACCAGTGGCATTACTGCCAGAGAGGCTGGGCTACCAGGGGCTGGCTCTGAAGTCCACATGCCCGGGTTTTAGAGATCCTTCTCCAGCCTGCCTGGGTCCAGAAAAAGGCTGCTGAGCCACATTAGTGAGGCAGCCAAGCGGGACAGGTAGCCTCAGGTTACACTAACGAGCCAATTAAAAGGACTTATAAAAGAAATTTGGCTGGGTAATGGGGAGGAGGAAGCCTGGCAGCTCTGGTTGGGGAGGCAGAGCGCTGCAGCTGAAGATGAGTGCCTGTGTAATTACTGAAGTTTTTTCTATTATGCCATTGGGAAAGAGGATTCTAAAAAGATTTAAAATGGCTGATTTGGGGCTGTGATGTTGTTAATTTGTCTCATCAGAGACTGAAGTAAACCAATAGTAGTAGTAAATAATTATATTCCTGCTCTACCTGTCAGGGTACCTTAGGGCATTTTGGAGTCCCTGTTTGACCCAACAGGCACCAGGGGTCCCAGGATCCCAATAACACCCTTAAGGCCTTCTGAGGCAGCTGCATGGGGAGGCTTCATCATCCAGCAGTTCCCAGGCACCTGAGACCAAATCCAAATGTACACCCAGCATTTCATAGAAAACAAATTCCACCCCAAATCTGCCCAAGTTCTCTGCTAAGGACAGGAATTAAAATCATGACTCTAAATGACCTTTTCAACTTAATCCAGTCATCAGTCTGTCTCAACAATATGGGGGATAAAGGTAGTTGGGCTTTTTGGTCTGGACTTAAACTAACTTAATTATTATCCAAACATATTTCTTTCTTTATTAACCCATTCACATCTCATACCTGAAAGTACTTTCCATGTATTTGAAGATCCATACAAACCCATATTAATTCACTGTGATTTAACAGATTTAGGTTGGTAAAATTCCTATAAGTTTCCTTCAAATCTGTGCAATGGATCTTTGCCCAAGAGTTAGGGCAAGTTTTATGTACTCAATCCAATGTCCTGTTCCATGCATTGGCCAAAAACCAGTGCTCCTGAGTGATTCCTTCTGCACAAGCACTACTGGAGTCTGTAAGAAAAACAGCCCATAAAACCACATGATCATTTTTCAGCCATATGAGAAGAACACAGAGCTCTGTTCTGAGTTAAAGTCTACAGCACAGCATTAGACAAATAATGACAGTAGCTTCTTGCACCAAGATGCCTCAGCTGGAAAGAATCCCAGCTTAATCTGATGGAACAAAGCTGCCTATAGGAGGCACAAACACAAAGAGGTCCTGGGATACCTGACAGAGCGTCAAGATGCATATTCCAGCCACATGGCTGAGATCTCCTGAGCCTGGGAATGGCAAACAGCACACCCATGTTTGTGTTCAGCTCATCTGAATGACCCCATGACAGAGGCAAATCACACCTACATGGCTGGGTATGGCTGAGAAATCAAGAACTTTTGCTTTTCAAGCAGAAGACAAGAAAACCCTAAGTTCTCACTTCATTTTTTCCCCCTGTAAAGAATAGACATAGTCTTTTATTATTTAAACAGATGGATACCACTCCTATCTGGGAAAGAACATGCACTGCCTTTTGTAGCTGGATCAAA